>CM048852.1:16596145-17196145 GCA_026545225.1 Cornus controversa
CCTCCCTCACAAATAAATAAATAAATAACTTATAATATCAAGATCCCTTAGATTCCATGAGAAGCAACTATGAAATTGGACTTAATCTAACCTTGGGTGGAGCTACAAAAGCTCACAACGGCCATCAAAGCCTAACTAGAAAGAATCACCTAATCACTAGTCGGCGCATTTTCTTTATCCTTCTCCTATAACATGGTATAGAATCCGAAGTCCAAGCTACCAATAAGATGGTCTGAAACTACACCATCCTAATTGGTCCCAAGAAGCAACATAGTGATAAGGGTGGTATAATTTGGAATATTATTCAAAAAGTAATTCAGAAAAGGTAAAAGGGCCACACTCAGGACAAAATTACGGTCATATTTTGTACTGAATCTCAATATGATACATCAATAGACATGAGGACCAAGTAGAATTAGTAACAATCTCAACTTACTAATCTTTAATTCCAAAAATACATATTTTATATTCAAAATCCAGAATATCAATAGAGTTCAAAAGACATTTTTATATGAAAAACTAACATAGGTTACCAATATATGAAGCTTGTTAACATTTAAAAAAAAATAGTATCAGCAACAACAACAAAAACAGAACATTTTTTCAACTATTTGGGGCCGTCTACACGAATCATATTTCTCTATTCTACATATTTAAGGTCATAGTTATAGTCAAACCACATGTTGTCATATTTACTAACTCTACCAATGTTAATTTTGAACTTCCCCTTCCCCTAGCATTGCCCTCGATGAGGACTATGTCACTCTTCCTAAATGTTGCACTTAGTGGTATTCTTTCATGTCCAAACCATCTAAATCAATTTTCTCTCATTTAATCTCCAATATTTGTTATTCAACCATCTCATGAGTGTCTTCATTTCTAATTTTATCCTCTCTTGCTTACCATATATCAGTATATCCATCTCAACATTTGCTCCTCCATGCTCACTCTGTGCATTTGTTTTTTCTTAGCTTCACAACGCTCTGTCATTTCTAATAGTTGTATTATTGAACTTCCTTTCAATCTTATAGGGATACATCAATCACACAAATCTTTCATATGTACTCCTCCATTTAGCCCATCTTACCTTGATTCTAGAGTTAAAATCTTCTAAATTTATTCCTAGTTATCTTAAATCCTTATAATTCTAAAGTTTCCCTCCATACCTCCAATTTAACACTTACTTCTCTAGCTTGAGCAAATAAAACAATATCATCAACAAATAACATACACCAGGGAATCTTATCATGAACATGTCTAGTCAATTCATCTATAATATTTTTTTACCAACCAACCATATACCCTATAATCTCAAGCTATCAACAAAATCAACTAAATCCCCCATAGATTTACAATTCCCCCCTTTGAATAAACTTAAAATAGAATATTTCAAGGTCGGGATAGAAGTTTCCATCCCATCAATAGATCTCTTATTTCTTTCCCTCCTAATAGTCCACCACAAGCACAAATGAGCCACCCTCCAAGCATCTCTAGCTTGCTAAACCATTGTATAACCTCTTCAAGCCTTGAGCATGCTCAATGTGGAACCCAGTGAAATCCAATGAATGCCAAAAATAACGAGCATCATGGCCCACACATCCCTAGCCACCAGATAGTGCAAAAAGAGATGATCCATTGTTTCCTCACCAAGCTATCAGCTTGTAAATACTGCTCACCAAGCTAAAAATATATAAGCTCAATGTTAATCCTTGATGTAAGTTTCCAATGATTGGAAATCCACTTACTCCTGCAGTCGTTCTAACTATACTCACACTTTCGTCCTATATATCCTTTATCACGTCAATATATCCCTTTGTAACTATTTTCTTTTGTACAATCCTCCATAATTGATCTCTAGGTATTCTATTATAAGCTTTCTCTAAATCAACAATAATCATAAGAAGATCTTTCCATAGGTCTCATCAATAAGTAAAAGGCCTCCATTATTGACCTCCCCTGCATAATTCCAAATTGATTTTCCGATACTTCAATTTCCCTTCTTATTTATTGTTCAATCACTCTCTCCTAAAGTTTCATACTATGACTCATTAATTTAATATCATGATAATTAATACAACTTTATATATCCCCTTCATTTTTATATGTAAGACCTAACACACTTTTGCACCACTCATCAACATTCTCTTAGCCGTTATTATCTTATTAATCAATTTTGTTAACTAAGACACACCATCATCCCCTAAACACTTCACCTCAGTAGGAATGGCAATGTTCATTTAACAATTATTCAAAATAACTTTTTCATATTTCTTTAATTTTGTCATCCTTTACTAAAACCCTTAAATCTTCATTCTTGATATTTTTAATATAATCAAAATCTCAAGTTTTCCTCTCTCTTAGTTTAGAAAATTTATATATAATCTTCTTTGCATCCTCTGTACCTAATTTAAAATACAAATCATTGTGTGCTCTTTAGGTAGCTTCTCTCACTATTTTTTTAACTTCCTTTTTAGTATTTTTGTATTTTTCAAAGGTTTCTCCATTTCTAGTTTTTTCCTAAAGTTATAACATTCCCTTTTTGTTTTTATGATGGTTTAGACTTGTTCATTCCACCACCAGGTTTCTTTAGATAACAACCCTTTTCCTTTTGATTCTCCAAGTACATCTTTTGATGCTTTTGTAATACTTTAAGTCAGTTTCGTCTTCTAAATTCCAAGTTAGTTCTTTTAGCATCCTATTCTTGAATAATTCTCTTTCACCCCTCTTAAATTCCACCACCTAGTTCTTAGGTTTATACTTCCTTTTCTCCTTCCTGATTGTCCTTTTATTTATACATCTAAAACTACTAACCCATGTTGTGTTGTTAAGCTCTCCCATAGGATAGCATTAAAATCTTTGCATGTTAATCAATCTACCAATCTAGTTAAAAGCAAAGTCAGATTTTACTCATATTTTTTTAGACAAGTCAGATTTTACTCATATTGGATCCACCATTCATCATCATCCTTGCCTTTGTCCCATATGGATGGGGTTGGCCACATGACTTCTCTTTTTCCATTCTTTCCTATTATACACCATGTCTCTTACAATATTTAGTTTTTTTAATTATTTTTAATTATTTCATCCCATGTAGGTTTTGGTCATCCTCTTTGTCACTTACCTTCTAGGCAAACAACTCTTCCTCTCCTAACCGGTGCATCTTCCACTCGATGTTGTATATGACCATACCACCTAAGCCTACTTTCTCTAATTTTATCACTAATAGGAGCTACTCCTAGCTTACCCCCACCCGTTCATTACTAATCCTATCTCTTCTAGCTACTCCTATTATCTCGTAGCATCCTCATTTCTGCTATATGAATGCATTGTTCTTGTTTTTTTTTTTAACGCCCAACACTCAGCTCTATACTACATAGCTGGCTAATAACCGTCCTATAGAATTTTCCTTTGAATTTATTTGAGATTTGTTTGTCACATATAGGGGTGGCAAATGGGCGGGTTTGGACCGGTCATAAACAAGTCAATAACCCATTATCAATCCGTCACAACGGGTTATAAACAGGTTGGGCATTAAATGGTCGGGTCAACCTGCATACATTTTTTAAAAATGTTATCGAGTTTGGTGTTGCACGGTCAGGTCCATTTAGAATATCTGACTTAATAATCCAAATTCGGGTTTGAACCCGAATCCAACTAAGAAAATTTTGACCAAATTTAAAATATTTTATTTTCAAATTGTTAATAATAATAATAATAAAAAATCTTTGTTCCTTGTTCATGGATGACAGTTGACGCAGTTCTTTCCACATTCAGAAACGTTCCAAAGCACATCTGCCAATAAGACAGCTATTTGCCTTACTATCGACTTGGGTTTTTAATTCTATGAAAATGGAATTCATAAAAACATCCTCTTCTGTCTCTTCCTCACATCCAACTCATACAAACTGTATGTGCACTTGAATCTGACACTCACTCTATTGCTTTATGTACCTTTAATTAATTTAACATCCACTTGAAATATTATAAGCTGTTTAAATTCACTATCAATTCTTATATTATCTATTGTATATGTTTTATTATTGTTACAAATCTCATTACGGATTGAATTTTATTTTTATTTTATTGAAAGGTGATTGAATTTTATTTTTAATTATACAGTTTGTTTCAACTTTCAAGTTATAGTTCCAACCAAAAATCAGCAATTTTTCTTGTTCTCCCATCAACGCGATCACAATACTCCTTGTGGTTGTGGATTAGCTCAACTACATATGTGAATTATAATTGCTGCCTTTTTTCTTCGTTGCTATCTAGTGACGTCCAAATTAATTATATTTTTACAGTATGTCATTCAATTTCATTCAGCTATGACAACTGACAACCACCTCTTACAAGCACTTTTTAAATCTTAATGATATATATATATATATATATATATATATGCCACTTGATTTCATTAGGGCGCCTAATTTAAGATTGTAATTAGCGGCTTGTTAGCGGCTTGTTAACTGTACAAATTCCAGCTGATCAGCATATGTGTATTTTATATATACTAGTGTATGTATGTGCCTACGGCACTATCATGCACTCGAAATCGTGACCGTCAGATAAATTAGACCGTAGATAGCAAAAGACATTTTGAACCACATGATTGATTTTTTAACCACTTTTGACCGTTAGATTGGACTTTTTGTCCTTATTATTATACCAAGCTTCTATATTGTATAGATGTATATATACACACTCACACATCTATATATTTTTTTTTTTTCTTCTTTCAATATAATATTTTTGTTTAGGGAGAAAGAGAGAGTTTGACCCAAAAAAGATACAGAGAAAGTCTGACCCAAAAATATATATACTTGATTTGTGTATTATATACACACACACATATATGTAAAATTTCTTGAGTTGTTGGAATCATTTACAGGAGAGAGAGAGAGGGAGTTGGAATCGTTTACAGAGAGATTTGTGGGAGTTGTTCAGAGAGAGAGCAAAGAAGAGAGAGAAAGCAAAAGAGAGTGTGTCACGGGTTCTATCCCAATTATGGTTGGGCCACCTTTCAGAAAAGAGTATATTTGAGCGGGTTGGAAGTGGGTACCCACTCTTAACCAGCTAATTACAATCTTTTTTATTAACCGGCCCATTTATGACCCATTTATTTAAATCAGTCACCCAACAGTCATTAATTAATGGGTGGGTTCAAGCAGGTTCACAGTTTTGGGCAAAATTTGCCACCCCTAGTCACATAGGATGCAACTAGCTTGCTTCCATTTTGTTCACCCTATTTCAATCCTACTTAAAACATGACCATCTATCTCCCCATATTTCTGTAATATTAAACCTAAATAGCGAAAATAGTTATTTTGAGTAACTATTTCATCTTGAATTTTAATATTTATATTGTCTTCTTCTTTTTTTTTTATCAAAATTACAGCTCATATACTCTATTTTAGTTTTACTAATTTTTAGACCTTTTGCTTCCAAAGTTTTTCTCCATATTTCTAACTTTATTGCTAACACTTCTTTTGATGTAACTATTAAAACTATGCCATCCACAAACAACAAACACCATGGAAATCTTCTTGAATATAATTCATTATTTCATCCAATATTGTCGTAAATAGGTATGGACTTAACACTACATATTTACGATAGGATTATATATGACTGCAACATCTCAGATATCCTCCCCAACATCATTTATGCTGCAAATCATGTCCATCATGTACCATATCATAACTTCCACACTATTTTCCTACATTATTATTAGTCTCCTCCTAAGAAGCACCGATACGTATACGGGACATAAATATGACATGACACAGACACAGTGACATGGTAAATAAATAAAAAATTAGGATATGAACACTGCGACTAATAAATATATCCTTTTATATATATGATCCTATTTTTAAGAGTAATATTATTTTTCACCAACCTAACAATGAAAAACTCACAAATCATAATAATTAATGACATATAAAAATAATTAATTTATCGTTTAAAAAACTACACAATTGAATCTACTCCACAACAATAGTAATAGTGGTTTTTTTAACAAAAAAAACTTGAAATATTACATGTTATGACCACCATATTTTATTAAAAAAATTCAAAGAAGTCATCATATTTACACTTTAAACTATCTTTCTTTTTAAAACTTTCTAAAAACTCCCTAATGATATGACACACGTGTCCATGGAGCGTCTATGTAGTGTTCGCGGTGTGTCCAAAAATAAAATAAAAAAATCAAGACATGTGTTTTGGCGTGTCGGGCCTTGTCCGATGCTTGTCGGTGTCCGACACAGATTCTTTGACTTTTTAGGCGTGTCCGTGTTTCCTAGGGATCCTATTTATAATTTTTCTCCTTTGGGAATCCCTTAATTAATTCATCCATATGTTCTCAAAATTGTGCTTTAATGTGTTCTTCTACTCCTACTTGGGATGCATAAGCGTTAACTATATTAACTATATATCGCAAACTATAAATGCTTACAAATTTTTGAGCATTTTCATTGTGAAGTTAAGTTATACACTCGTTAATATTTTGCAGTTGTTTTGATATCATGGTTTTTATCCTATTTCTAAAAATGAGAACACATAGAAAGAACTAAAAGATTCTACAGGAATATAAACCTGAGCTTCCTGTTAAGCCTCATTTAATCACAAGTCCATAATGTCCCAAAAGAAAAGAAAAAAATCATAAGCGTCAATGTACAACACATACATATGGACTTAATATTTCTAGTATTCACTTGAAAAGTTATCTTTGAGATATTCTTATCAATCTCACATAGTAACTATGGGCTATCACTTGAATTTACAGTCCGTAATTTATTTTTACCGAATTCTAGTATGTATTGTTGCTCGAACGGCAACCAAGGGTTGGAACACTAAAAACAAAACATAAAAGAAATATAACAAAAGAACCAAAAAATGAAAAGTCAAGCAGATAATGGAAGCACATATTGGCCACAATTCTTACAACCAAATGATCTTTATAAGAATCAATCAGTTATAACATGAGGAGTTCTATGGCAAAGAGGGCACCTTTGGCTCTGGCGTTCTCTGCCTCTGAGTGGAGTTTATCGAGTTGGGCACGTAGCTGCTCCGTATTGATGTTGGAAGCCAAACACGCCGTTCTCACTGGAGGCCTCCGTGGGACAAATATGGTGGCTCTGGCACCACAGTTCAGTATCATCTCTCTCTCTCTCTCTCTCTCTCTCTCGTTCGAGGGAACTGTGAAGACAGTCAAAAACCAACATACGAACAAGCCAACCCAGGCTACGCGTCTGGGCCGCACTTTTAAGGCTCGCATCCGAATTCGAACCCTTCTTTCTTTTTCTTTCTTTTCGGTAACTAATTTGAACCCTTTTTTCCCTTTCCTCCCCCACCACAGTTAAAATATATTTCAAGGTGAGGAATTATCAATTTATAATTATTATCATTATGTTGGCTATTAGGCCAATTTTTTTCTCTCCATGGAGTACGTGTACAATACATCTAGTTTAAATATATCGGATATATTTGGACCGTGCGTGTTGTACAGACACGATAAACACGCATGATGGGTCCCATCGCGCGTGTATAATACGCACAGTTCAGATTTATCGAGTATATTTACACCGGGTGTATTGTAGATCTTCTCCTGCATATGGGGGTGAATCCCCCTTCCCCCTCTCTCGAAATTTTTTCTTTCTTATTTTATATATATAGTTTTATAAAATTTTAGAAAATGCTCCCCTAATTAACAAATATGCCCCTAGATTATTAGATTTGTGATATTTAAGCTCCAAATTTTGTTTTGTCAAAAAAAAATTTTCATTTAATTTTTTTAGTATCATAGATAGTATCTTTCAACACATTAAGATCCATTTTTTGACCTACCAAAAAATCAAGGTGCGACGATTGCGTCAAACACCAAAAATCGATCGAAAAAATATTAAGTCCTTTTATTAAAGTAATGCTCTAACACTACTTGGTACCAAGTCAATAATAATCCCTGGGAGGGGCCTCCTTTGCCTTTCTCATAGTCGTCTGACTCCCACCACCCTCGTGCCAAAGTTTACCTATCAAGTTTTACCTTGAACTAACTTCCACCTCGGCCAAGCTTTACCTCAAACTAAACTCTGGCTCGACCACCCTAAGAAAATGTAGAGACCGGGACCAATTTTGACCGATTTTCATTTTACTCATCATTATTGCTATAAATGCATTTTAAATAATTTTTAGCATGTGTTTGAGTGTGAAAAACATGTTTGAGAACTTATTTAGAGGTTCTGGGAAGTTTTGGGAACGTTTGGGTGAATTTAAGAATTTGGGTCTTCAAGGCCCGAGAAGCAAGTTGGGTGGGCCCGGGAATCCAAATTTTTATTAAAAAATGTTTATTTTTTGTTTTAAACCAAATGAAATGTTTAAAGAGTTAAGGGAGTGATTTCGAGGTCGTAACCACTTTCAAAATAAAAAATGGAGGTCAAGAGGGTACGTTAAGTGGCTCGGGGGCATTTTCGTCATTTTGCAGCCCTATGTATTTTAAATATTTGTATGTGCAGAGAATCACTCATTTCTCTTGCCCAAACCTCATGCCTATCCCTCTCTCTTATCTCCTATTTCATCTCTCTTCCTTCTCTCTTCATTTCGGAAGCCTTCGACTTGGATTCGAGAGTTGCCAGTGAAAGACAACTCGTACCACGAGTCAAGGGCTTCGGTTTGAACCAAAAAATATTTGATTTCGACAAGGTAGAACTTGTTGAGATTCTTGGAAATAGTTTGGAAAGCCTTCAAATTCGAGGTAGGAGTGTCATGCCCTGAAATTCGAACTATCGGGACTCCCCCAAACCGACCCGAATCCCGAGTGTGAACCCGTTCACTTAACCACATGAACTATTCCAACACTAATCCTACCTTGATATCAAGATCTGATACCATATTTGTCACGCCCCAATTCGTGACTCCCGAAAACCGAGGGGGAACAGTAGATGTTCTACCCGGTTCACGTCCATAAATCGTTAAGCAATCTGAAACCTAACTTCTTGTTCATTTGAAATTTAAGTGTGATACATAATACATTAGAGAGAGGGTCCAAAAATACTCAATTTCAAAAAAAATCACACTCAATTCTGATTCAAAACGAAGAAGTTATGCCCATTTGAAGTTTGGAAATTTTTCAGGGCATACTGTAAAAAGTGACTTCGATCCATCAAAGTGACAACTTCGATGCATCGAAGTGATAAATTTGATGCATTGAACCTTCAATGCATTGAACAAGTATCATCCAAAAACAGCTCTCAGGACTTTTACATTCCAAAATCCTGCAGGTTTTTCGATGCATCGAACTGGATGCTTCGATGCATCGAACTGCCCAAAAGCTGAAACTTAACAAATGGTCATTTTTGACCTTCTAGGCCATTTCTACCAAGAACCTCCAAATCATACAAGAAAGGAGTCTACATCATTCACAAGTCCTAGATCATGCTTATACCCAAATCATACACCAATATGGTTCATCCTCCCTCATAGACACATTTTATCCAAAAATGAAACTATCCAACAACTATTTTAGTCCATCAAATGTAACCAAATGCTCTTCGCAAGCACTACATGAACAAATCCATTGTCTTATCATATACAACAAGGCTATAATCCAAGCATACATACAAGTTACATTTGTCCAAAATATAACTACAACATCGAAAAGAAGTCTCATGCCATAAGCAGACATGGATAGCCACAAAATATACAATATCCCAAAATGTATCAAAATATTACAAGAGTTTCACTTGGACACTCAAGTCCCATCTGTCATCGGCGCCTTATCTGTAAAAGAGTTTAGAATAAAGGGGTGAGCACCACTGCGGCTCAGTAGAGATACCCCAACCCACCTAAGTGCCGACTCGACATGACCTACATGGATGCATGTCACAACATTTCAAGTATCATTCAACATATACCATGTTCATTCACAAATAATGCATATATATAAGAATGCATTAAACATACATCATGTTTCATGATTTAAAATGAAAGTAATATCACACACTTGTCTTTCTCTCACGGACTCAACCCGATACCCTAACATGATTCTTGACCAACCATGTGACCGAGACACTTTCCACACAATTACGGAATCCATCATCGAGTATTCTTTACTCCGAGGTAATTGGATTGCTGTAGAATCCGCCACCGAGTATTCTCTACTCCAAGGTGATCGGACCACTTCAAAATCTATCACCGAGTATTCTTTACTCCGAGGTGATTAGATTATTTTGGAATTCGTCACCGAGTATTTTTTACTCCAAGGTGATCGAACCATCACTAAGTATTCACTACTCCAAGGTGATTAGATAATTTTAAAATTTGTCACCGAGTATTCTCTACTCCAAGGTGATCGAACCAGAACATGACCATCACTGAGCATTCTTACCCCAAGTGAACAAGCTACACAACCATTCTCTCCTATTCTCCTCACAACGGCTCTATACATGCATTTCAAACACATATGGATCAAGCATTTAAATTTCATGCTTCACAATACATAAGCTAGTTATAAAAGATCATAGCATACATTTCATTTTCACCAATCCACACATATAATCATCTACATGTGAAAACCCTAGCATAAGTTACATATGCTCACAAAATCCACATAAGTATATATTTGTCATGCTTCACAAATGCATACATTTTCTATATAAAGAAGGCATGCATTTAACTCATACAACATCACATAACACAAATATACTCATTTAACATATTTTTCACAAAAGTGTACCAAACCTTAGAATATAAGTGTACATACACATTTCTCTCACCCATTCACCCTTCTTATCATGCATAGCACCATATACATTCCCATTGCACATAAGAGACTAAAGAGAGTAGAAAACACTCACATCCTAACCCTCTTACTACTCTAAAATATACAATACACAACCCTAGTTCTCACCATTTCTCTCGAAACCCTAGAATCGACAAGTAAATGAGAAGGAGAACCCCTACCTCAAAAATGAAAGCCTTCCAAGCACTTCTCAAAATCCCAACAATGTCAACCTTGCTGAACCGCAACTTTGATCGATTCAAAGGGAAGCCCTAGCCGTCCCCCTACGTATCTCCCTTCTTCGGCAGAACTTGAATCACGCGCAAAAGCTTTCGAAATCTAGAGAGAAGGAAGAGAGGAGAATAGGGAAGAAGAAGAAGAGAGAGAAGATAAACCATGACAATGGTTGCTTCTCCCCGAGCCACATGTTTTAAAATGGCATCTAGGGTGTAAAAGGACCAAAACGCCCCCGGGCCACTTAACGCACCTTCCCGGACTCTGTTTTCGATTTTGAAAACTCGTATGGTCTCAAAATCACTTTCTCTACTCTCTAAAAATTTCATCTAAGCCATTCCCAAAAAAAAATATTTTCGGTAATTTTTCGGATTCCTAGGCCCACTTAAGTCACATCCCGAGCCCCGGTTTGACCAAAAAGTAAAATTTCTCCAAATCTCTCAAAAACTTACCAAAACCCTTATAACATTTCCTAAACATGTTTTCCACACTCAAAACATGTTAAACACCACTTAAAATGCATTTATGACAATTATTATATGAAAAATACAAAATCGGCCAAATTTGGTCACGATCACTACAAAGAGTGTTATTTCTCTCCTAGTTGTCGATTCTAGGGTTTTGTGTGGTTTTGAGAGGTATAGGTTGAGTTGACATGTATGAGAGTGGTGGGAGGGGCTGTGGTGTTGTGATTTCCTTCTTCTTTTATGATTCTTACATGCTAGCTAGAATAATACATATTGTGATATATGTAAGGTGTTGAATGTATATAAATTAAGATCATATCCAACTATATTATATATTGTGTGCATATGTGATTTATATGCAAGAATTGATTATATACGTGGCTATATGGTGTTTGTGTAGTGAGGATACATGCTAGATATAATTATTGCAAGAATATGCATTGGAAAAGCATAAAAAATACATGTTAAGTGTTATATATGTTTAAAATGCATACATGGGTAATTATCAAAAAATTATGTAAGTGAACCGTGCATGGGGTTTCGAATTTATCTAACCATGTCATGAGAGTGGTATAATTATCTATTAAGGTATGATCTTCGAAGTGGTCCCATCATACCAAGGTTAAGGCCTAGAACTCAAAGGTTGTCCATAAACCTTGTGAACTTCGGAGTTGCTCATTCACATTTGGCAAACTAACATAATGCCAAGGTTGTATGATTCTTCAGAGTTGTCCAAATCATACGGGTGTTATCAGAGGTGTCCAAGGTTACACGATCGTCGAAGTTAACCAATCATGTCTATGTATTGGATTTTGACCGAATAAGGTGTATATATCTTATTACTTATGTACTTAGATTGTTAAGCTTGATATATGGATTAAATTCTTACTACTTGACTTGCATTTATGATGATTGACATGAGAGCATTGAATGTGCCATGTAATGTAGCGACATACATATCGTGTAGGTTGGTGTTGAATCGATGCCTAGGTGGGTTGGGGCATTCTTACTAGGCATAGTTGTATGCTCACCCCTTTTCCCCAAACCTTTTTACAGATAAGGCGCCAATGATGGATGGTATATGAACTTCCAAGTGGAGTTCCTTGTGGCATTTTGGATTCATTTTTGGATATTATATATGTGGTTATCCATGTCGGCTTGTGGCATGTTGATTTTGTTGTAGTTATAGTCATAATTGAATTGTTTTCATTTTTTGATCTTAAACATGTAATTTATATGGTGACTATAAACTTGAAAAACCATGTTCTATGATATGTACATTGTGGGATTTTGTTTAAGGGAACGTATGATTTAAAGTTCAATGTATGTGATGCATGGTTTAGAGTCTTTCAAACATGTGGGAATGATGCATGAATGATTCTAAAGACTTAAGATGTTTTATGACGTGAATGAGATAGATAGAGATCACTCGAGAGAAATATTGTGATTACAGGTTGAGTGATTACGATGTATAGAAACTTGTTTGGTCACTGCCTTCAACTATTTTGTGGATATGTACTTTATTAAGGATAAAATATCGCTTGCTTTGAATAAAATAAAGTAGAAGCTGGCTTTTGCCATTTTGATATGAATAAAATAACACTTTCTTCTAAAAAAAACATAGTAATATGTAAGTTCATTACAAAATGGTTCAAGATAGTGACCAAACAAGTCTCTATATATCAATTGCTCAAAATTTTAAAACAATAACCAAACAAACTTTTATATATGAATTAGTCAATTTTTTTTTATTTAAAAAGAAGGCATGTTCAAGGAATAAGGGTGCAAATTATCATTTTTTTTCTATTGTGGGGTATAAAGGTCCAACTAATTAATGCTATAATAGTACTTTCAAACATGAATGGTAGTTTTAGTATAAACTAGCTAACTTCTAATATCTCTAATAGTCTGGGGGTGTTAGGGTTATATTAACCAAACCTCAGGAGGGTGTCAAAGCCAATATTGCAAAAGGTTTAATATATGAGCAATAAAAGAAAACCTCGGGGGGTGTCAAAGTATTTTACCCTAAATCTAAATGATGGTGGAAATGAGTAGAGACTAGGAAACTTAGTTAGGTACTTCAGTTTTGGGTAGGAAGAATACGAAATTTATTTCAACATTCCTTCCACATTTGCTTCTCATATATATCCTTCTTGGTTGTTGGAATGGTATACCAGAAAATGAAGGCAGAAAGAAAGCTGCTTTTGTCTTGGGAGTAAATTCCCTCTCCATTTAGTATTTTTTGCAGTCTCTGCGATGGACAACCTTTGTAATTATGAGTGGTAATACACATTACTAAAATAAGTGATACAATTTTATCCAATATCACTCATTTTAGTAATGTAAGTTACTAGTGATTGGTGTCACCCAATGTAGTAGTGTCCATCACCATTGATTGTAACAAATATCGTCACTGAAAAGATTAGAAAGAAACTCTCATCGGAGAAGATAATGCAGGGCTGGCCTTGGGCCAAGGCAGCCTTATTTTGGAGGACCCCATTTTTTTAACGAAACCCAATAATACTACTAGGCCTCAATTTAAAAAAAAAAAAATTATTAACTCTGGTCCATTTTATCAAACCCAATACTACTGGGCTTCATTTTTAAAAAAATTATTATTAACTATAGTCCATTTAACCAAACCCAATACTACTGGGCCTCATTTTTTTAAAAAAATAAAAATTTATTAACTATGCTCCTTTAATCAAACCCAATACTACTGAGCCTCATTTTTTTTATAAAAAAAAAATCTAATTAATGGTCCAATTTTGGAGTTTGCCAGATTGTTGTTGCGTTTTATTTATTTTTTCTTCTTTCTTCACAACTCGTTTTTTCTTATTTTTTCTCCTTTTTTCATGGCCAAACGGCAGCAAGCAACGACTATTTCATATAGTTCTATACTTCTAGTCTTCTATGCATCATTTGATTTACTTTCACCACAAAATTGGAAGCCTCTTATTATATCATAGGCCATGGGCAAAATTTATTTTTATAGTAATTGCAATTTTTTACAACAAGTCTTTAATACTTACAATTATTGGCTACTATTATTCTGTTTATTCATAAGTTATAAAAAAAATAAAAATAAATAAAAAAGAAAAAAAAGATGAAATCATACTGTATAGGCACAAGAGATTGAAAAATTAGAAACGAAATTAGTATGTCTGATTATTTGACATTTATTTATTTTTTATCAATTTTAAAGAGAAAAAAACTTTAATTACTTTATGTAAGTTTATATCTTGATGTAGTAATTGGAAGTACAATTCTTGTAATGCAAGCATACATGTGCTTGCACCCGTTCTTTGCAGTGGTTTTTGTCATCAGAAATATTCTATCATCTAAAAAAATGAACTATTTTGCTTCTCTTATTCGGCTATTAGTTGTTTAATATTTCTTTATAATTTTTTTATGTGAACTAGAAGTCTAGATCGCGCTATTTATAAAGCACCAAGATCGATTTTTTTTTTTGTGTTTTCAACATAAATATATTTTATGTGCTTATCCTCTCATTTTAATAAAAATTCATGCTATTATGAAATTTATGCACGCATGAAATTTTATATATAAGAGGCCTCGTATTTAAAGTTCGCCTAAGACTTTTTAAAATTTTTTGAATCTCAGAACTGGCCTAGAATAATGGTCCTTACAAGAGTGCAAAATTGTGTTTCTAGAAAAAGAACATTTGCTTAATAATATATTCAGCTCATATGTTGGCGTGTTGCAGCCAATAAACAATTAAAATCATTTTATTTATAACAACAAAAATAGAACGTAAAGACAAAGGCCATGATACAATAAGTCATAATAGAAAAAGTGGCACAGGCGCATGTTATTTAGATCAAATACAGTAGTGTTTTCAGTTATTTAATATAAACATAAAAAAATGTATTATATATCTAAGAGAATTGACCAAATAGTAGAGTTTGTGTTTCACATAACTTTTTTTTATCACTTATAAATAAATAAATAAATAATTTTGAATTAAATTAAATAATATCTTATTTTAAATTTTTTAAAAGATATAAAATTTTTAGGTACATTTAATAGTACATATAGATATAGATATGTTGGAGATAATTGATCGGAGTTTTGTTTTTATTGTAAAACTTTTCAAATTTATAGAAACTTTACATACATTTAATAATAGTTTATTGTCGCTTATATATAAATGAATATTCATTTTTGGATTAAATTAAATAATATCTTATTTTAAAAATTAAAAAAATGTATAAAATTCTACTTACATTTAATAGTAGTATGTGTGTGTGTGTGTGTATATATATGTTTAAGAGAATTGAGAGTTTGTTTAACATAAGTTTTTATAACTTTAAATAATATCATATAAAAAATAAAAAATGTAGAGGAATTTGTGTTTAACATGGATTTTTAGTATATTAAATTAGCTAATTATTTTATGAGCTTCTTGAAGATCCTATATGATTTTATGACTTAATATACTGGTATTAAAAAATATATATATATATTGAATACATCATTATTATGTATACTAAATGTTAAACACTATATACTGGAGCAATTTATTGATCACCATACTACAAGAGGAGAAAAGAACATTTGCTTAATACAAATTACTTTCTACATTTTTTTTATTTTTTATATGATATTATTTTGGCAAAGAGATGACCAAAAATTTTTGGTACCTCAAAGTACTCAATAAGGTGCTTAGATGAATATTAATTATATATGAGGTCCAATTTTTACCATTGTTGCTTCCAATGTTAATTATATACTTTTAATTCAACTATATTAAGGAAATTAGAAGTACAGTTTATGCTACCATAGGTAAAAATATAATTAAGAAAATAATAATTGGAAGGCCCAGATTGTACATTATCACAGTTACACTACATTTTGCAATTTAATGCTTCTCATGTATGATATGATAACAGACTAATAATATACATACACACAAACATACACATATATATACATAATATACTATATAATAAATATACATATAAATTCATGATTGTATATATAGATATAAAGGAGTTACAAACCTGACGGGTGGTCGTCTCTTCGCGCAGAAGCCTCTTCCACCTCTCTCTCTCTCTCTCTCCATGTCAAAATCGATGTATAAACCTACAAAATCAAGAAAAATTATAGAAAAGCCAGTTAAATGAGATCAATTAAGCACCAACATATAAATAATATTAAGAAACAAAAACAAAAATAAAAAAATTAAATCTAAACTTTGTGTAAAATATAGACAAACCCCGATCTCCAAATCAATTAGAAGCACTTTTGTGTACGTGCATATATATATATATAGTTTGTGTTTAATGAAAAAAGAGTTTGTATTTATTGTTTTCTTTAAATAATTAATTATGGGTAAAGCTAACATCCTCTCGTTCAGGAGGAGGATAACCTTGCCCCCACAATATTTGCACAAAAAAAACTCCATTATGCCTTGCAACCTCATTTAAATTAGGTAAATTAAAGGAATTTCATAAACAAGAAATCCTAATCCATCTTTTCACTTCATCACTTTTCTCTCTTTGATCTCCCATTGTCGTGAATTTACTGCCGCCATCGTAAAGCCTTCCATAACGCCACCACCTTGCTTCAACCTTGAACTTCGCCGCCACCATGCCAAGACTAACCTCTTCGCCACCAAGTGTGAAATCTTAGAAGTAATTGTTTCATCGGAAGACACAGTGGCTGCGGTGGTTGTGTGGGTGGGAGTGGGTATGGTGGTGGTAGTGGTGATGGAGTGGGGATGGTGCTGTGATGATGGTGGTGGCAGTGGTGCCATGATGATGGTGATGGCGGTGGTGGTTTGTGGTGGTGGTGGTGGCGGCGTCGTTAGTGGTGGTTGTGGGGGTGGGGATGGTGGTGGCAGTGGTGCTCTGGTTGTGGTGGTTATGTTCCCAGTGACACATTATCTAAAATTGTAAATTGACTATAATAATCTTTAAAATAAGATAGTTATAACGGATGTATTATGAACATATTTGTCTGTTAAAAATTAAGAACAAGGTTATCCTACTTGAGTCTTGAAAGAAGGAATGTTAGCTTTACCCATTAGTTATTTAGTTCATATAATAACCTTATATTTAGTTATTTGGTTTGTTACGTGTACATATATATATATAATTAGTTTTTTTTTTCCGAAAATTCAAGCGTATTAATATAATAACATGTACAAGAGAATTCGGCTTTTAGATGAAGCCCAACAAACAAAGCAAAGCCATGTATTTATTGTTATCTTTAAATAATTAGTTATTAGTTTATATAAAAACCCTTGTATTTAGTTATTTGGTTTGGATACCCCTATCTCCAAACCAATTGAAAACACTTTGTGTACGAGCATATATATATATATATATATAATTAGTTTTTTTTTCCCGGAAATTCAAGCGTATTGATATAGTAATATGTACAAGGGAATTGGGCTTTTAGATAAAGCCTAACAAACAAGGCAAAGCCAAACAGAGCATTAAAAGATTACAAGCCAGCAGACCCAATCAAACCAATAGGCCCAACCAAGTTAAATCCACAAGCCCATCTAAAAGGGCACAAAATAGCCTATACTAACGGATACACCAGCAACCGTTACAATAGGGTATTCAAGCTAACCGGTATGACAGTGGAGCTCACTACTCTTTAAGCATGAGCTAACTATATATAATTAGTTTGTGTTTAATGAGAAGAAGAGTTTGCATTTATTATTATCTTATTTAGTTGATGTAGAAATAATTTGTACTTTTAATAATAGAATGGGTAAAATACAAGAAAAAAAAAAAAACCATACATTGTCTAGAGTGCAAAAAAATCCTCTCAACTTTTTTTTTTTTGTGCAAATAATCATTTAACTATCATATTTTTTGCAAAAACCCCCTCTCTATCAGTGAAAAAATAAAAATTTCAAAAATACCCTTTGCCCATAATATTTGGGTAAAATTGTATACATTCTTTTATATTTTATATACATTTTAACAGCTTTATAAATTAAAGAATAAATTACTAATATTCTCTAAATTAGTTGACTGTTGACAAAGAATTACATTTATATTCAAACATGTCTTCTACCAAATTTCTCTTCTACTTTATAATAAATTAGCGGTTAACATTGACAATAAATTACATATTTTTATTTTTAAATACAAATAAATGAATGTATACTATATATGTTATATTCCTAAACTATTACATCTAATTCTTGAACTTATATATGTTTATTGCTTGATTTTCCAACAATAGCATTTTTATTCTTTTATATACATTTTTTTAAAATCTTAATTTAATTATAAATTAAATATATCAAAAGATTCATTAAAAATAACATCTAAAATATATTTAGTGAAGTTTAAAAAATTACATTTAACTCCGAAAGTTACGTTTGTTGGTAGTTCATATGTTTATTATTCATGCATTAAAATTCATTGTCTATAAAATAATTAGAGTAAGAAATTTTTTTTTGACAATTTTCATCAATGGGTAGTTTTATAATTTTTCACTTCTGATTGAATTTGTTGCCCATTTTATAAACTTTGGATTCTTTTTTTTTTAATTCAAGGGTTTTTTGCAATCTGGGTAAAGTATAGGGTTTTTTTTTTTTTTTTTTTGCATTTTACTCGAATAGTATAGATAGATACATACATACATATAGATATATTTTCTATTAAAATTTGTGCACTATTAATTCTAGAAGAGAAAAAGCTTGTCATTCTATATAAGTACTAGTAAAATTTAGATACATCGTTCTAGAATAAAAACATGTGAAAAATATGTGTTCTTTGACCATAGAAGATTCTAGATAAGTGTAACTCTATAATATTGTAGAGAAGGTATCAAAGTGAAAGTGGGCAATAAATACCCAAGGATGTCACGAGGGAGGGGGACTCCAACATGGGTGCACAACGCTCTACCAAATTCGGCACCCTAGATTAATGTCCCATTTCAATCCACAAGAAACAAAGGGAAAACAAATTATTGAAAAATTTGACTATCCAACTTGGGCTCCTCACCGGTGACCAAAATTGAATAAAATTGGGCCCGATTTTATTCATTTTTTTGGAAGCTAGGTAAGTTAGATTTGATATCCTCTAACCATAAATTGTTTATTTTTTTTCCATAAATCAAAAATAGAAATACTTTATTCTGTGACGTATATATTTGTAATTGGCAAATTTCGGTGTCAAAACTTGATTGATCGAGTTGTAATTTTTGTTCAATTTTGTGTTTCGATCGTGGAAGTTGAACAACAAGTGTCTTGATACCATAGATTTGATGAGAACATTACTTAGTACAGGTATGTGAGTAAGGACACTATGTTTTGAAGTTTGGTGGGCTTAGGACTTAGAAAATATGCTTTAAAACTAAAAATAGGATTTTTCCAAAGTCCCACCGATCCCCAATTTTTAGGACCGGTCCAACTTCTCTTGGACTTTTGATTTTTTACATGTCTGAAAAGTCCCACCCGTCCCCAAAAATCAGGACCGGTCTGACTTGGCTGACATGTGCGAAAATTTCCTTTTTAGTCCAAATTCGTTTCCTAATCAAACCAGAACTTCTCTAAAGCATTCTTAAGGGTTTTTAACTTATTTTCCAAGTAGGATTAGGACTCCTATGCCTATAAATACTACTCTATATTTTCTCTACAAGTGGGCTTAAACAGATTATTATTTTTAGAGAGAAAAAACTTTTTGAGAGTATTTTTAGGGCAGAAAAATTCTCTTTAATTTTTCTGTTTATTTTTCTTTTGAGAGCACACACATACACACCGAGTGATCTTAGGGTGGTGTTCTCAATCTGATCGAGAGTACAGAGACTACTACAGAGTTATCTTATTCGATCAGACATCGAAGCCTTTTGGTTTCTTCTACTTCTGATTAGCTGCTCAGAGACTGCATCAAATCTATTTGCTGATCAGAACATTGGATTGAAGGTTCTTCGCTTGCTTGCTTGCTGAGGAAGAAAGGTAACCAGATTGCACTACGAAGGGAACAAAATACTTGCTGAGTATTTTGGTTCTTCCAGCAACCTTTCTGTAAGGGTGGTGACGTTAGCCGAAAGTCTGCAGCAGTTGGACGTGTTGTCGCAATCATAAGCCTGAGGTGTTCCGCATCAGATCCTCGACAGAGTGAAGAGGGGTGTGAGACTGAGACAGATTCTGTTGTACTTTGCTTCATCATAGTGAATTGGTTCCCTGAGGCTTGCCGCCTCCCTCCGTGGTTTTTTTCGCCTTGGGTTTCCATGTATATCTGGTGCATTCTTTTCTTTACTTGCACTTTATTTATTTGCTTGCTTTAATTGTTTGATTAATTGGACTTAAAATTGAATTAGTTAAAAATTAAGCAAACGAGCAAGTGATCCTATTCACCCCCTCTAGGTTCTAAAATACTTTTCGCAACGACTTCCGCACCGCGCAACTCACATATTCCTCTTAGGAGAAGGACTTTTTGGTGGATTTACCCTACCCTATATATATAAATATATGATAAGATACTAATTGCTTCTTTTGTTAATATATGATTTGGGTTTAATTTGGAGACATTTTGATTGAACTTCCTTGCATGGTGTAGGCATTAATTTCCTATTTGAACTCAAATTTGAAGAGAAAAACATTGGATATGTTTGACTTTCCAACTAATATATATCCAATATTTTTCTCTTCAAATTTGCGTTCAAATAGGAAATTAATGTCTATGCCATGCAAGGAAGTTCAATCAAAATGTCTCAAAATTAAACGCAAATCATATATTAACAAAAGAAGCAATTAGTATCTCCTTTGATTGATCATATATTTCCTCTTTAACCCCAAAATTATGTGAATGTGGGAGTATAAATACACACCCCAACATCAATGAGAAGAGTAAAGAAAACATATTATCAGTAAGAGAAGAAATGGCTTCATGGTTAGTTTGCGTCACAGTTTGCTTCTTACTGTTCATTGTGTATACTTAACTGATGCTCAACTTGGTCTACCACCCAAGGTTTTTGATGTGATGGCATATGGTGCTATTGCAGATGGAAAGACTGATAATGCTCAGCTAAATATATATCTATATTATATTTGGGCTTGGTATAGTAAGGACAAAAATGTCAATTCAATGGTCAAAAGTGGTTAAAAAATCAATCATGTGATCCAAAATATCTTTTGGTATCTATGGTCTAAAATTACTCTCTCTATCTACAATCTAACGGTCACCATTCACTCCCACCTAAATTCAAATTTAAACATTCACCTACTCTCACACCTAAAATAACATTCACTCCCACATAAATTTAAAATTTAAACCTTCTCTCTCCCTAATTCTCACAACTATATCAGTGTGTGTGTATATATATAATAATATTTTTTCTTCTTTTTTTGTCATTTCTTTTTTCTTCTTTGCTTCCCATGGGTCTTCAATGGTGGGGATGGCAATGGTGGTCGACTTATCGGAGAGAAGTTTGGTGGCAGATGTTGTCTTCAAGGTGGAGTTTTAGACAGTGAAGAGGAGCTCAGTTATGGTGGTGTTGATGGTAGAGGGTGTATAAAGGTGGTCATTAGTGTTGGTAGCTCTAGCCATAGTGGGTGAAGATGGTGATGAACCAGTCTGTCGCATCTCCATCGTGAAGAAACATTGCCAAAAATCCAACGAAATCAAAGCTCACTACCAGTTTCTATGAAAACTGAAGACCCACCACCGTGAAACCATCATTGCCGTACCACCACATCTGGGTATCTACCGGACCGTCGCTGGGTTACTGTTGATAATCTCCTATGGCGAACTCCATCATAGCAGACCCAACGCCGAACTACCAAGCCATACCAAGCTCAACTTCATCATCTTCACCATGGTCATCATTATAGGAGACCCACTAGCCAACCATGGAATCATAGACACCATGAAGACCAATTGTGTAACGGCCCGCTTCACTTGATGGTATGATATTGTCCGCTTTGGGCCTAAGCCCACACGATTTTGTTCTTGAATCCAAAAGGCTTCATACTATTTGGAGTAAACACATTAGATATAAGCACATCCCCTTCTCCACACCCAGACGATGTGGGATTAAGCACCTTAAAGCCTGCTAGTGTGATAGCTCACCTAGTGTCTCTTGCACCCACCTACAAGGGTTACCACAATCCACCCCCTTAGGAGGCCCGACGTCCCTGTCAGCACACTTCCGACTAGGCTCCGACTCTGATGCCATTTGTAACAGCTCGCTCCACCACATGATATGATATTTTTTGCTTTAAGCCTAAGCCCACACGATTTTGCTCTTGGGTTTTACCCCAAAAGGCCTCATACCATTTGGAGAGAACACACTACATATAAATACATCTCATTCTTCACACCCAAGCGATGTGGGATTGAGCACTTTGCTAGTGTGGTAGCTCGCCCAATGTCTCTCGCACCCGCATACATCACACCTGCCCACATCAAAGCAAATGGTGGTTGTCGAGTTGAGCCTCGCACAAAAGACCCAATTCCACCTAAATGAGGGAGTTCGGTTCTATGTGAAGTCATATATTCATGGGACTTGGGGTGTGCTTCTAGAGAAGCCTCTACCTTTGGGCTATCTGTATTGGAATACTTCCCCATAGACTTCTGATGAGTAATGAATGTTACGTATTCAATGCCCCTAAAATTATATGAATTAGTGTCTTGGTAATATTTATTTCATATTTTTATTAATTATTTTATGATTTTAGGTGATTAAGGGTAATTCTGATTAATAATGGTGCAATCGGGTTACAGATGGTGCTATTTTAGTAGGAAGCTGAAGTTAAAGGGTCATGTTTTCCTGAATCAGTCGAATTTTATTCGATTGATTCATTTTTCTTAAAACCTCACATTGATATAGACAAGAGGTGCCTAAAAATTGTTTGGATTTCGGCACAAGAAAGTGAGGACAAAATAGGGGGGACACTCTTAGATCTCCTTAAGAGATATGGTATAGGGTGAACCTTCCATCAAAAGTAGTAGTTAGAAAGTGTGTTTTTCTTTTTATTTATTTTTTTCTTTTGTTTGAGTTGATTTTTCTTTGTTTTAATTATTATTTGTGTTTGTTTTTCATTTTGTTGCATTCTTTTTTCTTTTTTTTTTTTATATTATTTTTTTCCTTTTAATATGCGTGATGTGTAGTTGTGTTTTTTTATGACAAGTTCTTGTATCCAAGTTTGAGGGGATGGCCAACCCTTATTCATGTGAATGTTTTGCCAAATTTTGGCAATTCTACTACCACGGTAATATTGTTCTATCATTTATCATATGCTTCATGTTTTTGTTCCACATTGAAGACAATGTGTGATTCAAGTTTGGGGGTAAGGAAGAACACTTTTGTTTGTTTGATTTTTTTTATTTTTTATTTTAGGTTGTTTTGTTTTAAGTTTAGATGTTTTAACATCAATCAAGAGTTTAATACTTTATGTAGGCTCTTGACTTGCAATTGTAGAGTATGTGTAAAATTTCTAGAAACTATAGTTTGAATGCAGTGGTTTAAGTCGTTATTTGCATTGACATGACTTGGAGTAGTTGACTCTAGTTCTTTTTATAATTCACATGCACACTAGCAGAGTTGGTGGGGTATGTACTTGGCTTTGAGTTATCAGTTATGTGTGCTGAATATAAGTTGGTATCCCTGAGAATAAACATTTTAAGCATGCTACACTTGTAAAAAAAAAAAATTAACATGTGATTTGTGGTCATTTTGGTTCAAGTCATTAGGTCCGTCGGGGTATCTTGAAACCTAGTGCCCTAAAGCCATTTGGTTTGGTAGTCACTGACTGAAAGCTTGCTACATGGATCAATTTGAAAGCTTAATAAGCCTGAGCATTGTTCATTGGTTAGTATGTGGTTTGTGGCCGTTTTGGTTCGAGTTATTAGGTCCACCAGGGTATCTTGAAACCTAGTGCCCTAAAGCCATTTGGTTTGGGAGTCACAGGCTGAAAGTTCGTTACATGGATCAATTCAAAAGCCTAATAAACCTGGGCATTGCACAACCATAAAAAAAATAAAAAATAAAAAATAAAAATTTGTATGTGTTCATGTTTTGAGTGATAAATTCAATAAGGGGATCCAATAAATTGAAGGGATTTGTAATTGATCATTTAGAGCCAAGTTAAACCACATAGATGAATGCTAGTTCACTTTTCATGAGAGGGCTATAGTTGGTTGCTTTGAGTTGTGTTGATGTAAATTTTGAGTGAGAACCATTATTTTGAATTATGGGATTTAGAGATTTAAAAGTATTCTTGAAAGCGAGTCTTTTAACTGCATTTTGTAGTCTTCATCTTGATCAATGTTTGAAACATGAATTTTTGCATGTTTATGGGTAACATCTCTGGAAACCCTCACGAGACTTCACTCGTCCACTAGGGGTAACCTATGGGTTTAAAAGGTTTGTTGCATATGCTAAATGCAACCGGATCTCCCACAAAAGAGGAAGTAATTTAGTTGTTTTATCTTATTTTTAGTTTTGTATTACTAAGGGACTAGTAATATGTAAGTTTGGAAATGTAATGAGCAATGAATGTTGCGTATTCAATGCCCCTAAAATTATATGAATTAATATCTTAGTAATATTTATTTCATGTTTTTATTAATAATTTTAATCCTTTCATGATTTCAGGTGATTAAGAGTAATTCGGATTAATAATGGCGCAATCGGGCTACAGACGGTGCTATTTTAGTAGGAAGTTGGAGTTTGACCCATGAGATGTATTTATATTGAAGATCTCAACTAAATGGACTAAAGAAATGGGTTGGAAATGAATTTAAATGAAGAAAAGGAGCACGGGCCTATTCACATTGAAGATTGGGCCAATTCAGGCTTAAAAAGTTCTAGACCTGTTTTGGTATTCAGACTATAACTCCATACACAATTTTCAAAACAACGCAAACAACGCATGATTTGAAGGAAATTCAATTCTGTACAATTTCGTATTTCACAAAAATTTTTTAAAACGGATGTTTATGGCAAATTTATGCCCTATTTGCGCAGCTGACACTTTTTGGGCGCAAATGCCACTTCATGAGGCGCATGTGCCATTTTCTTATGCGCACTTGCCACTTTGGGAGGCCAGGTGTCCTGTGTGTGTTTTATTCGCAAAGTAAAATGGGAGAAATGAGAGAAAATTAGGTATTCTAGAGAGGAGAAACACAGAGAGATATAGAGAGGCGATTCATGACGATTACAGGGGAGAAGATGACGATTTCATCATCGTTCAAGCTTGGACCTCCGATCATGAGTGGATAAACACCATTTCGGGGAAGTGACGTAACCCTAACTTGTCTTTCAATGTTGTAAATTTTATATTAATTTGTGAATTATTTATTTTATGTATTGATTGTATAACCAAGACATAAACAACAGCTGTGCTGTTAGTTTTAATTTGAATGGATTATTTCAGTGCATATTTACTCTTATTCTTGTAGGATGAACGTAAATTTGTAGTGATTAGGGTTTGGTTCTTTTCGACTTCTGTGATTTTGTTAAGACGGGTTATACAATAGTTTTCACAGATCATTCAATTTAGAGTTTTTATAATTCATACTAAGCGAAGATGGGTTATCATATTATTAGTTAGTTAGATGTATAGGCCATGCTAAGAAAAGATGAGTTATGCTTAATTGTATGTTGAACGAATCCTCTTGATAGAACTGAATTGGGCTTGTAGCCATTCTTTTCTGAATGCATAGATTAGACGTCCCAAATTAATACATTTGTCATTGTCAGAAAGTTAGTGGTGAAGTCAATTCGTAGGACTCCCTCTCTCCAGTATCTATCATTTATTTATGTCATTTAACTTTAGCACCTTAATTTAAAAACAAAACAAAATCTCTTTGAATTAAATTAGACAATGTCTTGATAGCTTAACAACAAAACCAACGCAGTCTCTGTGGGTTCGACCCCTACTCACCGCTTTACTAATTTTAGTAGAGTATTTGTAGGTTTTTATAAATTCTCTTTTGTCGAGGTGTAAAACAACAATGACACTATTACATAATATTTTATCGCATTTTGCACGTTGAACAACTTCCCCTCTGGGGTGGAGCTGGCCGTTACAAACCGAGCCACCATCTTCTTCACCAAGCTCCTCCTGAAACAACTTAAGTCTTAACTCTCATGCCAGAACTACTGGCATCATCTCCATTGAAACCGGCCAAGGAAGACCCACAACTCGACCCAACTGCAATACCACTGTGAACCACCATGGGCTTCAACCCACGGACCTATGAAGCTGGCTATCTATTGAAACCAAACAACACCACCAGTCCACCACTGCCAGAGCTCAATAACCATGGCCACGGTTCCAGCCACTGGGGCCTTCTGTCTTCACCATCCGAAGAAGACCAAACCGGAGCACAGCTCCACCTGTACCGAGAAGGCCTAGTTCCGGCCAATCCCGACCACCGAATAACCACTGCACCACTGCGGGAACCACGTAATCCCGACCACTAATCGAGCCACCATCTTTTTCACCAAGCTCCAACGGAAACAACCCAAGTCTCCACTCTCATGCCAGAACGACCAACATCATCTCTATTAAAACTAGCCAAGGAAGATCCACATGCTTTACCCACCAACCAATAGCCCCTCTCTCTCTCTGTACACTCACTTTTCTCTCTCATCTTTACTTTCTTTCCATTTTTTATTCCTTTATTCCCAACAAGTGGTTGTCTAGTTGGAAAGCAATAATGGTGTAGTTGGTGCATGGTGGCTTCAGGTGTTAGTGGACATGGATGGTTCGACAGTAACAGAGGGTGTGCATGGTGGGGAGGACATAGAAGTGGTCAGTGGAAAGCTTCTTTTTGCATGGCTTTGGGTGAAAGAAAACCCGGTAGTGGAGCATGTTTGTGGTGGGCCTTGGTGGTGCGGCAGTGGTTGTGCTGTCGATAGTGATGGGTTGGGCAGTGGCTGGCCAGAGAAGATGAAAATTGAGGTCCAACCATGGTGGGTCTTCAATGGAGGTTCGGTGATTAAATGAGATGGTAGAGCTTCATGGGTCTTCTTTGGATGGTGCTGTAGCTTGTGACATTAATATAGTGGTATAACAGTGGAGCTTCGTGCTTAGCCTTTCGTTGCACTTCAGTATAGGATGGGGAAGATAATGATGGAGCTATGTTGGGTTTTCAATGGCTGTCCATGGTGGTTCAGTTGGTGGAGAGACTTGGAAATGGTTCATGGCCAGATAAGATGTTCGATGGTGTTAGGTCTCTACTGATAGTTGGTTGAAAGCTTCTCTGTGAGCTTCACGATGGTGATGATGGAGGAGATTGGTGGTAGTTAATGGTGGTGACAGTTCCAACATAAATTATGTTGTTTTAATTTTAGGTTAATTTTCTGTGTCTTCTTTGCTCTATGTTTATTGATTTTTCATGATTTTAGAAAATTTTCTTTCATTCATTCAACTCTAGTTTTTCCCAATTTTTTCATACTCTATTTGGTTACTGGAAAAGTGAAGAAAAGAGAAGAGGACAAAGTTTCCAGTTTTACGTTACTCTTTTTTGCCTTCGTTGTTTTCTTCAATCAATGATAGGTTTTTAAAATAAGTGTTCCAAATTTGTGTTGGCTTCATCTGAATTTCTTTTTTGCCTTCGTTGTTTTCTTCAATCAAAGGTTATGATTTTACTTTTTTTACTTAATACAGGACATTTATGGATAATTATATCGGACAATGCAATTTGGACATACTTTATTAAATCAAAGACTAATACAAACATATACTAAGAATATTAATATATATAATAACACTTGAAATTCAATCTCGGACAATGCAATTTGGACCAGTGAACACTTGGACAATAAAATTGGACATCAAACTTATAAAATGGCTAGATTTATTGAGAATTACAAAAAACCTAAAAATACACAAAAATACATTTGTTAATTAAAATAATAAGTAATGGAAAGAAGACTAGGTAGTGGTGCATGGTTGCCCCTGTGGTGGTCCGAATTGTGGAACCGGTGATGGAGGCTGCCATGGTGGCAGGGTGATGAATGGATTTGGACGATGGTGGTGGATTTCACCGGTGGGTGAGCTTGCATGGTCTATGATGGATGATAATGAACAGTGTGTGTATATATATATATATATATATATATATATATATATAATGAAATTGGGGTGAAGAACCTCTGTTTTTCAATAAGGTGCTCTAATTCCTTCTTTTCTTTAACTTTCTGATTCAATTAAAGTATTGATGTTGAACTGCTCTGTACACTCTTCTTGAACTTGTCAGTACCTGGAATTTTGGTGTTTATTAAAGTAGGTTGATGTAAATCTTAATCTCAGCCTCTCTTTTAAACTTCTAAATGGACAGGATATTCTAAGGCCCTAAGGAAGTGTAATTTTCAAAGATGATGTTGATGAATTGGTGAACTAGGTTTCATTGGCAGTTTTTGTGTTTCATGTGTTCATCACTTACTGGTTGTGTATCAGTTTAAGGTTGGGGTGTGATTGTCACATTGGACATTGTGTGGTGGCTTTTGTTTTTTAGGCTAATCAGCCAAGTGTACATTTATTGTATTAATATTTGACGAATTTGGATGTAAAATATACTTGAATGTTATAAATGAAGCTTTTGGTGTTTATGATATTTTTTTGTGTGGTTTTATAAATTAGTACATAGATTGTGATGTGGTTATGAACATGAAAAGTGTGCAGGTTGGTTTATGAGAACAACATGATTTGTAGTACACCAAATTTCAAACAATACTCTGCTAAATTCTTGATTTCATTCTATAGACAGGCCAATTCATTATACATTGTAGGGTTTTATTGTTGAGCTTTAAATTTACTATGATGAAAAGGAAAATCCCTCCTCTCTTTTTCCTTCTCTTTCCCTTTCCTAAATGAAGAGAAGACCCTCCCTTCTATTTTCCTCCTTGTCAATTTAAAGGAATAGAAATTAGTGCCCTTCAAGGTATGATGATAAAGATGAAAGCTACACACACCAAACAAACCAAAAGAATTTTTTGGTGCACATCTATGAAGGCCCCATTTACGTACAAACTATAATTTTACTAGTCAAACCCTTAGATCACAAGCAATCTATTTTTTTTCATTTAATTTCCCAAAATATCTTAAATATCACCGAGTCGTGAAAAATTCCATCCAATACAAATATTAGTTTTTATATAATAATAAGAAAAACTAATAAATACATAATTTGTGTTAATGATATTCCTATACAAACACTAGTTTTTATATAATAATAAGAAAAACTAATAAATGCATAATTTATGTTAATGAGATTTCTATTTTCACGTACCCAAATACCCGATACTTGCTCTTCTTTTCGACATCATTTTGAAGAGAACATGGCAAATAAAAGCAACAAGTATTTTGATTGATGTTAGCAAATTAACAAAAGAGTTGGTCATTAAGATTTGGAACTTTTGATTGAACATTAATGTGGACTCACATATCAAAGGTGAGTATCATTTTCGATATAAAAGGTTCTTACAACTTTACTGAAATGTGTTGTGATAAAGGGAGGCCATCTTCAAAACCATAATGATGATGCTAATTGGCATGACAACAACCAATGATATATGATTGCTACAGTAGTATACTAGTTTTCTAACAATAATGATCTATGCTAGATTTGAATATTTAGCACATTCCACATGACATATAGTACTCAAACCAAATTAATTATGCTGCTATGGTACAAAATGAATCATCACCATTCAACATCATATATATATATATATATATATATATATATATATATATATATGGCCTGGATAAAAGAGGGGGAAGACTAAGGAACACAAGATATAAGAATGTTGGAATGGTGTGATTCTTCAGTGAGTTCTTTGAACTCAGTGATGTTCTGGTGGTGGTGCTTTGCACTGGTAGCACTTCACGAATAGCCCAAAAGTGTCAACTTGCTTAATGAAATTGGTCATGCTAGCCCACCCTCCAAATCCAAAGCTGACGACAAACACCCATATGATGACAAATGTGTTCAAAACGTACATGGTTGTCCAACTTGAGAGAAAGAATGGAGGTTTTTCTGCTGCACTCTGCATGTGGAAAAGAAAAGAAAAAAATAATAATAAAATAGTAGCGCTGCTCAATTTTCGAGCATCGCTGCTCTAGGCTCAGGATACAGAGCAGGGCTACTCCTTTAGTTAGCAACTCTGCTCACCTGCTCAATATGAAAACACACACACACACACACACAACACTTCGAACACTTGAACTGGATCTAACTAACTTGTAACTTGAGAAAGCTTATACATAGAAACAATCAAGATTTAGGCATGCTCATTATACTGTGCAACTCAATCCATGTATAGAACTTCCAAGATAGCAGCACAAAATAGAGAGTCAATAATGAAATTCTAGTGCAACAGTAGCTCTGTGGTACTAAAACTTATTGCAAGCTACCTTCTGGAGAAATTAGTGGTTGAGCACATTTATCAAATGAATTAAAGTCTACTCAACTTGATTTAAAACTATACAGAACTTTTGAAATCTATTTCAACTGTTGATCCTATCAATTTCACCCTTTTTAACTAATTTTGAGGATTCAAGTATGAAGATATGAATACATCATTCTATTCAAGTCTCAACTCGTCAAAAAATAGTTATACTATGATGAAATATACATGTCTAAAGTTCAAGGTGTTACACTGAAATATTTCATACCATATTAGATCACAAAATGCACTTTTGACAATTTAAAACATATGCTTAAATGGAGTTCAAAGGTATGAGAATTTATAATAGTTTCTTGCACAGGTTCAGTTCAATACAAATAACTTAAATATATCATTTAAAGTGTGCTCATACTTGTCTATATGCATAATGTCTCTTATCATCAAGCACAATTTCATATCAGGCCTTTAACATAACATTTTGTCCAAAAATAATACAAATATTGATGCTCAATCAAATGCAGTTATACCCCTTCACAAACAGCCTTAAAATTGTCAAATATGCATGCTTATACACAATGGCAGCCCAGAAATCAAATACAAACACTTGTGCCTTCTTTTAGAAACTTTTGACAGCACAACTATGTTGTATCAACAATGAATAATATTACAAGTAGCTAAGATATGTTATGACATTGGTTCAGCTATGAATAGGTGCTAATTCAATTCAAATGATGCTTAATGGTAATAAAGTAATGTTGCTCAATCAATTTTTATGCACTTCAGACCAAATCAGCAACAATAAAAGTGCGTTTCACTAACAGCAGCTTACATTGGTTTATGAATGGAGTTTCAGTAGTTCAAAAAATGATTCAGCATATAAACCTTCATTTTTCAAATTAATATTAGTCAAGTATAGTGAAATACAGTTGTTAAAATCAAGTGATATCATCCAAGCATTAGCAAATTCAAATTTGATAAATCAAATCTTGACAGTCCAATTTTTTGCTCAAAGTACAGAGGTTTAAATATCCAAAATTAAGAGCAACCTCTGATTAAAAATAAAGTAAGTTAAATCCATATTTAAATAGTATATTACTCTTGCAAAAAATAAAAAAGAATTGCAGTTGTAGCAAGAAAAGTACAACAGATTATAATGGACTTGAACAGCTACAAACAGTGTTTCAGGCACAGATCCAGAATTTGAAGCACATTTAAGCTTTGTAAATGCACAAGTGGAATAAAACTCAGTCTGGGTAATTTTCCTTAGCATGCTCAACCAATGATAAAGAATTAATCATTTAAGATGAACATTCATAGCAGAGGCTACACATATTATATAGAAACATAATCATTTAAAGCACAAGTATGAAAACTGATGTTTTGAAATACTCTTAACATGGCAATTTTAGACACATAACTGAACTTATCATGATGAAATAAATGTGCTCAAACCAGAAACAAGGTTGTATGGCTCTTGAGAAGGATCTGTCTTACTTCAGTGGATTTGACAGCAACTATAAAGTCCATTTTCTCTGCAGAAGTCAGCAGTAGCTGCAAGCCTTAAATCCAGCACACTAGAGCATTTCTAAACTTAGGAACTCCTCAATTTATTCTGCAAAAACTATCTTCTTCAATCTCTAGCTCATTCTAAGGTGATACTCCTTTGCTGTGTAAATCTCTTGATCAAATACTTATGTAACTAATGGTAGCAGCAAGTACATTTTAACCAAATGCAAAGAAAACTATTTTTAGGTTTCTGCCAAATGCAAAAATTCAATTTATTTATTTATCTTGAAATAAGATTTTGAAAAATATGCATTCTTTTTTAATGTTTTAAAAAGGTAATTTATTGGTTATGTTTAAATTTCTTAATAAAAAATTTAGGTAACAATTGATGTTTGCAAGTATGTTTGTGCCAAATGCAAAGAAATTTATTATTTTTTTTTGTTTATGGTTAACCAAATAATGTTTGCCCTTGATTACTGTGGTATAAGTTCTCAATCCATTTCAGATTGAGATCCTCTACCATAATGGATCATGTTGTACCTGTGCGGTAGAGTAAAATGACATTGTTTGGGTTTAGTTTCAACTTGCTTAATGAAATTGGTCATGCTAGCCCGCCCTCCAAATCTAAAGCTGACGACAAACACCCATACAATCACAAATGTGTTCAAAACGTACATGGTCGTCCAGCTCGGGAGAAAGAAAGGAGGTTTTTCTGTTGCACTCTGCATATGGAAAAGAAAAGAAAAAAAATAGCAGTGCTGCTCAATTTTTGAGCATCGTTACTCTAGGCTCAGGATATCAGAGCAGGGCTGCTCCTTTAGTCAGCAGCTCTACTCACCTGCTAAATATGAAAATAAATAAATAAATAAAAGCAGCGCTGCTCAATTAGTTAGCAGCTGTGCTCAATATGGAAAAGTAAAAAAAAAGGATACTTATATATTGAGCAGCGCTATAAAGAATGATACTTATATATATATATATATATATATATAAACCTAGACTAAATGCCAATTTCAATTCTCATTCAGCCGCTTCTCGCTAAAGTTGAGACCAGATCGAGAACATTACTTGCCACCGTCAATAGCCCCACTCCACCCCATCATCACTTGCCAATTGTCCACAGAGCACCGTCGCATGCCAATGACCGTGGCTCCACCGGTCAGTTGATTCAGTTCTCTCTCTCTCTTCCTCATCGTCTTCACTCCAGTATTCTACTTTTTTTTCTTTTTTCTTCTTCTTCTTCAACCAAAGCCATGGATCATTGGAGTGGTGGCAGGTGGCTTCTTCATTCAGTATTTGATAACAATTTTGTCATTTTTTATGTCTGAGTTTTGATGGAAGTTTATTATGTCTGTTGCAGTGTTATTGTGGATATATCTGAAATTATTGTTGCTCTTGTTACAGAAAAAGGTAACTCCACTGTTAAATACTATCTTTCATCTTACCATTACATATGTTAAATCTTGTGCTATAACATTCATCTTTCCGTTGGATATTTGAATGGGACTGAGTGGTTGGCTAACTTCAAATATCCCATTGGTCGAAGTCATAAATGACTTGTTCTCATGATGTTTTGAATATGACATGGGCTGCTAATAAATCCATCTGAACTGTTTTAGCTTTTTTATATGCTCTATTAGTCTATTGACACTAGAAAATTAGGCTAGAATCAACCATGAGAGGATTAAATTGATTAATCAGTCTTCATTGCGAATCAAGATAAGGACGGGTTAATTATGTTAATTTTTATTACTTGCAACTATTTATCTAGCTAGTTCCAGGTTGCTTTGTCCCATTTTGAATTACTAAATACATGAAAATTGCTTCTATAATATATAAGATTTGTGGATTTTTATGTATGGATGAAATGTTATTCTAATAATTAGTCTGCTAGTAGCATTAAGTCATTTGTTTTTGTTATTATGCAGCAAACTGAGACAATGGCTGGGGGAGTTGAATCAAAGAAAGGAAATGCAAAACGTGGGGCTCAATCAGACACAACAAAGGACAAAAAAGTGGGTCAATCATCCAACCCGAAATAAGGAAAGACTGAACCGTTAGTGCATCCAGTGTTCATAAACGACGTTGCATTTGCTCGATATGAGTAGAAGATGGTGGGTAGTCGCGTTGGAATGGAGCGTGTAACTGACATTGAAAGTTTTACAATAATTGCAATTAAATCCATGGAATGGATCAGTCAAGGGATTGGACACCATTGTTTAAACTCCATGAAGAAAATGTGCCAGTCGAGTTTGTAAGGGCATTTTATGCCAATCTACATGACGAAGAAGATGTTGGTCCCGATCCCAGATTCAAAACATTGATCAACGGCAATATCGTTGTCATTGATGCCAATGTCATTGCAAAAACAATTAAGATCAAAAGGGAAACAAATGGGCTCATTCTTCTATATCTAAATAAAAATGATCGTGGTAGACCAAGTAGGGAAACTACTATTTCAGAGCTCACTGGAGGTCGAGTAGAAGTTAGAAAGGAGTTTGAACCTACCTTTTTGACAAAGGATTATAAGGTTCTTAATATGATGGTTGGTTACAACCTTGATCCACATGACAATAGCCAACAAATTTCTAAAGACTGGCAAACTTAACTATACCACATTGGAAAAGGCGATCCCATTGATGTACCTGCAACTATTGTACGTACAATGATTATAGACGCTACAAAAAAAATGAGAAGGTTATACTTTGCCTTTTGGTGTCCTTGTCATAAAGTTGTTTAGAAAATATGGAGAAAATTTTTTTGAGCATGCCAGGTACTCTAAACCAATGGGAACTATTGATCTGGAATCTTGGGATAGGTCTAAAGGTGCTCATAGAGCAACTGGTTATGACATGGATCTTGGTTATAAATTGCCACCACCAACACGTGAACATGAACCTTCTCCACCATTGCCCGATGGTGATGAGGGAAATGCACCGATTACGAGGCGTGAATTTTACAGGGAGATGAGATGAATAAGACGTCTGATGGAGAAACACCATGAAGATCATGGCGAATCAATTGACATTCTTAGGATGGAAGTTCATCAAAAGTTTCGTAATTATCCCAATTCACCTGTATTTTATCAAGATGGCAATTAGGAAGAAGATACCGGTGGGAGTCGTGGGTGAGTGGAAGGCAGGATGATATCTAATGTTAAATTTTGTTTAAATGTCTAATGTTAAGATGATGTTTAATGTATTGGAAGTTACTACTTTTGAAAGATGGTATCTTTTGAACTTATGTTAATCAATGAATGAAAATGTTAGCTGTTTTGACTTACATATGCTTTGTTATGCTGTAATAGATTACTTCTAATATTGTATCTAATTTCCAAGTGCAATTAGATTTGACTGGGATATTCATACATGAGAAAATACCAATATTTATAATATTCATGCACCAAATATGTCTAAACAGTAGTTGCAGCAAGCTTATAAGTACTAACAATTAAGATATAAACTTGTACCATGTTCAATAGAGCTCATTCAAAGATAAAACTAGAACTTCATGACTGTGGGTAAAATTTTTTGTCAACTGAAATATTTTGATGTAGTAATAGCCAAGAATAAATGCAGACTATCTCTTGAAAGATGAAGTTAGCTTTAAGTCATATTCAATAATATGACGGCAATGCTTTAAATGTAATAAGCCAATATGATCAAATCTTAGCTATATGCAGATTTGGAATAGCAACATGACTTCTATGCTGGATGGTGTATGTCAAGATCTTGGCAAAGCATAGATTCTAATTCAAAACAATGCTTTAGTTTGTAAAAAACTAATGTAGCCTCTTGGTTTATCAAAGATAAGCGTTAACACATCCAAACTATATAATTACATCTTTAGGAAATGATAGACATCATTCCAGAATTTTCTGACCCAAAACTTTGCTGCTACTTGAGACCTTGACAGTAGAGATGAGCATAAAGAAGGCGTTGGATGTTCAAAGTGCAATGCAGCTTATGAATTAGCTTTAATTCAACACTAATGCATAAAATAAAGTTAAAAACACATGCTGGAATGATTTAACTCAATTCAGAATCAGTTTAGAGTAGTTTGACAGTAAAAATAAACAACCAGTGAACAGTATTGCTAACAGGTTGTTCTTTTTAGTAATCAAGTGATTTAGAAAACAACAAATGTGAATTTAAGACTTAGAACAATAGATTGATGAGACAAAATCCTTAACTTCAAATGTGCAAAATTTTCAGGCTGCCTTATTCTAAGAATGACAGAAGAAACTATAAGTTTAATGAACTTGTTTACCAAACGCACAGATTCTGCTCAATAAACTAGAAATATGTTATAATTCAACCTTCAATGGCTTCATTAAGCATGCTCATTTCATTCATAAAATCATATAAACATTTAATACTCAAGAAATAACAATTAACATCATGAGAGCAACATTTAGAGTATGACAGTTACTCTTCATTAGAGTTTAGGGGGTTTTGGAGTGTGAAAATTCAAAGCAGACCCTATAGTTGCTTCCATTCATCAAATGTGTCCATAATCTTGTCAATTACACTTGCCTAAAGTTATAGCAACTACTCCAAAAGGTTTCAACACAAATTACATCACAAAGAGCCAGTTAACAGATCATTTAACTTAATTAGGGGTTTCAACACTTTAGATTTTGGGAAACAGATTTAAGACACCAATTAAGCAAAAAATTGAGTTGTACCAGTTTTAACATGTATGATCAAGCAGATTAGAACTTATCATAAACAATCTAACCTAGTCCTAGCAAACAGATGCACTCAACTGAGCTTGATTTGATTATGTTTAAAGCTCATAAGCTGACAGGGATGCAGGCTGCAATTAACACTTGAAGAATGGTTCTAAGACATATGTAAAATGATCATACTGGGCTTTTCAATCTACTTAGAATGCTCATAAGAGCAGAAACCATACTCACAGTGCTGTCATGATTGTGACAATAGCTGAAATCATTTGAGAGTGCATCTTTGGAATCTGCAAGAACTTCTCCATCTACTAACTTCAATGGGGTTTGCATACATCAATTTCTGGGCTTAAGAATGGAGTTAGGGCTGCCCAAAAATTTTAGTATAGCTCTTTCAAGACCCTCCTATGGTGCTGCTCACTTAAACTTGTTTTTCACTCAGTTTCTCTTCTCTGTGGCACACCTGAGCTCATATACACTTTTGTTATACATATAGCTGCACCAAGGCTATCAAACGGCTAGGAAAAGATAAGATTGTCAGCTACCATCTTGTCCTTTTGCTGAATTCAAAATTGGCCAATCATTTGATCATTCCTAAAGAGACAAGTATGCCTTTATTCTTATCCTGACATATACTTATGCAAGAGAATATTCCATGGGCTGATATGACATTTCATAGCATCATATTATTCTAGAATTTTGAACCACAGCAGCTACAGAGAGACATGTGGCAACAGTTGCTTCTTGCACCCACACACTCTCATTTTGCCAAACATTGCCTTAAAGGGGGCTATCATGTATATATATATATATAAATATATTAATCAAAATTAAAATGCATTGTAATTTCTTAGCACTAATGAAATGCACAAAAATCAACACTAGTCAGCCAAACATGGCCTTGAGTAGTGAAATTCTGAAAATGTCCCTTAGAAGGGCTATTTGAGCAAATAGATCAAATTATGAGGCTGTTATATCATGAATATTTTGAAAAGGATTTAACAAGTATAATATGCTCAAATAGTCAATGAAATGGATCCAAGACATAGAATAGGTTGTTAAATGACCAAATTGCCCTTAGTAGAGAAAATAGACCATAAGGCCCCTAGGAGATCCTTTTGACATTAAAACTTAGGCAAACATGCACATGAGCCTCATGGACCATCAGTAATTGTTACCAAACTCACATGTAGAGACTGAAAATAAGGACTCTTTCTTTTCAGTAAAAACAAAGAAATGACATTTTATGCCAGTCATGAGTGATGCAAGAGGACCTAGTGGTTCAGTCTTTCTTGTTTTGCTTAAGTTCTCCAAATTAGGTATTCTCACAAATATAGGCACTATATATATTTGATATAAATGAACAAAGATATAATCAAATGCCAGAGAGTAGAGCCCAAAGCTTTACTTATATGCAGTTCGAGACACAAAGTTTTCCTAATAAACTGCTAACAATAAAATGGTAGAAAGACAGATTTCAGAACTCACATTATTTTTTATATTGGTAATAAACAAGATTAAGTTAGGTTCCCATAGTCATACATTACAAAATACATTTCTTTCTTCTATAGTAGAGGGTGTCATTGGAAGAACTTTATATTTCACTCATTTTTTGCTGAAAACTTCATGCCATTTTGTGTTTGAAATCTCATTCATAGAGATAAGAAAGGCAAAGTCTAATAGTATTTAGTTTTATATTAAAAAAATATATTTCACTGAGCCAGAGTATCATATGCTTGATTCCCCATTTTGGGACAAGAAATAGATGGCAGACAACCATAAACTCTATTTGAATTTTCCAACTAAGGTCACTAATAGATGAGTGATAGACATTAATGCACTGCAGAAGGTTCTTTGCTAATTTAAAAGTATGTATTGCCATTGAACTACAAGATTAGAATATTCAGATCTTTCTCAGCTACAATGATGCATCATGACACGACCTTAAAGCTTTACATTGATTCTTTTTCCCTGCTTACATGTTCATAAATTTTTATTAATAGAAATTTGGGATTCTGCAAGTGCTTTTCGTTCAATGATTTAGACAGCTTCAAGAAATTTCTGGAACCATATATATATGAAATTGGTATCCTTTCAAACACAGTATCAAAATGAAATTAACAAGAAAAATTATCAAAATTCTTCTAGTACAAATGAAAACCATTAAATTAATCCATGGCTAAGTACCAACTTTAGTTGACTTTCTACAGTTCCCCATTTCAACATATCAATGAGGAAAAATCCACAATACATTTATAAGAGTAGGTTCCTATGGGCCGACAGTACTTGGGAATGTTAATCGGCAAATGGAATCATTTTTTTCCCCTAATGGTAGATACTTTGGAAGTTATAGAAAGAGAAGGGGATGAGAAGTTAAAAATTGTTGTGCTTATATAGTGCAATAAATAAGGGTGTGTTGGCGATCCCTTGATAACTGAACTATTCCAAAGTTTTATGCATAATATCATGTACAAATTCATCATCATAAATGTGAAAATTTTAGATCATCACTTCCATTGCTATAAATAATGGTGAACATTTGTAGGCGACAAACATGAAATCTGAAATTACTTATGATAGTGATGAGAAAAATCATTAACCAAACACTTCTACATACATACAAACACACCATGGCCCATGTTATGAATGGAAATGTTAAATGTTTTGACTTACATATGCTTTGTTATGCTATAATAGACTACTTATAATATTGCATCTAATTTTCAAGTGCAATTAGATTTGATTGGGATATTCATACATGGGAAAATACCAAATCTGAAGATGTGACTAATTCAGATATTTTGCATCCATTTGTGACAAACATTACTGATTCGTGTGCGAGTGTGACTCAAAAAGTATACCAATTAAAAATTTCCACACTTCGCAATAGAACGAATTCCTTGCAAAATAGGGCTATCGAAAGGAATGGGTATCGTACCTCAGGGATTATGTTCTGACGAGTTGGAATACGGAACTAATTCTAATTAAATTTATAAGAAAAGAATTCTGATTTTTAAACTAAACTAATTAAAAAGATAAAATAAAATAAATCGAAGTAAACAAAATAGTGAAGATAATAGGAGAGAAACCTAGGGTGTTTGACTTCACCACTAACTCCACAATCAATGGTTAATTGAATCAACTATAGGGGAATTACATCATGCATAAGTGGTGTCGGTGGCTACAAGCTCACCTTCATCCGTCAAGAAGATAACATATGATTAAGGCTAAGCCATGGACTATCTTCGATTGGCATGGGCCATCTGCCTAACTACTCTAATCTAGGGTGCAGTATGGTTCATCTTCTCTAGGCATAATCCATCAAAGCTCATAACAAATATATTCAGTGATTACCATTGTGTAATAATCTCTCTCATGATCACAGAAAACAAAAGAGATTGAGTTCAATAACAACAACTAAATATCTAAGATAAGATAAGAAATCATTGAAACTGAATTTACAAGACTTTTATTGCTCAATTCTATAATAAGAATCCTCACAATTACACAATCTATGCATGTATATAAAGGTCCCCAATAATTAAAACAATCAAACCATTGATGCTTTGTTAGGGCTACATCAAAACCCTAGTGGATGAACTAGCCGCTCATGGTAGAAGAAGAAGCTTCAACTGTTGAGGAAGAAGACATCATCTTTCTGAATTACGCGTATAACTTCGTTCTCCAATGGCTCTGCGAATATGTTTCTGTTCTCTTCAGCCCTCTCAGACTCTCTCTGTGTTCTCTCCAATCTCCCTCAACTCAGCCTCTAAGTCTTCACTTTATTTCCCAAGAGAATACACCAAAGTCCTAATCCAATTAGGAATAAATTAGGGTTTCCCGCAGCACTAATCAGGTGGGTTTTTCCTGCTGACTTCGGCCCGACTTTTGACCCACTAGAAGTCCGTTTTACGAAATTTTCGTGAAATACAAAAGTGTGCAGAATCAAATTTCGTTCAACCCTAGGCAAGAATTATGTCTATTTGAGGCTCGGAAATAAGACTTCTGGTCTGTTTTCCAAAATGGGATTAAGACTGTATTATGCGCAGATTTGGGCTTCAGGCCCGAAACCTTCTTAAGCAGCTGTAATTCTCTTGGACCTATTCGTTGGGCTGATTTGAGTTGAAATAAATGGTTGAGTGAATCTCCTTGATGTAGGCTTCATCTCACCATCTTGGATGTCTTCTTTAAAAACCCAAAAGCACGGTTTTAACTGAAATAATCATTAAGGCCCTGAAAATACAGAAAACACTAAAACAAAGTAAAATCACAAAATAATCTATCACTAAGAGAATAAAATACATAAGTTAAGAGGCTAGAATGCGTACCATTCAACGCCTATCACACCCCCAAACTTACATATTGCTAGTCCCTTAGCAATAGAATAAAACAAAAGTAAAACAAAGAAACTACTAAACACTAACTAAACTACCTAACTCCACTTTCGTGAGAGAAACGATTGCATTTAGCATATGCAACAAGCCTTTAAACCCCTAGGTTCCCCCTAGTGGACGAGTATAGTCTCGTGAGGGTTTCCAGAAATGTTAACCACAAACATTCAAAATTCTGTTTCAACAATAATTCAAGAAGAAGATTACAATACATAGTTACAAACTTGCATTCAAGAATAATTTCAAACTTTCAAATTCTATAATTCAAAGCAATGGTCCCCATGCATAATTCACATCAACATATCTCAAAATAATCAACTCTAGTCTCCTCGTGTAAAGTGGACTAGCAGTCCTCTCATGTAGCATAACTCAGCTCTGAATATATTAAGACACATACCCCTTCAACTCACTAGCTCCCCTTATTGAACTCATACTTCCCAACATGCATACATGACTTTTTCATATTTTTTTTCATTCTCTTTTTTTTTTCATTGCTTTATTGGTTGTGCAATGTCTTGATAAGCTTTCTGAAAGATCCATGTAGCAAGCTTTCAGTCAGTGACTCCCAAACCAGATGGCTTTAGGGCACTAGGCTTTAAGATACCCCGAAGACCTAATTACTCGAATCAGTCAGGCTACAAATCAAGACAACCAATGCTCATCTTTTCTCACCTTTTCACTTTTGACGCGAACACTCCGTGCTTCCTGAGGCATAGAGGCCCGGTTACTCATGAAAAGGATGAAATTGATTGCTTATTCATCATTTTTTTTTCTTTTTCTTTTCTTTTCTTTTTCATTGAAGTCAAGTAAAACACATTATCGGTACTCATTCTCAAGAGATACTAATTAATATCAAGCATATGTAACTCAATAACTCAAAACCAAAGTTTATACCCCACAAGATTATGCTAGTGTGTTTGTGCATGTAAGGAAACTAAAATTAATCACTCCAAAGCATGTTATTGCAAACCATGATTAAAACCACATAATTCAAATCATAGTTTTCAAAGATTTAAAACATACTCAAAAATTGCAAGTTATGTACCTATATAAGGTATTAATCCTTTGAATGATGTCAAAACATTCTATCTAAAAATAAAAAAAAATAAAATAAAGAAACAAACTAAGAAAATAAAATAAAATAAAATCCTAATACAAAAAGAATTTCACACAAATTTCCCCCCATATTGCAATAAAGCACACAAATAGGCATCGCCTCACCCCCAAACTTAAACTGTACATTGTCCTCAATGTACACCCAATCAAAGCAAAGAGAAGAGTAAGAACGATGTTACCAGGACCAAGGAGTAGTGGCAAGAAAATAGAGCACACCAAGTTGTAAGAAGGTAATGCAAGCACACCCCCAAACTTGGATGTTAAAACCTGTCAAAACAAACCACTATACCCCAAAGATCAAGTGAAAATAGTATGGGTGAAAATAAATATGAAAGAGAAAAATCCTAAAATTTTTTTTTTTTTTTTTCATTTTTCCATTTTTTTTTATTGATAATGAAAATCTAACTACAAAAAGAAAAATAAAGAGAAAAATAAAAGCTAAAAATAAAATAAAATACAAAAGATGGTTACCTTCCTGTCAAGGATGTGGTGGTGACTGAGCATCTGGATCCAAGTTTGCTTGGCGCATCAGTGCACGCATCATCCTCCTCATCTCTAGTTGCTCTTGGCGAGTGTCACGAAAGTGATCCGCCATCTCTGCTCTCATTGCACCAAACTGTGTGGAGACCTCTGTCTGTAAGGTGCCAAACTGGGCTGTCAACTCAGCAATCTGCCCTTCTAAATATTGATAATCATGGCCACCAGCCTGTGCATGCACTTCCTCTTCCTCTGCCTCCATCTCTTCTGGACCGTCCACCGGTGGTGGTATATCTACATGCTCTCCTCCCTGGGCCAACCGAGATACCTCACCAGGCGCCGCTATGACTCTCTGGTGCATATGAGATCGACTCAGGTTCCAGTCATGCGTGCCATAATGAAGATCACGTGGAAAGGCAAGCTCGTCCTCATGGACTGCATACCCCTGTGACACAAGCAACTGATGAATAATGGTAGGGAATGGAAACTCCCAGTCACTTGCACTGTCTGGTGCCTTAGCCACAACTTTGGAATAGAATTTCTCCATCTGGCCCCAGACAATCTGTGGGAATGACAGCCAATGCCCAAAATGTATAGCATATAAGGCTCTGAGGAACTCTTGACGTCTTTCGGTTTTATGTCCAATTGGACATACATTCTTGAGTAGCACAGCGTCAAGGAACCATAAATGATTTGGCATTGAAGACTTTGAAGCTGCATTCCTTTTCGGCCCGGAAAATTGGTTGGCACACAATCGTGCAACCACATTGCCCACCGACAACTCGTCGGGTAAAGGAGTATAGATATGAGATAAATCAGCTGGGCATTCATGAGGACAACCCATGGCAATGGCAATGGATGACATGTCCACTCGAACTATTGTTCCATCTACGGAAGAAGTAAGCACATCCCGCTCATCAGGTTTCGGCATTAAGTTCTGATAAAATACCTTGACAAGCCTCGGGTAAATGGTAGATGAGAGTGGAACAAAAATGGATGCCGACCGACGACGACAGACGTCGGAAATCCCCCACCATGTCTCGGGAAACATACCATGAAGTTCGGCTATGTCAAACGTTGTTTCAAAATTCAACGCCCTTGGATGCCATCTCTCTTGAATACCGTCTCGGCGAGATCGTGAAGAACCTGTGGTCGGATCATGCCTCGCTCGGCGAGGATTACGTGAACTTGAAGCATCTTGGTGACTTGCTCTCTTTGGTGCCATAGAAATAGAAAAAGTGTGGTTGAGGAATTAAATCGAACACTTGGTGTGCACAATTCTTTTGTATCCTTCAACCTCCTTTTTTCGACAATTTTTCCACCCAAATCGAACAAGTAATTGCACCAAATTGATCCCCCAAACTTGGTCTTCAAAAGCCCTCAAAAATATTTGAACAATTTCTTCAAGGAAAAACTTCACTTACTTTGATGTTTAACTTGAAAAAGTGTGAGCTTCCTTTGAGAACTAGTGATTTTTGATCCAATTTGATGTTGAAGTTGATGTTGATCAATGTTGAATTCTTGTATAATAATCACTAATTGAAGAAATTAGTTTTCCGGATGATGTAGGACTTGAATTGGAGTTCAAAGAGGCTTAGGATGCAAGTAGTAGCAACATAGGAGGATAAGGAAGCTTTAAATACCAAGAAAATTTGGGCAGCCCACATTTTAGCCTTGGGCGATCGATCCCCCCAAGGATGGGCGATCGATCGCCCACCTGAAGGTGCTGCTCCTCATGGAAAATCATGGGGCGATCGATCCCCCTCAAATGGGGCGATCGATCCCCCTCCTGGATGCCTTTTGGACCCTCCATCGCCCAAGGTCGACCGAACCTTGATAATTTTGAGTCTCCATCGCCCAAGGTCGACCGAGAGCACGATTTTTCACCCGTCTTGAGTCCAAATACCTCGGTACACCTCTTGGCATCCGCCGAAAGAAACTTATACATCAAAAACTCAAAGAAAAAACATTAAAACGCAACTAGAATTGAAGAAAAACCTAAGAAAACTAAAACTAAAAATTAAAATTAAAGAAACTAAAAGAAATAAAGTATAGAAATACATACAAAACCTACCATTTAACGTCCGTAGGAGACGATTGACTCTCCGAAGGGATTAAGTCGGATAGACGGGATCCGTCAAGTCGACGGACTCCACGTCTCTTCTTGGCACACATCCTTCCACACAATGTTTCAACCTTTGGCCATTAACCTTCATCAACGTATTATCTCGAAAGCTTCGAATTTCCACGGCACCATGAGGAAAAACCGAAATCACTTGGAATGGTCCATCCCACCTTGAACGCAATTTTCCGGGAAACAACCGAAGCTTGGAATTGAAGAGCCATACTCTATCACCTGGAGAGAAGGACTTTCGTGAGATATGTCGATCATGAAATGCTTTCGTCCTCTCTTTGTAAATTCGTGAACTTTCATAAGCATCACGTCTAAACTCTTCTAATTCATTCAATTGCAACCTCCTTTCTTCCCCAGCTCTTTTTGCATCGAAATTGAATTTTCGAATTGCCCAAAGCGCCTTGTGCTCGATCTCTACTGGAAGATGACATGCTTTCCCATACACCAACCGATATGGTGACATACCGATAGGGGTCTTATAAGCAGTCCGATACGCCCATAGTGCTTCGCTCAGTCGCAATGACCAATCTCTTCTATCCGGTCTCACTGTCTTCTCGAGAACATGCTTAATTTCTTGATTGGACAGCTCTACTTGCCCACTTGTCTGAGGATGGTAAGGCGTCGCCACCTTATGTGTCACTGAATATTTAGCAAGCAATCCTCTAAAGAATTTATTGCAAAAGTGAGTACCACCATCACTGATCAAGGCTCGAGGAATTCCAAATCGACTTAGAATATTCTCATGCATGAATTTGATTACCACCTTGTGATCATTGGTTCGAGTTGCAATGGCCTCCACCCACTTGGAGACATAATCCACTCCAACCAGAATATATTCGTAGCCAAAAGAAGGTGGAAAGGGTCCCATAAAATCAATTCCCCAAACATCAAAAATCTCCACCACCAGAATGGGGCTCATTGGCATCATATCACGCCTCGACATTGAACCCAATCTTTGACACCGATCACAAGTCTTACAGAAAACATATGCATCGTGAAACAGAGAAGGCCAAAAGAAACCACATTGAAGTACCTTTGCTGCTGTCTTTCTTGCACTGAAGTGGCCTCCACATGCCAATGAATGGCAGAACTTGAGAATATCTTGAAACTCATGGTCTGGGACACATCGCCGAATAATCTGATCTGGACAATATTTAAATAACTCTGGATCCTCCCAAAAGTAATGATGAACTTTAGAGAAGAATCGATCAGGTTCTCGCTTGGTCCAGTCTCTTGGCACTTTTCCCGTGGCTAAATAGTTCACAATATCTGCATACCATGGTGTGGAGTTGTCGGACACTTCAAACAATTGCTCCCTCTGAAGTGTTTTGGAAAGTGTAGTGCATACAGAAGTTATCACCATGGTAGAAATTTGATCTTCAAACACCTTCTTCTCCTTCTGTTTTTCTTGCACCCTTATTTCATCTATAGATTCAATCACATCTTCAGAGTCCATGAAGAAAACATCAGTCTGATCTGGAGGATTCTCAACAGCATTGAAAATATTAAGTTTAACCTTTATGTTGCCAAAGGAAATATCCATGATCCCCGACCTACAATTTATGCAAGCATCAGCAGTAGCTAAGAAAGGTCGACCAAGGATCACAGGAATGTGCCTCTTCGAATTGTGAACCGGCTCAGTGTCAAGTACAATGAAATCAACAGGAAAGTAGAACTTGTCCACTTTAATGAGCACATCTTCTATGATTCCTCGGGGTTGCTTTGTTGATCTGTCTGCAAATTGTAATACCACCGAGGTAGGCTTCAATTCTCCCAAGCCCAATTGTAAGTAAACTGAATAAGGTAGCAAATTCACACTTGCGCCCAAATCAAGAAGAGCTTTATCCACATGGTGCTCCCCAATAATGCATGAGATAGTTGGAGCACCGGGATCTTTGTACTTGGGAGGAGTACACTGCTGAATTATTGAACTTACTTGTTGTGGCAGCATTACTTTCTTTGGCACATGGCTTTTAGAACACCTTTTCTGAGTGCACAAGTCCTTCAAAAATTTTGCATAAGGAGGAATTTGCTTGATGGCATCAAGGAGTGGCAAATTAATCTTCACTTGGCGAAACACCTCCATCATGTCATGTAGCTTGTCCCCTTGCTTCCCCAATTTAGATGCTTCTAGAAAACGTTGTGGGAAAGGAGCCTTGGGCTCATAAGGAATTTCAGCACTTGGACTTGTGGTCACTTTTTCTTCTTCTTTCTTTTCACCCACCTTATTGTCAATTATTTTCCCACTTCTCAAAGTGGTAATGGCTTGAACTTGCTCATGGTGTGGGTTGCTTGTGGAAGCTTGCATCCCTCTTGGATTAGCAATTGGTTGACTAGGGAGCTTCCCTTCTTCTCTTCTACTCAATGAAGTAGCAAGCTGTCCAAACTGAGATTCCAGTTTGGCAATGGATTGAGAATGCGAGTGCACTAGCTGAACTGTAGATTGTACTGTTGCTGCAGTAGCTTGCACTGTCTCTATAAGAGAATCAAGCTTATCAAATTTAGACAAGGTAAGAGTCAGCTTGTCTTCAATAGCAGAAATTCTTTGGGCCATAGGACTTTGTGTTTGATATTGCTGTTGAGGCACAAAAGTCCTAGGTTGATATGATGGTTGCATTGCTGCCCCTTGGTTACTGTAAGAAAAACCAGGATGATTCCTCCATGTGGGATTGTAAGTATTACCTCGTGGAGGATTCATTGGTCCAGTGAAAGTAGCTTGAACTTGCTCATGTTGAATATCAGAAAATTGCCCCATTGAAGGACAATTGCTCACATTATGCATAGGACTAGAGCAAAATTCACAAGGGCCTAGAAATGAAGAATTTGAAGCAGAAGGAGTTTGATTGGCAGCCATAATTGCTGCTACCTTCTGTGCAATTAAATCAATATCAGTTGGCATAGCTTCTGAAGCACCAACCTCAAAAATCCCATCAGTCTTCCTGGTAGTGGTAGGTCTACTAGAACGAGTAGAGGACACATGTTGTAGAGAGTTGTCACTAAGATTTTCAAATAAGGTCCATGCCTCCTCTTCACTCTTCAACATGAACGTACCTCCACATGACGCATCAACCATCTGTCTGTTGGCTTCTGTGAGCCCTTCATGAAAACTCTGCACTAGTTGCCACTTAGGAACTTGATGATGGGGACACTTCCTAAGAAGGTCCTTGAATCTTTCCCATGTCTCATAAAATTGTTCCCCCTCATGTTGGGAGAAACCAGTAATAGCACGTCTGAACTGATTGGTCTTCCCTATCGGAAAATACTTCTTGAGAAACTCATGTTGCATCTGAGTCCAAGTCGTGATAGAACCAGCCGATAGAGAGTTGAACCAATACTTTGCTTTGTCTTTCAGAGAGAATGGAAAAAGTCTCATTCTGAAAGCATCTTCAGAGAAGTTGTGAATTTTTGTAGTTGAGCACACTTCAATGAAGTCATCCAGATGCTTGTAAGGGTCTTCTTGAGTCAGCCCAAAATAAGATGGTAGCATCTGAATAATGCTGGACTTGATCTCATAATTCTGTGCTGTGACATTTGGCAGTTGAAAACCTGCTGGCGAGGTATATGTCTCAGGAACATAGTAGTCCCTAAGCAATCTAGCTCTTTCTCCATCAGCATTAGGAACAAGGTTGTTATTCCTTTCTTCCGCCATGTCTTCAATTAATTCTTCCTCTTGCACAATTGTATCAACAGGGATGTTCCTCTGTTGTCTAAGAGTACGTTCAGGCTCAGGATCAAGAGGTATCAAAGGATCAGCCACAGAACGACGACCTTGCATATATTTACCGAAAGCACCTGAAAAGAAAACAAAAACAAAATTAAAAATAAAATATAAAAATTTTCTAAACTAAAAATCCAATTAAAACTAATTCTGTAAAATCCAATCAATCAAATAGATAATCCCCGGCAACGGCGCCAAAAATTGATTCGTGTGTGAGTGTGACTCAAAAAGTATACCAATTAAAAATTTCCACACTTCGCAATAGAACGAATTCCTTGCAGAATAGGGCTATCGAAAGGAATGGGTATCGTACCTCAGGGATTATGTTCTGACAAGTTGGAATACGGAACTAATTCTAATTAAATTTATAAGAAAAGAATTCTGATTTTTAAACTAAACTAATTAAAAAGATAAAATAAAATAAATCGAAGTAAACAAAATAGTGAAGATAATAGGAGAGAAACCTAGGGTGTTTGACTTCACCACTAACTCCACAATCAATGGTTAATTGAATCAACTATAGGGGAATTACATCATGCATAAGTGGTGTCGGTGGCTACAAGCTCACCTTCATCCGTCAAGAAGATAACATATGATTAAGGCTAAGCCATGGACTATCTTCGATTGGCATGGGCCATCTGCCTAACTACTCTAATCTAGGGTGCAGTATGGTTCATCTTCTCTAGGCATTATCCATCAAAGCTCATAACAATATATTCAGTGATTACCATTGTGTAATAATCTCTCTCATGATCACAGAAAACAAAAGAGATTGAGTTCAATAATAACAACTAAATATCTAAGACAAAATAAGAAATCATTGAAACTGAATTTACAAGACTTTTATTGCTCAATTCTATAATAAGAATCCTCACAATTACACAATCTATGCATGTATATAAAGGTCCCCAATAATTAAAACAATCAAACCATTGATGCTTTGTTAGGGCTACATCAAAACCCTAGTGGATGAACTAGCCGCTCATGGTAGAAGAAGAAGCTTCAACTGTTGAGGAAGAAGACATCATCTTTCTGAATTACGCGTATGACTTCGTTCTCCAATGGCTCTGCGAATATGTTTCTGTTCTCTTCAGCCCTCTCAGACTCTCTCTGTGTTCTCTCCAATCTCCCTCAACTCAGTCTCTAAGTCTTCACTTTATTTCCCAAGAGAATACACCAAAGTCCTAATCCAATTAGGAATAAATTAGGGTTTCCCGCAGCACTAATCAGGTGGGTTTTTCCTGCTGACTTCGGCCCGACTTTTGACCCACTAGAAGTCCGTTTTACGGAATTTTCGTGAAATACAAAAGTGTGCAGAATCAAATTTCGTTCAACCCTACTCGAGAATTATGTCGATTTGAGGCTCGGAAATAAGACTTCTGGTCTATTTTCCAAAACGGGATTAAGACTGTATTATACGTAGATTTGGGCTTCAGGCCCGAAACCTTCTTAAGCAGCTGTAATTCTCTTGGACCTATTCGTTGGGCTGATTTGAGTTGAAATAAATGGTTGAGTGAATCTCCTTGATGTAGGCTTCATCTCACCATCTTGGATGTCTTCTTTAAAAACCCAAAAGTACGGTTTTAACTGAAATAATCATTAAGGCCCTGAAAATACAGAAAACACTAAAACAAAGTAAAATCACAAAATAATCTATCACTAAGAGAATAAAATACATAAGTTAAGAGGCTAGAATGCGTACCATTCAACGCCTATCCATGGCTAAGTACCAACTTTAGTTGACTTTCTACAGTTCCCCATTTCAACATATCAATGAGGAAAAATCCACAATACATTTATAAGAGTAGGTTCCTATGGGCCGACAGTACTTGGGAATGTTAATCGGCAAATGGAATCATTTTTTTCCCCTAATGGTAGATACTTTGGAAGTTATAGAAAGAGAAGGGGATGAGAAGCTAAAAATTGTTGTGCTTATATAGTGCAATAAATAAGGGTGTGTTGGCGATCCCTTGATAACTGAACTATTCCAAAGTTTTATGCATAATATCATGTACAAATTCATCATCATAAATGTGAAAATTTTAGATCATCACTTCCATTGCTATAAATAATGGTGAACATTTGTAGGCGACAAACATGAAATCTGAAACTACTTATGATAGTGATGAGAAAAATCATTAACCAAACACTTCTACATACATACAAACACACCATGGCCCATGTTATGAATGTAAATGTTAAATGTTTTGACTTACATATGCTTTGTTATGCTATAATAGACTACTTATAATATTGCATCTAATTTTCAAGTGCAATTAGATTTGATTGGGATATTCATACATGGAAAAATACCAAATCTGAAGATGTGACTAATTCAGATATTTTGCATCCATTTGTGACAAACATTACAGAGTGTAGTAGATTCATTAGAGTGTAGTAATGGATCTCTGCCAAGTTTTGGATCAATAATTGGATGCATTGGAAATTGAGACTATGCCAAAGCGCATATATCCATCCTTGGAAGACTTACAAAATGAACAACACTAGTGCTGACATCCGATGTGTTTGATCAATAACCAGTATAGTTGCCGAATTAAAGAATGTGTTTGACCAAAAGGCTAGCAATAAGTGCTAGATTATACTATAGATAGCATGTATATCTATCCGTCAAAAAAACATTGTAACATATCCATAAAAGACCGATTATGAGAAAATAGCGTTGTCATTTAACGTCAACTTCTAACATAGCATTGTCATTGTCATAATATCCCACTGTCGCAAAAAAATTGGTGGAATACACTGCCCATCTGAATAGACATTACCACAACCTATCCACATTTACATGTATAACTATTTCATGACCTCCACTATTACAAAAAAAAAATTGGTGGGATACACTACACCATTCACGTTTAATGAGGATTTACTGACATATACAAAAAAGCACCCTTCCTTCACCTCTGAAGATGATTAGCTGAAATATACAAAAAAAAAAAACAAAACCCTTCATTCACATTTGAATAGCATTTGTTGAAATATACAAAAAAAAAGGCACCCTTCTTTCACCTTTGAAGAGGATTCATTGACATATACCAAAAAAAAGACCTTTCCTTCACCTTTGAAGAGAATTCGCTGACATATACAAAAAAAACACCCTTCCTTCACCTTTGTAGAGGACTTGTTGACAAATACAACAAAAAGTGAAATTCACTTGTAATTGAAGAGGATTTTCCAAAATATACAAAAAAAAAACACCCTCCACTTTTGAAGAAGAATTCCTTCATGTCCGTCAATGTCATCTACCCGAGGTTCAGATCGAAGGGCTATATTTTAAAAATATATATATATAAACAAAATAAATGAAAGGAAACATTTTCAGTACGTCAAAGAAACATATGCTTACCCAGCCACCCATATTATTGGCTGCATCCCTTTTATTATCATGATTAGTTGAATCATTCACCTGACAACAAATGACAACTGCTGTCAATACCTTATTATGCTACAAAGTTTACTCAAATGGTCTTGTGAGTAGTTTTATGTGTTGAGCAAGTTTCAAATGCTATTCTAATCTCATTCTAGTTACCAGTTTTTGAAAAATAAGACTACATTCATTTTTGACTACCCATAACAAGCCTACTGTAGTATACTCCATAAATTGGTGCTGATAAAGTTCTAAGGCTGTTGTCATGAACTTAAACAAGTAGTTGAGCTCATAAATTGGTGCTGATAAGGTTCTAAGGCTGCTGTCATGAACTTAAACAAGTAGTCTGAGCTCCAATACGAAGTAATTTTAGTTTATTAAAGTTGACATTGAACCAATTCACCCCTCTCCTTTTGGTTCATCACCGGACAATGTAAAAGTAGATGAAACTGGCACCAACCTGACTCGTAATTGTATTTGGACAATAAGATGCTTGTGAGCCAACTGTATTCATTTGCATGGTGGTTTGTGAAAACTCATGCATCATTGCTTGGCGGTGGACTAGGTTGTTGGAACATCCATGCGTACTTACTTTCAATTTCAGCACCCTAATAAAAATTCAATTTGGGGATTAGTTGGTATAATAAAATAATTTGAAGTATTATAAAATTATAAAATGTCACTCACATTAATTTTCACAAAGGATTCAACAGGTTGTTTTGAACACTTATTTTTCTTCTGTATAGCTTACTCACGTTTTGATTTGAATCTTTTTTTTTTTGGCCTCTTGATGTGTCCCTTTTTTTAAGACCCCTAGCAGTAATGTCATAACCACTTTGCTGGAAAGTAACATGAATTTGAAGACCATGGCCAGCTTTGCATGACTCAAAAACATCATGCGCCAAACATTTTTGCCTTCTACCATTTTCTATAAGGTTAAGCAATTGTTCCCCATCTATGATGGATAAATTGTAATCATCTTCGCTCTCTGATGCCACCGAACTAATGCGAGTAAATAGACAACACATGTTTCTAAACCGATGGCTTTGTTGCAAATTAAGATTCACTTGCACTCTATGGCCAATGCAATCTAACACTCCCCTATCTCTCGCCTCTCGGGTCCAACGTTTTACTATGTATTCCTCCGATAATTTGGTTTTGTGTAATATTTCTCTGATGACCTTTGTCATGTGCGAACATGGAACCCCTTCCATTAAGAACTTCCCACAGTTACATGTTACGTAGTCATCTGCTGTCCTCCTCCTTACACGCTGTTCTGGACTATATCCATCAAGTGCAACAAGTTTGTATATGAATTCTCCATCCTCAAGATCTGGTTCTCCAAAATAATAATTAACCGTCTGTGCAAATTCTTGTTCAACCAACTTAAAAATAAGTATTGTGTAGATCTCACCAGCATGGTCTAGCATATTGTTTGGATATGTAATTTTTGGCAATTTGTGATCCAAATTGTACTCCGCGTGCAATTCTTTGAACCTTTTCTTACTAACCAACTTATCAAAGTGATTAAAAAATTTAGGAATAGAATGGTCTGATTTTAAGAAGCCTTTCAAGCAAGCATTCAGGCTTTCACTGAGTTGTGTGTTGCGCATACCAACTGTCCAAGAGTCTTTTACATATGCCTTTGCCTATTTCGTCCTCAAATCATACAAATCCGACAACCATTTGTTGCCATTCACATCATACTTAGTTAACACAGAATTCCAACTTGATATGAAATCATCTTCATCCTCGTGGTGCTTCATAAAGTTGGATAAGATGGATGTAATACTCACCGGACCCATAAATTTATGTCCTAGATATTTCTCAGCATTTTGCATTATATGCCATGTATAAAGATGGTGGTGTGTTCTGGGCATCACCAATGCTAATGCTTTTGCTATAGCTGCATCTTGGTCGGTTATAATTGTCCTCGGATCTTTATGAGACATTGCAAGAAAAAATGTCTCAAACAACCAAACAAACGAGTCTACCGTCTCATTAAGCATCAAAGCAGCTCCAAACATAACTGATTCCCTGTGATGATTAAGACCAACAAAAGTGGCCAAAAGGCCAATTAGCATTGTTGACCTTGTATGTGGTATCGAACAATACAATATCTCCAAAATGCCCGTAGTCAATAATTGATAAGTGTTCAATTCTATGCATTCGAACCCTCTTTATTGCATACGTTAGTTCCATTTTTGCGTTTATCGAGATATGTTTACGGTATTTTTTGTGTTTTTGATGTTTTGCAGGTATTGGAGTAAATGGAGCAAAGTTGGAAGCTTTCTGCAGTCAAGAGAAGAAATCAGAAAATGCAGCCAAGGCATCTCGATCAATCGAGATGTTGATTTCGATTAATCAAAATCTCGATTGATCGAGATCTCATTTCGATTGATCGAAATCTCGATCAATCGAGATTCAATCTCGATCAATCGAGATTCTGCAGAGCCCACTTGGCCACTTGCTCACCTGCTCTCCCAATTGCAACAAAATCCCCCTTTTTGCACGACTTAGGGGGATTGTCTAACTTGAACAAGACTTTTGGGGGCCTTCTTGATACAAGAGATATATATAATGATATATATATATATATATATATATATGGTGGGCCCAAGGTTGAAAAAGAAGCCAAAAAGCACACAAAAAGGGCCATATCTCTAATATCTCACATATCTCTCAACACACATCAGAATACTAGAGAGAGACCTTCGGGAGAGGAAGAGGAGAAGCTAAACCAGACCAAGAAGCTTCACTCTCTTCATCAATGGAAGGGTGCAAGGCAACCATGAGCAACTAACTCTTCTACTAGGGTGTTGGTTTCAACCCCTAGCCATGTAAACTTGTTCATCTTTGTAGCTCTTGGGATTTGTAATTAAATGTTGATTATTTAGCCTAGTGATTATGTACACAAATACATCTCTTTTATATATTCATTTGATTTGGAATTTATTCTTGTCTTAGAGTAGATTTTGTCACTTGAATGCACAATATTTGCATATTCCACAAGAAGTGTAAATGATGGCTAGGTAATGGTGTTTAAATGAATGTGTGATGTTAGTTTGTATAGACCATGCCAAGACAAGGTAGTTTGGATGCATGTAGTGTTCACTTAGAGAGTAGAGTAATTAGGTAATTAGTTAGGTTGAAGAGCTATGCTTGTTGAAGATAGATTATGATAGGTTAGCACACAGATTGATCTTTTGATATGTCATTGAGGTCACAAGCCTAATGACATTGTTAGGCATTTAATTAATGAATCCCATGCTTGCTACACTTTTGAACATGTGAATGGCTAGTGGTGGAAACCAACCCTAGTTCTCTCTCCCAACTTTAAACTCTTTACTTTTCTTGTCATTTCATTCAAGCAATAGTTTTTAAACACAAATTCAAAAATCTGTTTTTTCGAATTAAAGTAGAATTAATCTTCCTTTAAGACAATTGCGACTAGTCCTCGTGGGATCGATACCCTCTATATAGAACCTTATCTACAAAGATTCGTGCTCTTGCGAGTGGTTAAATTATATTTTGATAAAAAGGGCAAAATTAAGCTTACAATATAATTTAGTTCCGACCACATCAAAATTTTGGCGCCGTTGCCGGGGATCGAACCCGGGTCATTTACATATGCCTTTGCCTATTTCGTCCTCAAATCATACAAATCCGACAACCATTTGTTGCCATTCACATCATACTTAGTTAACACAGAATTCCAACTTGATATGAAATCATCTTCATCCTCGTGGTGCTTCATAAAATTGGATAAGATGGATGTAATACTCACCGGACCCATAAATTTATGTCCTAGATACTTCTCAGCATTTTGCATTATATGCCATAAAGATGGTGGTGTGTTCTGGGCATCACCAATGCTAATGCTTTTGCTATAGCTGCATCTTGGTCGGTTATAATTGTCCTTGGATCTTTATGAGACATTGCAAGAAAAAATGTCTCAAACAACCAAACAAACGAGTCTACCGTCTCATTAAGCATCAAAGCAACTCCAAACATAACTGATTCCCTGTGATGATTAAGACCAACAAAAGTGGCCAAAATGCCAATTAGCATTGTTGACCTTGTATGTGGTATCGAACAATACAATATCTCCAAAATGCCCGTAGTCAATAATCATACGTGTATCTGCCCAAAATATATTGGTTATCATCTCCTCATTGTCTAACTGAACCGCATAAAAGAAGGAAGGATTGTCCAACAACTAGGATTGAAAATACTCAAATATGTATCCTGCCTCTCCAAATTTGCAACTATTTTTGTCTCTTAATGCTCAAATAATTTTTTTGGTCTACTTTCGTAAACCCAATTGCTTCTCTTGCCCCAACTTGTCTTCCCATTTGTTCGTATGAGGAATCAATGGATAATCCAGAATCATCGGCTATGTCGAGGTTAATTGCCTGAGCTAGAGAGATGTTTCGTTGTGAAGAAATAAAGTGAGTGCAATCTTTTCTAATCAATTCATGATTGTGTTCTTATTCAAATTTGTCTATGAAAAATATTCCTTTTGATCTTTCAAATTTTATGTGCATTCGGGCATGACATCTGGTCCTTGTTTTTGCCCTAGCTTCTTTTGTAAGAAGGTCCCTTTTGTCTTTTTCTCTATAACCCTCCTTACTATATACAAATTGCGCAGAAGTAATTTTCCCAGTTTGACTGCTTCTATTGGCATAATCCTTTTTTATGCCAAATCCAACTTCACGTCCATATGCATTATAAAAGTCGTATGCTTTTTGGATGGACTGAAACACCATTCCATTAATCAGTTTAAGCTCTAATATACCAGAAGGACTATGAAAAGCTGGACTTTCCATTCAAATCAACTACCTATCATAAAAAAACAAAGTGTATTAGAGAGTTCGTTAAATTCATCTAAAATGTTCATTCAAACACATTTATTTCAAGAACCTTAGGTTTAATGAGTTGGGGTTTGTTTTATTTTTATAGATTAAATTGTTAGAATATTATTCACATACAAACTTAAATCACATAATGAACAATATTGTTCATAATATAACAAACAAAATATTTAAACCTAGAACTAATTTCAAACCTAGACAATACAGTACATGTAAGGAAAGGGAAGAGAGAGATTGAATTACAGGAAAGGAATAAAAGAAGTAAGGGATCGTAACAATGCTTGCTATAAGAATTGCCTACCAACTCATAAAGCCCACTCAAGTCTAGTTATAAAGGTTAAGTATTAAAAACCCACAACAGTTCTTTCTCATGAAAGAGTGACTCATTTGCAGAGAGATGAAGCAAGAGCTCGCGGCCTACAAGGCTGATCCGAGACAATCTCTGCACGTGCAAGATTTCTCTGAAGAACAACAAGCTCAAAACAGATATCACTGGTTAAATAATAGGCTCATGAGTAGGAGGAGACTTTCACTTCTTGACTTCACCTATGGAGGATAAGTAGCAGCAACAAGATCCTCTAAATGGGTATCTCAAGATGGAAAACCATTGAGAGAGTAGAAGAAGTGGGATAAAGATGGTGATCATGAAGGTGGTGGTTTTTGGCGGGAGAACAAACTGGTAATAAGATACATTTTATTGTCATTTTATTTAAATAAAAATCAAATATATATATACACATTTATTAATGTTATATTTATTCTTTGAGAACTTTTATGTCTTCCTCTTAACATAAAAACCGAAAGTGAGAAAAAATAAGATTAAAAAATGTAAATATAAAGCTTTATGATTTTTTTGGGAAAATAATTCCTTCAAATAAGGCTAATATTTGCTAAAAAAAATGGAAAGAAAACACATATAAAAGTATTTGTTTTAAGTGTGTGAAAAAATACTTTAAATGAGTGGAAAGTGAGAAAAAATGAGATTAAAAAAAGTGAATATAACTTTTTATAATTTTTTTGTACAAAAACATCCTTCAAATATTCCTAAGAGTTCCTAAAAAAAATGGAAAGAAAAATAAAAAAAAGTATTTGTTTAAGTGTGGGGAAAGTACTTTAAAAGTGTGGAAAGTGAAAAAAAATGAGATAAAAAAATGTGAATATAAACTTTTATGATTTTTTTGTGCAATTAAATCATTCAAATATGCCTAAGAGTTTCTAAAAAAAATCAAAAAAGTATTTTTTTATGTGTGTGGAAAGTACTTTAAAACTATGGAAAGTGAAAAAAATGAGATTAAAAAATGTGAAAATAAATCTTTATTAATTCTTTGTGCAAAAACATCCCTTATTTATGCCTAAGAGTTCCTAAAAAAATTGGAAAGAAAAAATATAAAGAAGTCTTTATTTTACATGTGTGGAAAAGTACTTTAAATGTGTGGAATGTACTTTAAAAGTGTGGAAAGTGAAAAAAAGTGAGCCTAAAAAATGTCAAAATAATTTTTTATGATTTTTTTGTGCAAAAAAATCCTTCAAATATGCCTAAGAGTTCCTAAAAAAATTGTAAGGAAAAAAATCAAAAAAAGTATTTGTTTTAAGTGTGTGGAAAGTACTTTAAAAGTGTGGACAGTGAAAAAAAATGAGATTAAAAAATGTGAATATAAATTTTTATGATTTTTTTGTGAAAAAACATACTTCCTATATTCCTAAGAGTTCCTAAAAAAAATGGAAAGAAAAAACATAAAAAAGTCTTTGTTTCAGATGTGCAGAAAAGTACTTTAAATGTGTGGAATGTACTTTAAAAGTGTGGGAAATGAGCCTAAAAAATGTGAAAATAATTTTTTTTGATTTTTTTTATGCAAAAGGATCCTTCAAATATGCCTAAGAGTTCCTAAAAAATTGGAAAGAGAAAAATCAAAAAAAGTATTTGTTTTAAGTGTGGAAAGTACTTTAAAAGTGTGGAAAATGAAAAAAAAATGAGATTAAAAAATGTGAATATAAATTTTTATGAATTTTTTGTGCAAAAACATCTTTCATATATGCCTAAGAGTTCCTCAAAAAATTGGAAAGAAAAAATATAAAAAAGTATTTGTTTTAGGTGTGTGGAAAATTACTTTAAATATGTGGAAAATTACTTTAAATGTGTGGAAACTACTTTAAAAGTGTGAAAAGTGAGAAAAATTAGCTTAAAAAATGTGAATATAAATTTTTATGATTTTTTTGTGCAAATACATCCTTCAAATATGCCGAAGAGTTCCTAAAAATATTGGAAAGAAAAAAATCAAAAAAAATATTTGTTTTAAGTGTGTGGAAAGTACTTTAAAAGTGTGGAGAGTGAAAAAAGAATGAGATTAAAAAATGTGAATATAAATTTTTATCAATTTTTTGTGCAACAATTAATATCCTTCATATATGCCTAAGAGTTCCTAAAAAAATTGGAAAGAAAAAGATACAAAAGTATTTGTTTTACGTGTGTGGAGAAGTATTTTAAATGTGTGAAAATTACTTTAAAAAGTGTGGAATGTGAGAAAAAAATTAGCCTAAAAAATGTGAATATATATTTTTATGGTTTTTTTGTTCAAATACATCCTTCAAATATGCCTAAGAGTTCCTAAAAAAATAGGAAAGGAAAAAAAATATAGTTTTAAGTGTGTGGAAAGTACTTTAAAAGTGTGGAAAGTGAAAAAAAATGAGATTAAAAAATGTGAACATAAATTTTTATGAATTTTTTGTGCAAAAACATCCTTCATATTTGCCTAAGAGTTCCTAAAAAAATTGGAAATAAAAAAGTATTTATTTTCAGTGTTTGGAAAAATACTTTAAATGTGTGGAAAGTACTTTAAAAGTGTGGAAAGTGAGAAAACAATTAGCCTAAAAAATGTGAATATAAATTTTTATGATCTTTTTGTGCAAATACATCCTTCAAATCGGCCTAAGAGTTCCTAAAAAAATAGGAAAGAAAAAAATCAAAAAAAGTATTTGTTTTAAGTGTGTGGGAAGTATTTTTAAAATGTGGAAAGTGAAAAAAAAATGAGATTAACAAATGAGAATATAACTTTTTATAATTTTTTTGGGAAAAAACATCCTTCAAATATCCCCAAGAGTTCCTAAAAAAATGGAAAGAAAAATCAAAAAATGTATTTGTTTTAAGTGTGTGGAAACTACTTTAAAAGTGTGGAAAGTGAAAAAAAATGAGATTAAAAAATGTGAATATATATTTTATGATTTTTTGTGCAAATACATCCTTCAAATATGCCTAATAGTTCCTAAAAAATAGGAAGGAAAAAATCAAAAAAAGTATTTGTTTTAAGTGTGTGGTAAGTACTTTAAAAGTGTGGAAAGTGAAAAAAATGAGATTAAAAAATGTGAACATAAATTTTTATGAATTTTTTATGCAAAAACTTCCTTCATATATGCCTAAGAGTTCCTAAAAAAATTGGAAAGAAAAAAAAAGTATTTGTTTTAAGTGTGTAGAATGTACTTTAAAAGTGTGGAAAGTGAGAAAAAGTGAGCCTAAAAATGTGAAAATAATATTTTATGATTTTTTTTGTGCAAAAACATCCTTCAAATATGCCTAAGAGTTTCTAAAAAAATAGAAAAGAAAAAAATAAAAAAAAATTATTTGTTTTAAGTGTGTCAAAAGTACTTTAAAAGTGTGGAAAGTGAAAAAATTTGAAATTAAAAAATGTGAATATAAATTTTTATGAATTTTTTGTACAAAAACATCTTTCATATATGGTTAAGAGTTCCTAAAAAAATTGGAAAGAAAAAACATAAAAAGTATTTGTTTTAGGTGCGTGGAAAAGTACTTTAAATGTGTGGAAAGTGAGAAAAAAATGAGCCTAAAAAAAGTGAATATAAATTTTTATCATTTTTTTTGTGGAAATAGATTCTTCAAATATGCCTAAGAGTTTCTAAAAAACTAGGAAAGAAAAAAATAAAAAAAAAATATTCATTTTAAGTGTGTGGAAAGTACTTTAAAAGTGTGGAAAGTGAAAAACAAAATGAGATTAAAAAATGTGAATATAAATTTTTATGATTGTTTTGTGCAAACCCATCTTTCATATATGCCTAAAATTTCCTAAAAAAATTGGAAAGAAAAAGCATAAAAAACTATTTGGTTTAGGTGTGTGGAGAAGTACTTTAAATTTGTGGAAAAGTATTTTAAATGTGTGGAAAATACTTTTAAAAGTGTGGAAAGAGAGAAAAAAAATTAGCCTAAAAAATATGATTATAAATTTTTATGATTTTTTTTGTGCAAATACATCATTCAAATATGCCTACGAGTTCCTAAAAAAATAGAAAAGAAAAAATAAAAAAGTATTTGTTTTAAGTGTGTGGAAAGTACTTAAAAAATGTGAAAAGTGAAAAGAAATAAGATTAAAAAATGTGAATATAAATTTTTAGTGCAAAAACATCTTTCATATATGCCTAAGATTTTCTAAATAAATTGGAAAGAATTTTTTTTTTAAAAAAGTATTTGTTTTAGGTGTGTGGAAAAGTACTTTAAATGTGTGTAAAGTACTTTAAAAGTGTGGAAAGTGAGAAAAAGTGAGCCTAAAAATTTCAATATAAATTTTTATAATTTTTTTTTGTCCAAATACATCCTTCAAATACGCCTAAGAGTTCCTAAAAAAATAGGAAAGAAAAAAATCAGAAAAAGTATTTGTTTTAAATGTGTGGAAAGTACTTTAAAAGTGTGGAAAGTGAAAAAAAAGGAGATTAAAAAATGTGAATATAAATTTTTATGAATTTTTTGTGCAAAAACATCCTTCATATATGCTTAAGAGTTCCTAAAAAAATTGGAACGAAAAAACATAAAAAAGTATTTGTTTTAGGTTTGTGTAAAAGTACTTTAAATGTGTGGAAAAGTACTTTAAATGTGTGGAAAAGTACTTTAAAAGTGTAGAAAGTGAGAAAAAATCAGCCTAAAAATGTGAATATAAATTTTTATGACTTTTTTGTGCAAATACATCCTTCAAATATGTCTAAAAGTTCTTAAAAAATTGGAAAGAAAAAAATCAAAATAAGTATTTGTATTAAGTGTGTGGAAAGTACTTTAAAAGTGTGAAAAATAAAAAAAATGAGATTAAAAAATGTGAATATAATTTTTTATGATTTTTTGTGCAAAAACATCTCTCATATATGTCTAAGAGTTCCTAAAAAAATTGAAAATAAAAAACATAGAAAAGTATTTGTTTTAGGTGTGTGGAAAAGTACTTTAAATGTGTGAAAAAAATACTTTAAATGTATGGAAAGTACTTTAAAAGTGTGGAAAGTGAGAAAAAATGAGCCTAAAAATGTGAATATAAATTTTTATGATTTTTTTGGTGCAAATACATCCTTCAAATATGCCTACGAGTTCCTAAAAAAATAGAAAAGAAAAAAATAAAAAAATATTTGTTTTAACTGTGTGGAAAGTGAAAAAAATGAGATAAAAAAATGTGAATATAAATTTTTATGATTTTTTGGTGCAAAAACATCCCTCATATATGCCTAAGAGTTCCGAAAAAAATTGGAAAGAAAAACATAAAAGAATATTTGTTTTAGGTGTGTGGAAAAGTACTTTAAATGTGTGAAAAATAAGAAAAAAATTAGCCTAAAAAATGTAAATATAAATTTTTATGATTTTTTTGTGCAAATACATCCTTCAAATATGTCTAAGAGTTCTTAAAAAAAATGGAAAGAAAAAAATCAAAAAAAATATTTGTTTTAAGTGTGTGGAAAGTATTTTAAAAGTAGGGAAAGTAAAAAAAAAATGAGATTAAAAAATGTAAATATAAATTTTTATGATTTTTTGTGCAAAAACATCCCTTATATATGCCTAAGAGTTCCTACAAAAATTGAAAAGAAAAAAACTTAAAATAGTATTTGTTTTAGGTGTGTTGAAGAGTACTTTAAATGTGTGAAAATTACTTTAAAAGTGTGGATAGTGAGAAAAAATGAGCCTAAAAAATATGAATATAAATATTTATGATTTTTATGTGCAAATACATCCTTCAAATATTCCTAAAAGTTCCTAAGAATATTGGAAAGAAAAAAATAAAAAAATATATTTGTTTTAAGTGTGTGGAATGTACTTTAAAAGTGTGGAAAGTGAAAAAAAATGAGATTAAAAAATGTGAATATAAATTTTTATGATTTTTTTGGGCTAAAACATCCCTTATAAATGATTAAGAGTTCCTAAAAAAATTGGAAATAAAAACATAAAAAAATATTTGTTTTAAGTGTGTGGAAAAGTACTTTAAATGAGTGGAAAATAAGAAAAAATAAGATTAGAAAATGTGAATATAAATTTTTATGATTTTTTTTGCCAAAAACATCCTATAAGTATGGCTAAAAGTTGCTAAAAAAATTGTAAAGAAAAAATAGAAAAAATATTTGTTTTAAGTGTGTGAAATAGTACTTTAAATGTGTGGAAAGTGAGAAAAAATGAGACTAAAAAATGTGAATATAAATTTTTATGACTTTTTTTATGCAAAACATCTTTCAAATATGGCTAAAAGATGCTAAAAAAATTGAAAAGAAAAAACATAATTTTTTTTTGTTTTAAGCAAGTGGGAAAGTACTTTAAATGTATGGAAAGTGAGTAAAACCTAGACTAAAAATGTGAATATAAATTTTTATTATTTATTTGTGCAAAAACATCTGTAAAAGTTCTAAAAAATTAGAAAAGGAAAACATAAATTTTTTTTGTTTTAAGTGTATTGAAAAATATTTTAAATGTGTAGAAAGTATGAAAAAAATGAGTCAAAAAATGTGAATATTAATTTTTATGATTCTTTTTTGTGCAAAAACATCTGTCAAATATGCTTAAGAGTTTCTAAAGAAATTAGAAAAAAAAAAACATAAACAAATATTTGTATGTATATGTTTTAAGTATGTGAAGAAACATTTTAAATGTGTAAAATGACTTTAAAGTTGTAAAAAGTTAATTTAAGTGTGTAGACATGAATTGAAAAAATTATAATTTTTCTGTCTTAAGTTAAAATGTAGCCTAACTATACTCAAATTGAAGCTCTCGAAATATTTTATTGAACAAAATTAGCTTCATCAAAAAATATTATTTGTAGTAAAGTTATGAACTTTTAAGTAAAAAGATAAAAAATGAAAAACATATGATATATATATTTAATATAATATATACGTGATTGGACCTTTTATATATATATATACTAGGAATAGCAAACTACTACTGATTATATTAGTATAATGTTAAAGTAAGTTAACAGATGAAAACGGAGCAAAACGTAAAAAAAAATAGTATTTTTTACTCAAACTAATCAAAACGGCGTTACGGCAGAGGATCCCAGTCCCTTCTACGTGGCCTTCCAATGATTGCTTCAAGAATTCTCAGTGCAAGCTTCTTCCATCTGTAAGTTTCATGAAAAATTATTTTGGGTAAATTATACTAACCTCTTATAAAATTTGATTTAATTACACTCGACATCAAATTAATGAATTTTGTTACAATGACCTTCCCTGAGATTTGCTCTCTTATGACAAAGACCGGCTCGGTCCAAAATTCCTTTAGTTTTGTTAAAAAAATTAAGGTAAATTATACTGACTTTCCTTGAAGTTTGGCCTAATTATACCCAGCATCAAATTAATTAATTTTATTACAATGATCTCTCCTGTAACAGAAATGAACTAATCGACGTTAACTTATGGGTGAAATATCTATTATATCCTTAATATTATATTGATATAAAAATTAAAATATTTATATATATAAAATAACACTTTTGCCTATCTAATATAATAATATTTACTATATTATATATATAGTAATATATAGTAAATACTATTATATGTATATATATATATATATGTGTGTGTGTGTGTGTGTGTGTGTGTGCGCGCCCGCGCGCGTGCGCGTGCACAACCCCAGCTATTATCATCACCCCCATCAACACCACACCAAGACCACCGCCATGCCACAAACCAGACCCACCACTCACGGCTGCCATGCCGTGAACCACCACTAGTCGAGCCACCACAACCATCATGCACAACCACAGTTGTCATGGCCACCACCATGGTAAGGTTGATGAAGTCGAAGGTGGGAGCATGGTGGTAGTCATGGCAACTTGAGGTTATGCACAATGGTTGTGGTGGCTCATGGTGGCTCGGCTAGTGGTGGTTCATGGCATGGTAGTCGTGAGTGGTGGGTCTGGTCTGTGGCATAGCGGTGGTCTTAGTATGGTGTTGATGAGGGTGATAATGGCAACTAGGGTTGTGCGTGCACGCGCACACACACACATATATATATAATAATAATATTTACTATATATATAATATAGTAAATATTATTATATTAGATGGGCAAAAGTGTCATTATACATATGTAAATATTTTAATTTTTATATTAATATAATATTAAATTTATAATAGATATTTCACTCAAAAGTTAATGTCGATTAGTTCATTTATGTTACAGGAGATGTTATTGTAACAAAATAAATTAGTTTGATATCGGGTGTAATTAAGCTAAACCTCAGGGGAGGTCAGTGTAATTTACCCTAAATTTTTTGACAAAACTAACGAAATTTTTGACGGAGGGGGTCTTTGTAGTAACGGAGCGAACATTAAGGGAGGTCATTGTAACAAAATTCAATAATTTGATGCCGGGTGTAATTAGGTCAAACCTCAGGGGAGGTTAGTGTAATTTACCCAAATTTTTTTAAACTTAAGTTATATATATATATAGATGACATATAAGAATTTTCTGTATTAAATTTGTATTAAATTGGTATTATGTTTTCATTACTTTCTTTTTCTAAAAATTATAAATAAAAAGTTAGGTAAATTTTTTGATCCCATCTATAAAATAATATATCTCAAGTTCGGTAATGAAGTTGTAAGCACGGTAATTAAATGGAAAGTTGACCTGTCTAATAAGTTCAAAACTAAGAGTTTTCTGATCCTTTCTATAGAATAATGTAGCAAAATCAAACATTCATTTTTTTCCTTTATTTTTTGTGCTGTTTGATATTATACTCCTATGTCATATACAGTAAGTAAGCTTTAACTTTTTGTTTTTATTATATATATATATATATATGCAATTTTAAAGGATTTATACTAGAAAATATTGAAAAATTACTTTTCGCGGTGGCTCGCACCAACAATTACCTTATTCCTTTAACATATTGTGTTGATAGGATAGGTCCTTAGTGTTTTTTACACTATTTCTTTGAGCATACATCGTTCAATATTATTTTCTTAGAACTTTTCATCTTGTTCTATTAAATTCACCAAAATACAAAACTCCTTTAGATTAAACCATTGTTTGAATTTCATAATTAATTATACGTATTGATACAAGTATTTCATTTCTTGTGGTGCTCTAATATATATATATATATATATATATATATATATATATATATTGAATCAGACAATGAGGTTCGATTTTGTGACAAATTCAAGGGTACAAAACTTGAGATCAATCAACAGCAAAAACGTCCATTTCATTCTATTTGCATGTAACAACATGAATATGAGTAACACAAGGATAACAGCCCTAACACCGATGGAATCCGTATTGGAAGCTCAAACAACATCAAGATCTGGAGAACACTCATAGGCACCGGCGATGACTGCATAGGCATGCTCTCCGGCAGCAAAACTCTTGATATCTCTGACGTATCTTGTGGCCCTGGACATGGTATTAGCATTTCACAATCCCATCATCAACGGTTAACAGTACTGTCCAGAGGCTAATTGTGATGGCAAGGTACATTCATTAATGCTTCATAAATTTGTTTTTCATGACTTTTAAAGGAATTAAAGGTACTAACCTAATTAACAATTAATCTTCTTAATTGTGTTTTTAGGCTTATTCTTCGGTTCAAATCAACAATGTGATAGTTCAATAACATCTGGGGTGTTTCGAGTTCTAAAGTTGCAGTTGCTCTCAAATATAGATGAATAGTGTGCCTTGTCAGAACACTCTCAGAGAAAGTATTATAAATAAACATTGCCTATGAGTTAGGGATATGTTATCCATCATTTGTTTTTTCTTTTTATCGAAGTAGTACATGCAAAATATGTTTTAAAATTACGATGTTACTTCCTTATTCTTAAGTTCGAGAGTTGAAGTAGCATTTCACAATCATCTCGTTGCTTTATGCTTCCCCAAAGGTTAAACACCAATACATATATATCCTATATGCAACCTAATGACCCAATGGTATAGCTCTTACTTTCCAAAGTGGAAAGTCGGGGGTTCAAGCCCTAGTCGGAACAAAATAACGGTGTGTGCGTGTTTGTTTTAACTTTAAGAAAACAATCCTAACTAAGATAAGACTAATTTTTCAACCAAATTTCTAGGGTTTCCTTAAGTCCAATGGGGGCTTGCCAACTGTACAAATTAGGGACAATTGTAGCTGCATGTGTGAAATCCGCATTTGTAGAAAGAAGGAGCAATTGAAAAAGAGGTGAGAATGGGTTTAGACAGTAGCCGGCTTTGGACTTGGGCCTTTGGATTGCAGCTGTCTTTGCTCCTTTTGGGTTGCTTTTGCATGGGATTTGGGCCTAACCTTTGCCTTCGGGCTTGAAGCCTGTGTTGTAAGTATCACTTTATACAATTGATTCAAATTTAGCTTCTGAAAAAAAAATGACTTCAGTGCGTAGTTATCAAACTGGGAAGAAATAAGGTGAGCACACCTATCAAGAGTTGCAGCAGAACAATTTAGTTGAAGGATTTTCAAGACCCTATATTAGGTTTTCATACTCGATCAAGCAAGTAACAATATTTTATTTTTTTGAATTCCAAGAAATTAGGGGTCGTGCTTAAGAAAATACAATTACCAATAGGGGTGCATAAAGAACCGGTAGAACCGGAATTGGAACCGTACCTGAATCGAACCGAACCGTTCACTACGGTTCCAGTTCCAGTTCCAAATTTTAGGAACCGTTCACTATGGTTCCGGTTCTGGAACCGTTAGAAAAAAAATGTAATATATAATATATAAATGAATAATAATAGCTTCTAAGTTCTAGTGTTTATATAAATATATAATATATAAAGTATAAAATATATAAAATATAAATAAATACTAATACCTTTGAAATTCTAGTGTTCTATTTATATATAAAGTATAAAATATATAATATATAGATAAATACATTTAGCTTCTAAGTTTTAATGTTTTATATATTTATATAATATAAGATATATAAATAAATACTAATAACTTCTAATCTATTGTTATAACTAGGGGTGTACAAGTATGAGTGTGTATCTTGTCAATGTTTTAAAAGAAAAAAAAATTGACAAAGAACTGTTGAGGAACTGGAACCGAAACAGCAAAGAACTTCAAATAACTGGAACCAAACCGAAGTCAACGATTCCGGTTCCAAAATTAAGGAACCGTTAGGAACGGTTCCGGTTCTGGTTCCACTAAGAACCGTAAGGAACCATACCGTGTGCACCCCTAATTACCAATAATTGGGCATATGTATCATTTGGATAATTTGCCCATTCAACATATGAAAAACATGTCAATTTTAACAATGAGAAATTGCTCTAACACCTCCCTGGTTTTCTTTTATTGCTCACGGAAATAAACTTGTGTCAAAATTGGCTCTTACACCCCCTGTCAGACTTAACTGCCGTTTCTTTTTAACAGTTCAAGTGTTTTTACCATTATAACCTTGTATTATTTAATCATTTTATGATAAACTTGCTGATGTCATTGCTGATGTATACCCCATCCTTTTAAAAAGTCCTAAATGCCCTTGAGATACATTCCAGTATTCTAGCATTTTCTTTGAAACTTCTCTCCCATCCTCTCTCTGCACATCTCTCTTGATGATATATTGATATATAGATATAGATATAGAAATATATATTGTGATATAACATACATATATACATATATATAAATCCTCAGAAACACCCACAATCCTCAGGAACAGAACCCATAATCAAACTCACAAGCATAGAGATATATATACGTGTATATATCCTATACCAATCACCTATATAATTATAATATTATATATATATATATATATATATATATATATATATATATCCCATACCAACCTCCCATTGCCACCCCTCTGTGAAATCCTTTACAACCCCAATTGAATAGTAACACCACACTATCCCTATTTTCTAGGGTTCATTCCATACATATATATAATTATACATACATACATATGACTTTTATACATGAATTTCAAATCCAGTTGTGCGTTCTGTTAAGATGACCAAATGACGACCATGCTATCCTCAATTGTAAACTCCAAATGACCCAAATTGATTGCTTCACCATTGTGTGCATCTGTTGAAGTCGATCACCCCCAAATGACCCAATTGATTGTTTCACAGAGAATAATATGGAACAATTTGGGTGGGTTTGATCGAATCATTGGGTTGATGGTAAATTCTCAACCTTAGTATAAAGTATTTGAGTCTCCAAGACAACGAGCCAACCCATTTTGCTCGACATCCCTATAATGTCAGAGTTGATAATTTCGAAAGGCTTAAATTAGGTAATGAGGTCGATGGTGGTGGTAGTGGTCATTTGAGCCCATTTGATCCTGACGATGGCAGAGGATTTGACTGCAGTGTGGTGGTTGAGAGTGATGAGTTTATAATTTGAGTGCAAAGTTGGGCGATCAGAGATGGGCATCCTGAGAAGGTGGATTGAACAAGTTTGATTTGGTTTATAGTGAAGAAGAAAACAATGCAAGGGCAATAGTAGAGAGAGAGTAAACTGAGAAAGATAGAGAGAGAGTAAAACGAGATAGAGATTGGCAAAGAGAGAGAGATGGGCTAGAGAGAGAAACTAAGTAGTATGAGTGAGTGTGTAAAACTTTTTGGTGTGTAAAGGTAAAATGACATTTGAGGCTAAAATTGTAATTTCAAATAATAAGGGTAGTTTTAGCATTTTTTTTAAAAATTCGTTGACTTAACAGTCAACTAACAAAAGGATGTGTCAGGGCAAGGTCAACCAAACCTGGGGGAGGTTGACCACCATTTTTGACACAACTATTCTCTGTGTGCAATTAAAGCTAACTTGGGGGGGGGGGTATCAGAGCAATTTGCCCTTTTAACAAAGGTATTGAACTACAACGGATCAAATTTTGTACAAGATTAATTTATTTCATTCCAAATATGCTCTTCATCATTGCATTGTTTGGCTAAAATATCACAGTTGTTTATCGAAAGATATTAAAAACACCTAAATAATGTTAGTCATGATAGGCTCTTTAAATTCAGAGAATTTAAATGTGAGGAGAAATTGTTAGGTAGTTTCGAGAGCATCACCTCACATCTGGTCCTGCTCAACAATAGTTCGCCAGCAAAGATAAAGTGTTAGTAAAGCAAACAGTTAAAGGAGTGAGCCCCTGAAGCAAATGCCTAAAGCATAGCAAACGACTGACACAAGTTAGTCAAAAATTAAAGTAAAAGCTAACATCAAAAATTAAAAGCAATCGCTGACACTATTTCTCTCTCTATATATATGAAGACTCTCTCTCTTTCTTCTTCTTCTTCTTTAAATGTGCCTTGAATTATTTTTATACAGTTGGGCAGCAAGGACAAAGTGTCAGTAAAGAGAATGGTTAAAGCAGTGAGCCCCTGAAGCAAATGGCTAAAACATAGCAAATGGCTGACACAAGTTATTCAAAAATTAAATTAAAAGCCGACATAAAAAATTAAAAGCAATCGTTGACACTATTTCTCTCTCTATATATATGAAGACTCTCTCTCTCTCTCTTTCGTATTCTTTTTTAAATGTACCTTGAATTATTTTTATACAACATGAACACTATAGGGTGATTGAAGCAACCTCTCTCTCTCTCTCTCTCTATATATATATATATATATAACATGTTAACCTCATTAATGGAATTACAACATGTTAAGTTCATCTCACACTCATGTAATTGTGTGCCAAATTTTTACGCATGTTACTTTTCAAACTTTGAACTCAATTAGCTTCGAACAATAGGTTATATTTTTACCACTTGGTTTTTGTCATGTCCCAATTTTTGATATTCAGAAATGGGGGTGATTAAGTTAAACATCCACAATCCTAATCACAAATTACTCTTTGGTACCATACTCTGTACTAAGTTGTCACGCCCCGACCTCCGAGTCACGAGAGCGAACCCATCCATTAAGCTTTAAGGAATCATCTTAACCTTTAATTACCGTGAAAGCTTAATCGTGCACACATACGTATATATGTGTAACTCATCACTAACTAACCCCAATGGGCCCCACACTTGGCCTCCCAAACACAGCCTTATTGCTAACATTTCCATGGATTATGATATATCATAATCATGGTTACGATGCATCGGAGATGCCTCGTAAATCCTGTGAAATCTGCTATTTTTCATCCTAATTTTCCAACTCTATTATGATACATCAATATTGGTCATACGATGCATTACCGGACTTCGATGCATCGTAATGGGGAATACAATATATCATAACCCCTTGAATACAAATCCTGCAACACCTATAAGTGTTCACCAATCCTATACAATTCATATCCAAACACAACTTACATACTTAGGTCCATCCATATTACATTGTAACATAATTGACATACTACAAATCATAAATCCCATACAATTGATCCTTGAAGCGTAAATATAAGTTCCATTCATGCATTTTTCCAAAATTCATACATTTGTCCATATGAGTTACATAAGAAAACTCAAAATACATATATCTAGATGTGATTACAAAATTAAATATCAACATGCCAGAGGCCGGCATGGATAACATTAGATACATTGTCCAAAAATAAATTCAAAATGTCACAAAGAACTCCACTTGGATGTTCATGTCCTGTCCGTCATCGATGCCTTATCTGTAAAAAGGTTTAGGAGAGAGGGGTGAGCAAATCAATGAGTTCAGTAGGAATACCCCAACCCACCTAGGCATCGACCTAACACCGACCTACATGATATGCAACCATGATATCGCTACACTACATAACATATTCAATGTTCTCATATTCAACAAATCACAAATGTAATTCAACAAATATGCATTTAATCCATACAACATGCTTAACAGTTTAAACATATAAGCATCAAGATATTTATATCTTCTTTGGTAATAATCTGATACATAGATATGATTGGTTATCTTCGGCGATCATGTAGTGTTAGTCAACTCTGACGACACTCGTATGATTGGGCAACTCCAACAAATATGCATTTAATCCATACAACATGCTTAACAGTTTAAACATATAAGCATCAAGATATTTATATCTTCTTTGGTAATAATCTGATACATAGATATGATTGGTTATCTTCGGCGATCATGTAGTGTTAGTCAACTCTGACGACACTCGTATGATTGGGCAACTCCAACAATTATACATTTTTGGCAATATGTCAGTCTTCACATTTTGATTGGACATCCTCAGATGAATTGTCACATTCCGACGATCACGTGTAACAATATTTGACTGGTCATATTCTGAAGGTCATGTGGTAGTATGATTGGGTATCTCCGAATGTCATATAATATGGTTATTCTCACCACTTCCATATCATGGTTGGGCATCTCCGACTTCCATGTATGATATACTTGGACAACACTCTAATATACACATACGTGCTTATTAGACACATATATATCATATAACATATATTTCTCATGTTCTTCAATGCACATGATTTCAAAAAAGTCATATAGAGATTTCATCTTGCATTCATGCATGGCTGCCTGAGTCAATATTGAGTCGGGTGGATTATTCCTACTGGGTGTAGTTGTATGCTCACCCCTTCCCCTAAACCTTTTTCAGATAAAACACCGATGGAGGATGAGGCTTATATTAGCTCGAATGGATTTTGAAGCTTCCTTTGTAATATATATATATATATATATATATATATATAAATGTTTATGCCAGTTTTTGGCATGTCGACTAATTTTTTGAAAAGTTGTTGTTCCATTTGGGTAATATGTATGTAGTGGAATATCATATGTATTAGCCATACGTGGTATGTTTTCAACTCTTGTGGAATGAATGAAATATATGTTTTTGCATTATATTTATGAAATGCATGGACTTAGCATCTGTGAGATGTAAATCTTTGGATTTTGTGGAGATTTAATCATGCTTAGAGTTGTGGATGAACGCATGAGACTAGGAATTTTACTTAGACTTGAGTTGTATAGGTTTTAGGCATTTTGAGAACCATCGGTTGCCTAGTTCTCTGCAACAGCCGACCAAAAGTGTGAGATCCCAGATGATTGTAAATGGGGGACCTATTTTGGACGACTGGAGAAAGGCTTTAGTTGGCTGAAAGTATCCCTTTCGATTGACTGAAGCTACTCTCCAATCGACTGACAGAATTGGCAAACTGGAGGTTAGATGAACCCAGGTTCGGCCCACCAAAACTAGGTTGAGTTGGAATTTCATGAAATTTGGAATGGGAATGAGTATGTATGAATGCATAGACTAATGTGGGACCTATTGGGAAGGGTAATGATCTATGTATGCATAAGTAATCATGTGCATAATGATATCTTCCGTAGTTGTATGGTATTGATGTTTGATTTTCACTATTCACCCCCCATTTCCCTTACTCTTAATCGGGTGTCAGAAATCGGGGCGTGACAACTTAATATCAGAGCAATCGAGTTTAAATACCTTTGGACAATGGGTGGGGTTGAATCACATATAGAGACGTCGACAGGACCGTCAGTGGTTCGAGGTATATTCCTAGTTTCTAGCTCTTGGGCTAAGGTTTTAGTGGACTCGGGTGCATCTCATTCATTCATTTCTATTACATTTGTTTGTGCTTTGGGGTTAGAGTTGTCATCATTGGACACAACTTTATCCATTGATACACCAGTTGGAGGTAGAGTGACTTTGGGTAGCGTATGTCGATCTTGTGAGATCGGAATTTCGGGACATCGATTAGTGTTTGATTTCATCCTCCTCGACATATCTAGCTTTGATGCGATATTGGGTATGGACTGGTTGTCAACCTATAAAGCTGACATTGATTGTTATTGTGGAAGAGTGACCTTATGCACACCGGAGGGTTACAGTATTTGCTTTGTGGGAGAGCGAGATGATTTCTATTTGTCTTCTTCGCATAGTCCTAATGATCGGAAAGGACTTGGATATTTATTAGCAAGCTTGCTAGTAGATGGTGAGGATATGACACATGGGGAGTTTCCTTATGTAGTACATGAGTTTTTAGATGTATTTCTGGTGGACTTGACAGAGTTGCCTCAGAAACGTGAAGTGGAATTTGTTATAGAACTTGCTCTATGTATAGCGCCCATTTCTATGGTACCGTACCAAATGACATTAGCTGAATTGAAAGAGTTAAATGACCAATTACAAGAGTTTTTAGACAAGGGATTTATACGTCCTAGTATTTCACCTTGGGGAGCTCCGATTCTTTTTACTAAGAAGAAAGACGAGTCTTTATGACTTTGTATTGACTATCGGAAGTTGAATCAGGCCACAATCAATAATAAGTATCCTTTGCCAAGGATAGATGACTTGTTCGATCAACTCAAGGTTCAAGGTGTTTCTTAAAGATTGATTTGAGGTAGAGATATTATCAGTTGGGGGATAAAGATGAAAACATTTAGAAAATTACATTTTGCACACGATATGGACCCTACGAGTTCTTGGTTATGCTGTTTGGTTTGACAAATGTAACGACAACGTTCATGGATTTGATGAACTATGTATTCAGCGTTTATTTGGACAAGTTTGTGGTAGTGTTCATTGATGACATCCTAGTGTACTCGTCTTCGAAAGAGGAGCACAAGAGTTACTTGAGGATTGTGTTGTAACTCCTAAGAGAGAACCAATTATATGCCAAATACGAGAAGTGTGAATTTTGGTTAGTAGAGGTGAAGTTCCTTGGGCATGTCGTGTTCGAAGGATGATTTTTTATGGATCCATCCAAGATTAAGATAGTAATGAATTAGGAAAGACCAAAGAGTGTATTTGAAATACGTAGTTTCTTGAGCTTAGCCGGGTATTACTGGAGGTTTATGAAGGACTTTTTGAGGTTATCGACACCAATGACCAAGCTTACCCGGAAAGAAGTTAAATTTTTATGGAATGATGCTTGCGAGCATGTATTCATGGAAGTCTATTAACTTCAGCTCCAATTTTGATTATTCTGAAATGTGGGTTGGGATACACAATCTATTGTGATGTTTCATGACTTGGTTTGGGATGTGTGCTAATGCAAATCGAAAGAGTAGTGGCGTATGGTTCAAGGCAATTGAAAACACATGAACAAAATTACCTGACACGTGATTTGGAATTGGAGGCTGTGATTTTTTCACTTAAAGTATGGAGGCATTACTTGTACAGGGAAAGATTTGAAGTGTTCTTCGATCACAAGAGTCTCAAATACCTTTTCTCACAAAAAGATTTGAATATGAGACAATGGTGGTGGATGGAGTACATGAAATATTATGATTTTGATTTACAATATCATCCAGAAAAGGCCAATGTGGTAGTGGATGCCTTAAGCAAGAAGTCACGTGGTAGGTTGACAAATATAGCTATACATGAGTAGAAGATGATAGAAGATATCTTAGAAATGAGATTGTATTTTAGTGAGGATGGTGGATCGACAACTCTATTTACCTTTATTGCTCAATCAACTCTAGTAAGTAGAGTGATTGAGGAGCAGAGGTAGGATGGCGAGGTGGAGGCTATTTGCACTCGGATTTTGGGTGGTGAGATGGTGAAAGGATGGACAATTCATTTCGATGAGAGTTTAAAATTCAAGGGGAAGATGTTTGTTCTCCTAGCTTGTAGAAGTGATGTCCTTAAAGTGTTTCACAACTCGAGACTTACTGTACATTTGGGTGGTACCAAGATGTATCATAACCTATGCCAAAAATATTGGTGGAAGGGTATGAAGAATGATGTGGCTCAATTCGTATCGAGGTGCCTCACTTGTCAACAAGTGATAGCCGAGCATCAAAGGCCAACAGGGTTGTTACAACCATTGCCTGTGGCAATGTGGAAGTGGGAGCATGTCATGTGACAGGAATTCCAAGGTCGAGGAAGAGTCATGATACAGTTTGGGTCATTGTCGACAAATTGACCAAGGTGACTTATTTTCTTCCTATCCGAGTGACCAATGATGTGGATACTCTTAGTCGATTGTACATTGAGCAGATCCTTAGGCTTCATGGCGTGCCAATTTCTATCATGTCAGATAGAGACCCACGGTTTACATCACAGTTTTGACAAAGTTTCCAGACCGCGCTTGATGTAGACCTTTACTTTAGTATGTTTTTTCATCCTCAAATGGATGGTTAGTTAGAACGTACTATACAGATTTTGGAGGATATGCTACGAGCATGTATGCTTGACCTTTGTGGTAATTGGGAGGATCACCTTCCATTGGTGGAGTTCGCCTATAACAATATCTATCAAACTAGCATTGAAATGGCTCAATTCGAGCCATTATATGGTAGGCTGTGTAAGTCACCTATCTGTTGGACCAAGGACGGGCAGCCAGTTTCTTTGGGGCCGGATATAGTTCAAGACATTATCAAAAAAATTAAGGTAATAAGGCAGCAGTTGCTTACTGCTTAGAGCCGTCAGAAAAGTTATGCCGATAGGAGGCGATGACCATAAGCATTTGAGGTGGAAGACCATGTCTTTCTAAAGGTCTCATCACGGAGAGGTTTGATGAGGTTTGGTCGTAGTGGCAAGCTAGCGACACAATTTATCGACCCATTCGAGATTTTGGATCGAGTTTGTGAGGTTACTTATCGCTTGGCATTGCCACCGCAAATGTCAAGTGTACACAACACTTTCTATGTTTCTATGTTGAGAAAGTATGAACTAGATGCTTCACATGTGTTAGATTGGACAAATCTTGAGGTAGAGGAGGACGTGTGGTATAAAGAGAGGCCAATTTAGATTTTGGAAACTAGAGACTAAGTACTTCGGGGCAAGACCACTCTATTGGTCAATGTACTTTGGAGACACCATGGAGTAGAAGAGGCTACGTGAGAGTGGGAACAAGAAGTCCATTCTAAGTATCCCGAGTTGTTCGCCACTTGAGGTACGTTTTAATTTTGAGGGCGAAATTCCTTGAAGGTTGGGAGGTTGTAGAGACCTAGTCCAATTTTGACCGATTTTCTTTTATTCATCATTTTTTTGATACATTTTAAATGATGTTTAGCATGTTTTAAATGTGAAAAACATGTTTGGGAAGTAGTTTAGAGGGTTTGTGAAGTTTTGGGATCATTTGGTGAAATTTGAGAATTTTGGATCAATGAGGCTCGAAACGCGGGTTAGGTGGGCCCGAGAATCTGAAATATTGCTGAGAAAATATTATTTTTGGTTTTAGACCAAATAAAGTGTTAAATGAGTTAAGGAAGTGATTTCGGAGCTATAATTGCTTTAAAAATTAAAAACGAAAGTCGGGAGGGTATATTAAGTGACCTTGGAGTATTTCAGTCATTTTACACCCTAGATATTATAAATATCTAGAGGGATGGGATCTTAGACATTACTTACACCGAAAAATCTCTCTCACCCTCCCTCTTCATTCCTCTTCCTTCTCTTTTCATTTTAGAGGTGTTAGGCTTCGATTTGGAAATTCTCGAAGAAGGGTAAATTGTTTTACGGGTTAGGGCATTAGTTTGAATGGAACAAAGTCAATTTTTGGCAATGAGGAACTTGGAGAAATTCTAAGATATAGTTAGAAGAGGCTTCAAAGTTGAGGTAAGAGCGTGAATTCATTCTTTACCTTGATTCTATAGGTCCCATAACTGTGACATGAAATTTTTGTAAGTTCTTTCATGTAGAGATTGATGTTAATTGTGAGTTTGATGTTGTCCAGCATGTTCTAGATTGAGGTTATGTTGTATGCTTGTGTTGAATGCTATTTTTGAGTCTTTGTTGAGTCATTGTGTTCATTTAGCATTGTAGATAAAATTTGACTTCATGTGTGGAACAAATGCTTAAAAGAGATTTCTTGAAAATGCATTGTTTGTGATTTTCATGAGTTGAGTGAAATTGCATTGTGATATGCTTGCGTTGAAATCGATATGCATTGACTTGATAAATGTTATGCATTGGAGGAATTTTGTAACAATCATGGTTTTGTGCATATATGTGATAAACTAGGAATTGTACTTAGACTTGAGTTATATAGGTTTTGGGCATTTTGAGAACTATCAGTCGCCTAGTTCTCTACAGCAGCCGACCAAAAGTGTGAGATCCCGAATGAGCGAAAATGGGGAACCTGTTTCGGCGACTGGAGAAAGGCTTCAGCCGGTCGGAAGTACCCCTTTCGGCTGACCAGAGCTACTCTCCTATTGACTAATAGAATTGGCAAACTGGAGATTAGCTGAACCCAGGTTTCAGCTGACCAAAGAAGGTTTCAGCTGACCGAAACTAGGCTAAGTTGGAATTTCATAAAATTTGGAATGAGAATGAGTATGTATGAATGCATAGACTAGAGTGTGACCCATTGGGATAGGTAATGATGAGTGTACACATAAGTAATCACGTGCGTAATGATAGCTTCCGCAATTGTATGGCATTGATGTTTAATTTTCACCATTCACCCTCCATTTACCTCACTCTTAATCGGCTGTCGAAAATTGGGGCGTGACAGATCCCATCTATAAAATGATGTAGCAAATCAAACATTCATATTTTTTATTTATGTTTTGGGCTGTTTGATATTATACTCCTATGTCATCTACATTAGTATGCTTGAACATTTTTTTTAGTATATATATGCATGCAATTTTAAAGGATTTATACTAGAAAATATTAAAAAATTACTTTTCACCGTTGGTTGCACCAAGAATTTCCTTATTCCTTTAACATATTGTGTTGATCGAATAGGTCCTTGGTGTTTTTTACACTATTTCTTTGAGCATATATCATTCAATATTATTTTCTTAATTAGAACTTTTTATCTTGAAACTTAAGTTAAGGTGTAGAAAAATTCAAACTCTTTGGTTTAACAAAGACTGTTTGACCCTTAGATGACCCAACAAAACCTAGTCCAGTCTTATCTCCTACAGGCTTACCAACACTAATCATGCTATTAAGTTTAATCTGCTAAGAAGTAAATGCAATTAATTTCTCTTGTGACTTTTTCAATTCATGCTCAAGAAAATCAATTATAGTAACAAGAGTATCTATAGTAGAAATAACTTGACTTATCTCACATTCGATAAACTTAACTTTACTTTGAAGGTTTTGAATGACAACTTTTTCATCATCAACCAATTGTTGTTTATGATTATTCTTTTTCTTCAAAGTTTCTTTTTCTTTTTCAACGTGTTTCGGCTTCTTAGATATCTCATTATAAGCTTTTAAAAATTTCTCAAAGACTTTTTGCAACTTGCTTTCACATAGTTCTTTATCTGATTGCTAAACTTTTGAATCATCTGAACCAACTTGACTCAGAGTTGTATACTTCTTTGTTGTACCTACATCAGAAGAAAAATTATTAGCAATATCATCAGCAACACGAGCAATAGCAAGAAAAGCAACAAAAACATCATTCTTATTATTTTTACCTCTGAATTTAGAAGAATTTTCTTTTCTAAAATTTTGATTCTTTTTATTCTTAAGGAATCTTCCATATATTTTCTTGCCAAGGAGATTTCTGTCATCCTTATAGTTTAACAAATCACATAGATGAGGTTGTTGAATCAATTTACCATCTTTCATCCTAGATTCCATGATGATTTTTGAAAATAATTTTTTATTTTAAAAATTACTTTCGCAAGGAACTACTCACAAATTAGAAAACACTGCTCTGATACTAATTGTGAGTTGCGCGGTGTAGAAGCAGTTATGAAAGTTAGATTTAAAACCTAGAGGGGGTGGTTAGGTTTACTCACTTTTTGCTTAATCTTTTAGATTATCCAATTTTAAGTTCAATTAAAACCTAATCACCCCCTCTAAGTTTTAAATCTATCTTTTGTAGCCACTTCCGCACCGCGCAACTCACAATCTGTTCCAGAAGAATTGCTTAGCCTTAGTTTGCACCAGTTAAGTCAGCACAAGGAATCCCCTAACTTTATTAAAGCATCTTAGACTTGTACAAAACCTTATCAGTTAGTATTTTGGTTTGAATTTTGGATTTGAATTGGCTAATAGTGTGATGTTTTAGGTATCGAGAGAATACAAGAGAGTAAGTGTGATGTGAGTGTCTAAGTGTTGATAGAGAATTTGTCTGAGTGTAAATATCCATGTACTAAAAGTGTGTTATTATAATAATATCAATGTGTTTCCATCAACATTTCTGTCAGTTTTTTAAAAAACCTTGAAGTAACGTACCATTTGATTCTTGTATCCTGTTGATTTTATCCGTTGTTCGCTAATCCCGAAAGCTTGTGAGTGTCGTGTTAAGATGTTCAGAATAGATCTCTTGGAGATAATCTGGCCAATGGTGGTTTCTAATCTCAGAACAGAAAAAGAATCAATGTTAACCTTCTTAAAGATTAGTATATCTAACATTACAAAAGTGTAGTGTGAATATAAATAAAGTTATTCAATTGGGTAATCTCATAAATATTAAGTGTTATATTGCATATAGTTATTAACTTCAGAGCCTTTATATAAATATAAAATATTGTGCTGCAATTTATTATTAACTTTTGGGTCATCTTATAAATATCAATTGAAGTGTGGCATAAAATAAAAAGTAGTGGTACACATCATAAACTTGTCTTTTGTGCCACATAAGCTCGGTCTAACAACTCCGCCAAAATTTTCTACCTAAGTAGCGCTACTCTAAAAAAAAAAAAAAAAAGCCAGTAAAAAAGTGATGGTTGAAAAATAAGAAGAAAACCCGAATTAATTAACAAACAAAAATCGTGCCAAAAAAAAAAAAAAACCACAAATCCAAATTAGCATAATTTAAATAACGAAGGGTACTTGTAGCTTTATTAGATGCCAATAATACAAACAAAAAACTCAAAAACAAATATATATTAATAGGATCATGCCAGCTGACTGAAATCAACATAGCTTCGCCTCTCTCCATGAATTGGGGTTTGGTTTGGCTTTATTATGTGGGATCCGAATACTAAGAGTCGCTTAGGAAGCCATTGTTCGTTAGAGAATAGTGGTCATCTGAGTTTGAATGTAATGGGCTTGGTTCGGAATGAGGGTGGTTTTGGGCTTTTTGCCTATCCGTGTAGGTTGGGTTTATTTAGCTTATACTTTTGTATGGCCTATCTCTTTACGGTCTAGTCCATTATTGGACCCTTGTACATTTTTTCTTCATTTTAACAAATTGTTTAAATTTCCGAAAAAAATAAAATAAAATTATCAGCATTCATAATTGTTCCGAATCTGAACACATTTGACATTGGATTATATTTTTAATCCAATATTCGGCTTCTGATTCAAAAAAATTTTCTCGCCTTGTAGTGGCTTATTTAACAATGACGAACACGAGTTTCACACTGTAATTAATGATCATGGATGATGTGTTTGAGAGAAATTATTAGATGTCCCTAGACAATAATGGTTCAACTCTAACGGGTTGAATGGGCAAATCCAATCCAACCCAACCTCCCTTTCATCTTTCCATGTGAAGTTAGAAAATGGAGTTGATGTCGATTTAGTCTCGAATTTGGTTACTAATTTTACACAAAAAAAAAAAATCAAAAATTGTATTTAAATATATGAAAAATTGTAGAAAATTTCTCAAAAAATTCATTTTAGAAAGGATTAATATATGGTAAATCAAGATTTAAAGAAAAAGAAATTGAAAGAAAAAAGATCAATCATTAGTACAAGTATATATAATATATTTAAAATTATAAATATACTAAAGTCAAGTTAAAATTTGGATTTGAATTTTTGATATCTTAACCCGAGCTTAATACTCGTTAAGTTTGAATTCACATTTTATAGTCGTAGTGCAACCCTAATTATCGAAACAATTGCCCAAACAAGTAAAATAATAATAATAAAAAAAGATTAATGTGCCATTTCAATCCACAAGAAATAGAGGGAAAACAAATTATAGAAAAATTATTGAAAATTTTGACTATCCAATCTGGACTCTTCACCGGTGACCAATATATTATTTACTAGGACAATACTTGCCTACTCATCGGTGTGTAGGTGAGCCCTCATGACCGTTGATGTGTTCCAATAAAAAATGAACACATCAGTTTTAAAGTGTAATAAATAAGTATAATAAATGAGGTCAATCTCATTTATTATAATTATTTATTGCATTTTAAACCTCATTTATTATACTTATTTATTGCATTTTAAATTTAATTTTGTAATTAAAGCTGATGTATTCATTTTTTATTGAAACACATCAGCGGTCGGGAGGGCTCACCTACACACCAGTGAATAGGTAAGTATTGTCCTTATTACCATATATATATATAATTGAAGTTGATTGTGTGATTGAAGTTGATATAGGAAAATCTGAAAATATGGCGGGATTTTATTCATTTTTCCGTAAGTTAGGTAAGTCAGAATTGATATCTTCTAACCATAAATTATTTATTTACCCTTCCCATATATATATATATATATATATATATATATGGAAAGTCCTAACATATCCAATATTTTTCTCTTCAAATGGAAGTTCAATCAAAATGTGTCACAATTAAACCCAAATCATATATTAACAAAAAGGAGCAAAATCATTTATTAACAAAAAGGAGCAATTAGTATCTCCTTTGATTGATCATTCAAAATTACGTGCAATTGAGACTATATAAATACACACCCAAACATCAATGAGAAGAGTAAAGAAAACATATCATCATTAAGAGAAGAAATGGCTTCATGGTTAGCTTGTGTCACAGTTTGCTTGTCACTGTCCATTGTGGTATACTTAACTGATGCTCAACTTGGTCTACCACCCAAGGTTTTTGATGTGAAGGCATATGGTGCTGTTGCAGATGGAAAGACTGATAATGCTCAGGTAAATATATATATATATATATATATATATATATACACGCAAATTATCCGGGCTAGTGGCTTGGTGGTAATGCTGAGATAATTTCATGAAATCTAACTCATGACATACATATAAAATTCCATGTATATATATTGACATATGTATATATATGTATGTATCTTGTAGGCATTTTTGAAGGCTTGGAAGGAAGCATGTGAATGGAAGGGAAGGAGTAGGGTTTTGATCCCACCTAGAGGGACGTACATGTTGAGTTCTGTGGTTTTCAAGGGTCCATGCAATGGTACAATATCATTTTTGATCAAAGGGGATCTTAAGGCTCCATCTGATCCTGCTTTGTTCTTTATTGACCATTGGATTAGCTTTCAGTACATCGATCAATTGGCTGTTAAAGGTGGTGGTTCTTTAGATGGACAAGGATCTTTTGGCTGGCCTTACAATGATTGCTTGAAGAATTCTCAGTGCAAGATTCTTCCATCTGTAAGTTCTATGGAAAATTATTTTTAAACTCGAGTTATATATATATATATATATATATATATATATATATATATATATTTGTGTGTGAAGTGTTAGAAAATAGATGACATATAAGAATTTTCTGTATTAAATTGGTATTATGTTTTCATTTCTTTCTTTTTCTAAAAATTCTAAATAAAAAGTGATGTAAATTTTCTGATCCCATCTATAGAATAATCAGGAAAAGAAAAAAATGATATATCTCAAGTTTGGTAATTAAGCTGTAAGCATGGTAATTAAATGGAAAGTTGACTTGTCGAATGACTTCAAAACTAAGAGTTTTCTTATCCCATCTATAGAATAATGTAGCAAAATCAAACGTTCATTTTTTTTTCTTTATTTTTTGGGCTGTTTGATATTATACTCCTATGTCATCTACATTAGTATGCTTTAACTTTTTGTTTTTAGTATATATATATATATATATGTATATATATGCATGCAATTTTAAAGGATTTATACTAGAAAATATTGAAAAACTATTAATTCCCAATTATTATGCTAAAACTTCAAATCGAGGGGTGAAAATTACTTTTCACCGTCGCTCGGACCAAAAATTACCTTATTCCTTTAACATATTGTGTTGATAGGACAGCAGGTCCTTTGTGTTTTTTACACTTTTCATTGAGAATATATTATTCAATATTATTATACTCCTATGTTAGTGTGTGTGTGTATATATATATATATATATATATATATATATATATATATATGCATGCATGCATGCAATTTTAAAGGATTTATAGTAGAAAATATTGAAAAATTACTTTTCGCGGTGGTTTGCACCAAAAATTACCTTATTCCTTTAACATATTGTGTGATAGGATAGGTCCTTTGTGTTTTTTACACTATTTCTTTGAGCATACATCCTTCAATATTATTTTCTTAATTAGAACTTTTCATCTTGGACTATTAAATTCACCAGAATACAAAGCTCTTTTAGATTAAACCATTGTTTAAATTTCATAATTAATTATATGTATTGATACAAGTTTTTCATTTCTTGTGGTGCTCTAATATATATATATATATATATATATATATATATATATTGATCAGACAATGAGGTTCGATTTTGTGACGAATTCAAGGGTACAAAACTTGAAATCAATCAACAGCAAAAGCGTCCATTTCACTCTATTTGCATGTAACAACATGAATATGAGTTACATAAGGATAACAGCCCCCGGTGACAGCCCTAACACAGATGGGATCCGTATTGGAAGCTCAAACAACATCAAGATCTGGAATACACTGATAGGCACCGGCGATGACTGCGTAGGCATCCTCTCCGGCAGCAAAAATATTGATATCTCCGACGTTTCCTGTGGCCCTGGACATGGTATTAGCATTGGGAGTCTCGGAAAGTCTCAGAAGGAAGAGCGTGTCACCGGAATAACCATACGAAACATCACTTTTACCGGTACTCAAAATGGCGTGAGGATCAAAACGTGGGCACCCTCTCAGCCTGCCATTGCTTCGGATTTCATATTTGAAAATTTGTTCATGAAAAATGTCTACAATCCCATCATCATCGATCAACAATACTGTCCAGCGGCTAATTGTGATGTCAAGGTACATGCATTAATAAATTCATAAAAGGTCGTACTTAGTGTACAACAGCTCTTGTTTGACTGGGGTCTGGGAGAGGTAGATGTCGGTTAATCTTACTCTCATTTTTGAAGAGACTGCTTCCAAGTCTCAAACCCAAAATCTATCACTTTTGGACGAAAACACTTCATTCAACACATGAAACAATTTCAGTTGGAACTTTTTCTAAGTCTTGCATGTTGGTTTCTCTCATGAGTCTGGTTTGTAATTATTAATCTTCTTGATTGTGTTTTTAGGCTTCTTCTTCGGTTCAAATCAGCAATGTGATGTTCAACAACATCTGGGGTGTTTCGAGTTCTAAAGTTGCAGTGGCTCTCAAATGTAGTGGAATGGTGCCTTGTCAGAACGTTAAGCTGATGAACATCAACTTGAACTACAATGGCCCTGGAGGACCTGCAACGGAGCAGTGTTTGAATGTCAAAGGTGAATCCTCAGGCAGACAGAACCCTCCCAGTTGTTTATAGCCAGTTCTCTAATTAACTTGGAATTTCTTCAACTATGTATTAGGACGTTTAATTTGACTGTGTCAAATACTAAATATTAGCTATTATTGTTGGCCGACAAAGTATTATAAATATAAATTGGCTATGATTTAGGGATCTGTTATCCATCATTGGGTTTTTATCGAACTAGTACAAATTATATTTTAGAATTATGATGTTACTTAATATCTTTAAGTTCAAGAGTTGAAGTACGATTTCACAAACATCTTGTTGCTTTATGTTCCCCCAAAAGCTTAAGCAATACATACATATATATATATATATATATATATGTGTGTGTGTGAGTGTGTATGTATGTATGCAACCAATTAAAGGCCAATGGACCAGCGGTTTAGCTCTTCCTCTCCCAAAGTAGGAGGTGTGAACACCCCTAATAGGGGCAAAAAAACAGTGGTATGTGTGTGTTACTAGGGTTTCCTCAAGTCCAATGGTTGCTTGCCAACCGTACAAATTGGGGACAATTGGAGCGGTGTGAAATCCACATTTGTATTGAATGAAATTCCAAATGGGAGAGAGAAAGGAGCAATTGAAAAAGAGGTCACGCTGTAGGGTGATTGATATATATATATATATATATATATATGTAATGTTACCCCATTAATGGAAATACATGTTCAGTTCATCTATCACTCATGCAATTGTTTGCCAAATTTTTATGCATGTTACTTTTCAAAATCTCAACTCAATTAGTTTCGAACAATAGGTTATATGTTTACCAGTTGATTTTAGTTGTGGAAGCTTCATATTAAAATGCAAGGATTGTGTTATATAAGTGGGTCTTTAGCAACCATGAATCATTGCAGAAAAATAAAAATTTTTGGAAGAAGAAGATGAATTTCTGAGCAAATATATATATATATATATATATATATATATATATATATATATATAACCTTTATTCGAGTACCGTCTTTGAATTCGGAGAGAATATAACATTGTTTGATAACAGGGTCAAAAACATAGCAAAGACAGCTGTTGTTTGTGAAACCTCATTGCCACTAAATGAACTTATAACATAATTGCTTCTATCCACCAAATAATTTATCTGAAGACCATTTTAAACACAACCACATTCATTTGACATGAATAGATATGGAACAAGAAGTAAAAAACTTTTAAACTCGACAAAGGTTGCTCTTTAAGCAGATATGGTCTCTTATTCTCTACTATAGCTTTTATTTTGTAAAGTCCAATTAGAAGACTCTTAACTATTTGAGTGAGAGTAAAGACCAAACCTCGTGTGCTCTTTATGTGCACCAAACTCATGTAGAGAGTAAAGCTAATAAAATGAGCCAATCCGCTTTTTCTTACACAATTATGGCTATTGAAGCCTACACATTGTAACTTCTTACTTTCTTTTAAGTGGGAGAAGATCTACCTTAATAGCCCTCGGTATAAATATATCAGGTGAATATGGTCTGTGTGCAGGGGTGTAGCCATTGAGGCACTAGTGGGTACATTAGTACCCACTTAACTTTATAATATTTTTTTATATATATAGTAAATGTAATTTTTTGGAGTTTAGAATTGTAATGACCTATTAAATCTCGAATGATGTACCCACTTGGTTTTATAAAAAATAAATTATGGCCTGAACTTTTGTATTCGTACCCACTTGTATAAATTGCTGGCTAAACCCCTGTCTGTGTATGTACAATACGCAAAGTGAACCCCATTACGCGTGTTGTACACGCATGACTTAAATTCACCAGGTACACGGTACATTGTAGACCGATTCCCTAATTAGGATGTATAGGTCATTATTTTTTTAAAATTTTAACACAATTTTATTTTGAAATGACTCCCAAATTGAACAAAGGGCCAAAATTGTAGATGTGGGTTTATCTGTATGAAATTGGTATGGGCAATCTGGTCATTTTGCACAAAAGGCCAGAAAATGGTATAGAATTTTTTTTCCAAAATGTTTTTCCACCTCTTGGTAAATTTTTTATTATTTTTTTGGTAAGTAAACGATGCACATACCCATTTTGCCTAACTTGGGCCTTCAACCCTCTACCTGCCTCGGTTTTGGCTACATTGGCTGTGTAATTAGGCCCCTAATTTCATCCCACGATAGTTTTACCATATATTCACGCGTATAATTATGTGTATATGTGCATGTATGCGCTTGCAACCTGTAGGGCACTTCGGACCCAAAGCATTCATAAAATGACTGCATTTTTCTAAATCACGTGCTCTCGGAGGCTGACCTGGTTAGTGACCATTCAAGCAAGAAAGGCAAGTGATATGTCTAACAGGATTGCAAGAGTGAAGCTACAATTGTGCTATTTTTAGCATTGAAGCAGAATGTGAAATTGAAAGAAAAGGCAATGTCTAATGACATATATATAATTATATATCACTGCATAATCAAAACAAATGATTTTGAGCCTGCTAATTAACTATTCTTTGACAGTGTTCGACCAGGTGCCCAAGAATATATGTCGTGGAGCAGTGGGCCATTTGTGAGCAAGTTTTGCTGCAGCCCATAGATATCCGAGAGGTCTACGTGCTGGCGTGGTCGACAGTTCTGGTAGTGCTGATTCTGGGCTGCTGCGGTGACCACATCATCGTCGTCCAATGGCAAACGATCAAAAGTGGCATTCATGAATGATGCAGCCATGATCATGACCGGGCCTGAAGTGATGAGAGCACCAACCACACCCCCACCCACAACCTGCCCCTGAGCCCCGGCTAAGTAGATGGTGAGGCCCGTGACCCCTGGTGGGGCTGGTGAAGGCAGGATTGATCCCAGCAGTGAGAGAATCTCAAACCGGCCATGAAGTGTAACGACTGCTCCTGGTGAGGAAGGCTGGCGCAATGTGACATTCATGACACACCCAGTTGCACCAAGTACGCAGATGCCACGCTGCTTCCTACCTGCAAAGTTAGCTAAGCTTTCGCTCACGTCACAGCCAGAGCTTACCTCCATTGCATGCGCTCGGAATGCATTAGCACTGTCCCTGGTGATGATAATGGGTGGTTTGGGTTTGTTCTTTGAGCCGGCAGGCCTGCCACGAGGTCTACGAAGTGTTCTTCCCTCAGCTGCTGAAGAAACTGCTGGCACTGCCTTGGGGATTTTAGAAGCCATTAGTAATCCCCTTGCATCAATGCCTGCCCTGTGGTTATTGCCCTTGTCTGGTTCTGGACTACTGTCTGTGGTACCTTTAGGAACAATTGAAGGGAGAGTGAGATCTGCCCCGCCAGCCATTCATGCACTTCTTTGTTTACAGATGCAGGGAAAAAGTTGTCAATTGGGTGTTTGAAGCATGAGTTTAAGTAGGGAGTTCCTGCCAAATAAATTTAAGATGAAAACACAAAAGAATGATTTGAGGGTTAGGAGATGATTAAGTAACACCAACCCTGCAATTAATAGTCTTTTATTTGAATTTCTTCCCAACTCTCAACAGACATTTCTGTCATGTCAATTGCCTTTCCCAACAGATGCCAAAAATCTACATATATTACTCATGCAAAAACTTACTAGGAGTAAAATGAGTCTATATTGAAATTTCACAAATGAAGGGCACCAAAGCTGTCAATAAACCATGCCGCCAGAAAAGATTAGAACAGAAGCTCAGATTGGGCAATACAGGTTAATTTCAATTTAAAATATATACAATTTGGTAATACTTGAAAATTCATAATTGTTTCTACTTGATTGAATTGTAAAAATGCCTTGTATCCCTGATTTCAAACACGCTAAAAATAAACGAGGAAAAAAGAAACATAAAAGATAAAAAACAAATAAGATGTCAGCAGATGTGTTGTAAAATGCAATGTGACTGATTAGACAGCAGGTCTTGAAATTCACCAAAGAATCTCTCACTTCAACTTTGCCTATAAAGTGCTTATGTGCTCCCAATCTGAGAATAAAAATATTACTTTCATATTGATATGAAGTAGTTTATGTTGCGAATGAAGCTACATGCATTGGAATTCTCTATTAGCAAGGTTTCTTGTAAAAGAATTTGGTGATTTGTCGTTGAGAAGAAAATACCCAGAGAATCATCTTCAGAAGAAACCAAACTCCATCTTTGTTAAAATGTCATCTATTCTGGAATTGCTCTAGAATCTGAATCGGCAACATGTTTCACATTTTTGACATGCTACATTTCTTGTAACATCAAGTCATTCAATAAATGATATATCTTTTGGACTTGAGGATGCAACCTTCCACCAGCGAAAAACTCATGAACTTCCCCATTCACTTCAATCAAACTACATCCTGGTTGTTTCTCTATCATCTTGTCTTTCATCGAAATCCTCTCCTGCATTGCCTTCTCAAAATGACCAGCTGCAGCATAAACATTTGACATAAGTAGATAACCACAGCTCTCAGTCGGACTCAACTCAATTAAATTTTTCGCTGCCCATTGACCCTTTTCAATATTACCATGCTTCCAGCAAGCTGAAAGTAAAGACCCCCATATAACAGGATCTGGGTTCATGGGCATACATTTTATAAGTTCTTCTGCCTCTTCAAGGAGTCCTGCTCGGCCAAGAATATCAACCATACAACCATAGTGCTTAATTGATGGTTCAATCCTATATGCCTTGGTCATTACCGAGAAATAATCTTTCGCTTTATCAATCAAACATGAGTGATTACAAGCCGTTAAAATACCAATGAAACTAACCTCATCTGGTTCAATATCAGAAGACTCAAGTCTTGAGAATAATTGAATTGCCTCATCATCACAGCCATTTACTGCTAGGCCTAAGATCATAGAGTTCCAACAAGATAATCCTTTAATGGTGGCTGTCTCAAACACTTCACGTGCCTTTCCAGTGCTTCCACACTTGCAATACATGTCTATAATTGCTGTGGTAACAATGACATTTGATTCAATATTATTCTTCTTTATATAATTATGAATCCATTCTCCTTGTTTAAGTGCTCCTAAGTGAGCCGAAGCATTTAGCAAGCTCACCACTGTGAACTCGCTCAGCTTGATATTCTCCGCTTGCATTTGGCTAAAAAGATGCAATGCTTCCATCCACTTCCCATTTCGTACATACCCACTAATCATGCTATTCCACGAAACTTCATTTCTTGATGGCATTTTATCGAACAACCTCTTTGCATCATCAATTTCCCCACATTTAGCTAGACCCATAATCATAGAATTCCAGGCAACGACATCAAAATTCGTATCTTCACTAAACACTTTGCGGGCTTCGCCCAAAAACCCACAATTCATGTACATATAGATAATCGTATTTTGTATGAAGGGGTCGAATTGGAGACCCTGTTTGATAATCCTGCCATGAAGCTGAGCTCCATCATGAGCTAGAGCAAGTTGAGCATAGGCCTTGAAGACCGAAGGATAAGTGAGTCTCTGTGGTTGAATAGGTGAAGTGATCAGCATGTCAATGAAGAGAGAGATTGCAGTTTGCGGGGCTGAGCTATTAGCAAAGCCTCTAATGATAGTGTTCCAAGTGAAGAGGTTTGGGTTGTGAATTTGAGTGAAAACCAAGTATGCATAGTTCATGTCGCTGACTGGAGACTTGGAGCAGAAGGCCAACACACGGCTGGAGAACATGGTGTCTTTTGACAGACCGGTTTTGATGAGTTGGGCATGAATCTTCTTGAGATCGTTCATGGTGGAGCATCTTGATTCTAGCAACGAAAGGTAATGTTGGTCTGAGATGAACTTGGAGGTGGAGGTTGATGCCAAAGTGACAGAGCAAAAACATGGTGTCATTTTCTGAGCTTGTTGATGATTTCGTTACAGAGTATATCAAAGAATAGCTAATAGGCAATTACAGATAACGAATGAAAGGGCAATTAATATGGTTGTCTAGTGTATCAACTATCAAGTTATGAAGCTGCGTGAACTATAACCGAGAGTCGTCAGCTATCACCAATCATCACGGATAAGGTTCTATACTTCTATTTTATGTATATTGATTAGTAAAAAGCTATGAAGAGATTTTAGAGAGGGTGCGGTGTTTGTGTTGGGCACTCTGATATTGTCTTTAGAATACTTTTCAGATATTTTTTGACACTCATTAAATATGTGTCGGACACTTTGTAACAATGACGAATATTCTAAAAAAAAATTATATACAACTAAGTTATAATTAAAAATTTAAATTAAATATATGTAGATGACTAAATGAGTCTGGTTCTTTAATCTATTTATCTATTTTTGTTTATAAGTTTGTTTGTTGATGATGAATTGAAGTATTTATGTGATGTAATTGTTTTTTTGAATAATTAATATATATTATATTATTATTTTATAGCCGTATCCTCATCGTGTCTGTATCCTTTTTTTTAGAAATTTTCGTATTGATATGTTCGTGTCGTTTTGTACCCGTGTCTGTCATGTATTGCTTTGTCCATGTTGTGTCGTATCCGTGTCCCGTGTCCATGTCCGTGTTCGTGCTTTCTAGGTAAAAAGGAAGGAATGCTGTTACGGTTCTATTTTATCAATATAAAAAGGATTAATTGTATAAAACCCCTTTGACTGCTATATAACAGAAAATGTTCAAGCAATCCTCTCTACCATTTGGTACGTCCATATAAATTCCTATCATTTCAAATTTCAAAACAAATTGTCTTATATTGTAAATTGATCGATGTGAGATTTTTTGAAAGTTCAAAAGTATCATTTTTGTTATTTCATGTTTTGCTTTTTTTTTTTTTTTAAAGATAAATTACAAAAACCCTACTATGTACAAATTGTACGCAAAACACCCCTACGGCGTATTATGTGCATATAGCCGCCAAACATTTGAAAAATTTGTGCAAATATCCCCCTCTGTCAATTAGGATAAAAAAAATATTAGAAACTTTAAAATGTCCATTTTAAATGACCAAAATGCCCCTCACAACCTTTAACACTCTTGTGCCATGTTTGGATGTCATATTTTCAATATTTATTTTTATATTAATCAAAAATATATTTTTATTATTTCGAATGAGCCCGAAAATGGACCCACTAGTTGGGCTCGGTGAATGAAAACAAATGAGGTATTCACACATTTTTTAAATAAATAATAAATTGATATTTTTCGTATTTTTTACTAATTAAAAATATATTTTAATTATTATTTTTTATTTCGAATAGGCCTGGAAATAGATACACTGGTTGGGCTCAGCGAGTGAAAACTAATGATGTATTCACACATTGTTTTTTAAATAAATAAGAAAATGATATTCAGATGAGTTCTTTTTGGACATTCAAACATAGCACAAGGATTTTGGGTATTTTAAAATTATATTCATATAGAGAGCTTATTTTTAACAAATCAGTATATGTTAAATTCCATTAAATAAAAATTATTTACGTTTGGTATGCATGAATGGAATGGAATAGAATTCAAGTGGGAATGGAATGAAATGATCATTCTCATTTTATGGTTTGGTTACAAATATGAAATGATGTAGAAATGGAATGATCGGCACCATTATAGTAGTTGGTTGGACCAATTTAAAACCTAGAATGGAATGAATTTTAAATTTAATTATCCAAAATAGCCCTCTCAATGACAAATAAATTAAAGTAACAAAATAACATTCTACTACATTTTTAAAAAAAGAAATGGCGACGGTGGTGGAAGACTGCAACAATGGTGGTGGTGCGCTAGCGGTGGTGGAAGGTAGTTGTGGTGTAGGTTGAAGAAGGTAGTCGATGGTTGTGGAAGAAGGTGACATTGGTGTTGGTGGAAGGTGGTGGCGATGGCAGTAGTTATGGAAGGCAATGGTGATGGTGTAAGTGGTGGAAGAAAGCGGCGATGGTGGTGGAAGCGACAGTGGTGGTGGTTATAGAAGGTAGTAGTGGTGTAGGTGGTGGTGATGGAAGGTGATGGTAGTAGTGGTAGTGGAAGGCGACAAAGGTTGTGGCAGTGGTGGCAGTGGATCGGAAGCGGTGGTTTTTAGACTTGGAACGTGAGGTATTTTTGAAACGTGTATTTTTTTTTTTTTATGTACTTGGGAATGGAATGGTGATTCCATAGGTTGAGATATGAAATGAATTTTCATTCTTTTTTATTCTAGGGGATGAACTTGGAATGATCATTCCTACTTTAATTTTCTTACTAAACAAAAGAATGGTTGGAATAGACATTCCATCTTGTAGGTACAAAAAATTGCTTAGCTAATTATTGCTAATTAATTCAATGCACACACCTGAAATAATAACGAACACAATATTTTCAGAGATAAATTCCAAGGAGGATTCGCGGATCCTTTTCATTGATATGCCTTTAGATATTTATATAAGTTGGAATTTGAGTCCTTCTAGGACTACAATTCTCTTATTTGCAGCTAACTTTACTCTCAAGAATTTGAATTCCTTTTTGAGTGTGGACTCTTATTTGGTTTGGGCTGTTCTAGCCTTTAAATGGGATGACTAGGCCCTATTTAGCCTTTTGGGTTTTCTGCTGATACTTGGGCTCAAACTGACTTGGGCTTGGTCCCTTTTTGTACCAGTTCAACCCATTTGGCTAATTAAGAATTTTACCCCTCCACGTCTCTATGTACCAAATGTAGCATAAATGTAAAAAGAGTAAAGAAACATCGGGCGTGTATAATGGAGAGACTCACAATACTGGATTGTCCTAAAGCTTCTACAGACTCCCTGCAGATTTTGATTACTATGAAAAACTCCAAAATACAAATCCAAATGTCCTCTATGCGCACGCTCATATATAGAGGATTACCAAGTTTTTAATGTTAAGTTGTCTATAAATTCAAAATATATATAAAAAAGGAGTTTTAGAAAGCAGAAAGGAGTTTCAGAAAAGCAACAAAAAGGCTACTATTTATATGTTGCTACACGCCAATTGATAAAAGGATATATTTGTTCATAAAAGAGTTTTTACTGTTAACTTGGTTCATAACCTTTCATATTTCTTTCACACCCGTTCAATAAATAATGGTTATGAAATGTTCGAAGTTTAAGAACCTTATTTAATTAATAAAACCTTATCAAGAAAAATGCTATTTAGACTTATTTTCTAAGACTATCATGAGAGTTGTGCAATGTTTACACTCAGAGGGGTGAATGCATTTTATAATACTAATGATTTAAATTAGGCCTTTTTTGGATTGACTTTTCAAATGTTGCTTTTGGCTTTTTGGGTTAAGAAGTTGTTTTAAACAGTGTTAGCCTAGTTTTTATAGAAGAGCTTCGGCTCTTAGAAGAGCGTTTTGGAAGAAGCAGGGACCCCAGCTTCCTAAAGTGCTCTTCTTTTTGAAGACACAGGAAGCCTTTTATATTTAATGAAACTTTCAGAATGGCAATCGTACCCCTTTCGTTTAGGGCATGAAAAAAATTAAATTACAACCTATGCCATTATAAAAATTGTTTCTCTTCTAAACCTTAGCGCAATCTGATTTTTGGACAACTCAAATGACAAGTATCATCGTCTCTGGAAAATCATCTTCTTTCGTTTTTATGGTATCCGGTAAGTAACGTAACTTTTTTTTCTTCTGTAAGTGTGCAATGCACTAGTTTGGAGACTTAGAAAAATTATATTTTGTTATTTGTTTATATCATGCATTATTAAGATTAGCATATGTCCTCTTAGAGATAAAAGATGGAATACCTATATATATATATATATATATATGTAATGATTTACTGTTGAGTTGGAATGGTGGGATATACACATATAAAATTTCATTTTTTTTAGCATAAGGATTTTGCTTCCTCATCATGCAAGCATCAGTAGTTATCTTAAGGAAGATCAAATACGTCATATAAAGACACCTAAAACATGCAATCTGTATTGTTCTTAATGAATTGAGACCCTACTGTCCCCATTCGTACATCGAGTGAATCTGCTAATCAATCTCGACTCTTCTTGTGCCATGTACATTGGTTTAAGTGGGTGAGTGAGTTGAGAAGAGTTTATAAATTAATTATATTGCATAATGCTTACAACATGATTTTCTTTTGCTATGAAATTTTAAAACAGAGCTAACATATACACATACAATTTATTCTATTGTTGTATACTCCCACCAAATGTTGATAACAACATTGCTAGTCAAATAGCGTTGCTACTCAAAAAACGTATTTTCAATTTTTTTAAATTAGTTTTAGTAAAAATGGTGTGAACATCAATTTCCTCTTCAAGTTCTTCCTACATTAATTAAAAAATAAATAAATTAAAACACATCAAAACCAAATCAATCTTTTGTCCTATTGATTTTATATCTTTTTTTGAACAAATTAGTTTACCTTATGAGTTGTCTGTCAATGGTTAAAGTAGCCAAGACCTTTGTTCTCTTCAGTTCTCCTTAGAAGGTAAAGCATAATTTGGTCTAGAGGTCTAAATTTAATCAAGCACATTCCTCATTGCGAAGTGTCATAGAGCGAACTTTTGGTGTGTGAAAGGCAAAATGAAAAATCTTACAAAATATGCCTAATTTTGAGTTTGATAAGCAAGTAACCATTGTTAGTGCTACGATGACTCTCCACAATTTTATAAGGAGGGAGGCTATTGCTGACTTAGAGTTTCAAAAAGGTGAAAAAGAGGATTATGCATTTGATGAGGAAATCGGAGAGTTTGATATTTCGGCCAAAAGTGATAATACTCTTGAGATGGGAGTTATTCGGGATAGAAATGCTATGGTGTTGATGCCTAGATAAATATTTTATTTTATAGCATGTTGGATTAAATTTGATGACTTTTTTAAAGCACAAAATATTTTGCTTTTATTATATGGCATGTTGGATTAAATTTGACTATATATTGGTGACTTTTTTAAAGCACAAAATATTTTGCTTTTATTATATGGCATGTTGGATTAAATTTGACTATATATTGATGACTTTTTTTAAGCATAATGTATTTTATTTTTATGTATAGCATGTTGGATTAAATTTGATTATATTGAATAATTTTTTTGCATGTGTTAGTAATTGGTTATAAAAAATAGGTTAAATGCTTTATATTACCAAACAGTTAAAAAAATATATTTCATCTAAGGACAAAATAGGTATTTTAGTACTAGAAGTGCTTCAGCAAATATTTTACCAAACAGACAGAAAAACTCTTCTGACATTAAAAGGTCTTCAAGAATACAATTTCCAAACACTCACCCATAAGTCAAATAAAAGTGATAGCTTTTGCTTCTCTTTTGCTTTAGTATAAAAGCAGAAGTAGAAGCTATGCCAAACAGGGCCTTATCAACTTTTGAATTTAAATCAAACTTAACATAAATTTAAATCTAATTCATAGAAGAATATGAAATCTATGAATCCATAGCAATATTAAACACGTGGAAGTAAAGCTATTTCATTTTGGAAACACCAAGGGAAAAAAAAGACTAAGACAAACTAAAAATATAGGTGTATGTAAGAAAAAGTGTACAACCTAAGTTAAGATAGACTATATTCCAAGAATCTCCACCTTACATTGACACAAATGATGCTATTTTATTTTATTTTTCCAAAAGTCTCCAACCGTTGCTCGTAAATAGCATCTGTTCCTCACGTATATATATGGGCTATACATTGGAGATGATGGTTTTGGCATGTTGATTATAGCCTAAATGTATTTTTGTACTTGTGGTGTGAGTATCATGTAGTATGTGTTGGTTTATGATGCATGAGGCCCACTAGGGCAAATCTTGAGCCATATTATGAGTTGTGTGCATTTTGAATGCCATATATCTAAGGAAATGCATTGAATGAATGATTTTTCATGAAAATGCATTTGGTGGTATTTCGTGAATAACAAAAATTACTTGCATTGTAATATGTGTGTTACGTAGGTTTAGTATGTGATTGCACTTGGTAGGAAGTGGAATGAGACTTGAGAAAGTTGAAGTATGATATTGAATACCCATGTGTCGGTGATGAGATTATGTCCCCAATTGACAGATTGTAATTGGCGACGAGATAGATTTTTCTTTCTCAATTAACATATTTCAATTGATGAGGACCCTTGGTGGTATGTGTGAGGTTGACAGTTTTCAATTGGTAATAATCGAGGTGGTGTGTGAGATTGAAAATTTTTAATTGGTAATGACCCTTGGCGGTCTTTGAGGTCGACATGTTTCATTTGTGATACTCCCGAAATAGGTGGTGTTTAAGCAATTGAGTTGGTGGTTTAGTTTTGTTCATGAATTGTGAATTCATGTTAAGGACTTTGGTTTGTGAAATTCATGGATGTTGTGTTGTTATTGTGGTTATGTATGGTTAAATGATCATTTGATATTCTTGTTGCTTAGTTATTTCATTGATACCATGAGCATTGTGAACATACCATGTAATGTAAAGATGTCATGATTCCATATCATGTAGGTCGGCATTGGATCGATGCTTAGGCGGGTTTAGCATCTCTATTGGGCGTAGTTGTATACTCACCCCCTTCCCCTAAACCTTTTTACAGATAAGGCACCGATGAAGGATGGGGCTTGAACATCCAAGTGGAGCTTCTTGTAGCATTTTGACATTCTTTTTGGATTCTATGTATATAACTATCCATGTCGGCTTGTGGCATGTGACTTTGTTGCAATTGTAGTTATAGTTAAACTACATGTATATTTTGATCCTTTTGTAACTCATATGGACAAATGTATGGATTTGAGAGAATATATGAATGAAATTTATGTTTATAATTCAAGGATCAATTATGTGGAATGAATGATGATTAAAATTTCATCTATGTTGCAAATGTTATATGGATGTTTATGAGGATTAGGATGTGTTTTGAGGGATATTTGAACATAAAAATTGTTTAAGTGTAAAGTAGTAGGTTTGTTGTCAAAAGGCATTTCGATTGATTGAAAACCCTTTTTTTGATTAATCAAAAGACTTCTATTATACGAACTTGTATTGAAATAATTTCGATGGCTAGGACTCCAATTCTAGCAGGATCTCAATAGAACTTTAATACATCACCGATTGATCAAAAGTCTAACTTTGATTGTGCAAAATACCCATTTTGATTGATCGAATGGTGTGTTTTGTTCAATCAAAATTTGCAGTCTACAATTATGTTGGATGTGCATGTGTGACTACGTGTGTGGCCCATTGAGGATTAGTTTGATGTTGAGATATATGTATGCATATATGTGTATATGATTAAGCTTCCGCTGTAATAGAGATTAGAGGTCGTTCATTGAGACTTGATAGACAGTCTCATCCTCATGATTCGGACATGGAGATGGAGTCTCTGGTGATTCAAATTTTGGGACATGACAACTTGGTACCTGAATAGGATATTAAAGTGAGATTGTTGATGTGAGGTGATAGTGTGTGACTGGAACACCCTCGACTTCCGGGAGTAAGAAATCAGGGCATAACAACTTGGTATCAGAGCATAACAGGGTTTTAATACCTAGGGACAAAGGGTAAGGGTTGAATCACACATTAGGTTTGAGTTGTGTGGTGGTTGGTAGTGGTTTGAACGACTATGTTTGATTACCTTAAAACGGTGGTTGAGAATTAAACTACATGTATACTTGAGGTTTTGTATTGGATATACAACTTGTGCGTTATTATATGGAACATGATTTGTGCTTACTGTTTAGAATTGATCAAAAGTCTAACTTTGATTGTGCAAAATACCCATTTTGATTGATCGAATGGTGTGTTTTGTTCAATCAAAATTTGCAGTCTACAATTATGTTGGATGTGCATGTGTGACTACGTGTGTGGCCCATTGAGGATTAGTTTGATGTTGAGATATATGTATGCATATATGTGTATATGATTAAGCTTCCGCTGTAATAGAGATTAGAGGTCGTTCATTGAGACTTGATAGACAGTCTCATCCTCATGATTCGGACATGGAGATGGAGTCTCTGGTGATTCAAATTTTGGGACATGACAACTTGGTACCTGAATAGGATATTAAAGTGAGATTGTTGATGTGAGGTGATAGTGTGTGACTGGAACACCCTCGACTTCCGGGAGTAAGAAATCAGGGCATAACAACTTGGTATCAGAGCATAACAGGGTTTTAATACCTAGGGACAAAGGGTAAGGGTTGAATCACACATTAGGTTTGAGTTGTGTGGTGGTTGGTAGTGGTTTGAACGACTATGTTTGATTACCTTAAAACGGTGGCTGAGAATTAAACTACATGTATACTTGAGGTTTTGTATTGGATATACAACTTGTGCGTTATTATATGGAACATGATTTGTGCTTACTGTTTAGAATAACATACAGTTTTGGAATTATTTGGTTTGGTGATAAGAATCTTCTTGTTATATATATAGCAAGATGCCACCACAAAGAGCTCACGGAGGGGCAACTGCAGTCCCTATTGATAGAGATCAATTTATGCGAGATGTGGTTCCAACCATATGACAAATCACTAGGGAAACACAAGAAGAGACTCAGGCTCAACCTAGAGCAGCTCTTAGTAGGATAATGCCGACATTGGGACATGTCAAAAGACATAATCCATCATCATACGTAGGAGGGTCTAACCCTATGGTGGCCGAGAACTGGTTGGATGGAATAGACAAGTTCCTTACCGAACTAGAGGTAGAGGACTTGAGGGTAAAAGTAGCCGCCTATCATCTTACGGGTGATGCTAACAGTTGGTGGAACTTCATTGGGAACTACCATGACATTGAGACAATAGATTATGACATGTTTCAAGTGCTTTTCCTCAATAAGTATTTTTTGATAACAGTGAAGGATAGCTTGAGGCGAGAGTTTTATGATTTACTTCAAGAACATATGACAATTATGGAAAATGAGACCAAGTTCAAATCCTTAGCTCATTTTGCACAAGAGGTGATCCTTACTAAGGAACTCTAGGTGAAAAAGTTTGTGAGAGGTCTTTGGACTTTCATAAGGGATAGAGTATCGGTTTTGGGTTTGACAAGCTATACTACAGTAGTAGAAATAACATTAGTAGCAGAAGAGGTTAACAATGATAATTAGAGGATACGGGAGGCCAAGAATCAGGCTAAGGGTGTCGGGACATCTTTTGGTAGTCAAGGGAGGAAGAGGCACAAAGATAATGTGTCACTTTCTCAAAGGCAACAGTAGGTTGGCGTGTGTGAGTGTGACTCAAAAAGTATACCAATTAAAAATTTTCACACTTCGCAATAGAACGAATTCCTTGCAGAATAGGGCTATCGAAAGGGGTATCGTACCTCAGGGATTATGTTCTGATGAGTTGGATTACGGAATTAATTCTAATTAAATTTAGAAGAAAAGAATTCTGATTTTTAAACTAATTAAAAAGATAAAATAAAATAAATCAAAGTAAACAAGATAGTGAAGATAATAGGAGAGAAATCTAGGGTGTTTGACTTCACCACTAACTCCACAATCAATGGCCAATTGAATCAACTATAGGGGAATTACATTATGCATAAGTGGTGTCGGTGGCTACAAGCTCACCTTCATCCGTCAAGAAGATAACATATGATTAAGGCTAAGCCATGGACTATCTTCGATTGGCATGGGCCATCTGCCTAACTACTTTAATCTAGGGTGCAGTATGGTTCATCTTCTCTAGGCATAATCCATCAAAGCTCATAACAATATATTCAGTGATTACCATTGTGTAATAATCTTTCTCATGATCACAGAAAACAAGAGAGATTGAGTTCAATAACAACAACTAAATATCTAAGACAAGATAAGAAATCATTGAGATTGAATTTACAAGACTTTTATTGCTCAATTCTATAATAAGAATCCTCACAATTACATAATCTATGCATGTATATAAAGGTCCCCAATAATTAAAACAATCAAACCATTGATGCTTTGTTAGGGCTACATCAAAACCCTAGTGGATGAACTAGCCGCTCATGGTAGAAGAAGAAGCTTCAACTGTTGAGGAAGAAGACATCATCTTTCTGAATTACGCGTATGCCTTCGTTCTCCAATGGCTCTGCAATATGTTCCTGTTCTCTTCTCAGCCCTCTCAGACTCTCTAATCTCTGTGTAAGCTCTCCCAATTCAGCCTCCAAGTCTTCACTTTATTCCCCCAGAGAATGTACCAAAGTCCTAATCCAATTAGGAATAAATTAGGGTTTCCCGCAGCACTAATCAGGTGGGTTTTTCCTGCTGACTTCGGCCTGACTTTTGACCCACTAGAAGTCTGATTTACGGAATTTTCGTGAAATACAAAAGTGTGCAGAATCAAATTTCGTTCAACCTTACTTGAAAATAATGTCGATTTGAGGCTCGCAAATAAGACTTCTGGTCCGTTTTCCAAAACGGGATTAAGATTGTATTATGCGCAGATTTGGGCTTCAGGCCCGAAACCTTCTTAAGCAGCTGTAATTCTCTTGGACCTCTTTCTTGGGCTGATTTGAGTTGAAATAAATGGTTGAGTGAATCTCCTTGATGTAGGCTTCATCTCACCATCTTGGATGTCTTCTTTAAAAGCCCAAAAGCTTGGTTTTAACTTTAATAATCATTAAGACCCTGAAAATACAGAAAACACTAAAACGAAGTAAAATCACAAAATAATCTATCACTAAGAGAATAAAATACATAAGTTAAGAGGCTAGAATGCGTAACATTCAACGCCTATCACACCCCCAAACTTACATATTGCTAGTCCCTTAGCAATAGAATAAAACAAAACTAAAACAAAGAAACTACTAAACACTAACTAAACTACCTAACTCCACTTTCGTGGGACAAACGATTGCATTTAGCATATGCAACAAGCCTTTAAACCCCTAGGTTCCCCCTAGTGGACGAGTATAGTCTCGTGAGGGTTTCCATAAATGGTACCCACAAACATTCAAAATTCTGTTTCAACATTAATTCAAGAAGAAGATTACAATATATAATTACAAACTTGCATTCAAGAATAATTCCAAACTTCCAAATTCCACAATTCAAATCAATGGTCCTCATGCATAATTCACATCAACATATCTCAAAATAATCAACTCTAGCTCCCTCGTGTAAAGTGAACTAGCAGTCATCTCATGTAGCATAACCCAGCTCTGAATATATTAAGGCACATACCCCTTCAACTCACTAGCTCCCCTTATTGAAATCATACTTCCCAACATGCATACATGATTTTTTCATTCATTTTTTTTTTCATTCTTTTTTTTTTCATTGCTTTATTGGTTGTGCAATGTCTTGATCTATTAAGCTTTCTGAAAGATCCATGTAGCAAGCTTTCAGTCAGTGACTCCCAAACCAGATGGCTTTAGGGCACTAGGCTTTAAGATATCCCGAAGACCTAATTACTCGAATCAGTCAGGCTACAAATCAAGACAACCAATGCTCATCTTTTCTCACCTTTTCACTTTTGACGCGAACACTCCGTGCTTCCTGAGGCATAGAGGCCCGGTTACTCATGAAAAGGATCAAATTGATTGCTTATTCATCATTTTTTCTTTCTTTTTTTTTCTTTTTCATTGAAGTCAAGTATAACACATCATCGGTACTCATTCTCAAGAGATACTAATTAATATCAAGCATATGTAACTCAATAACTCAAAACATAGGTTTATACCCCACAAGATTATGCTAGTGTGTTTGTGCATGTAAGGAAACTAAAATTAATCACTCCAAACATGTTATTGCAAACCATGATTAAAACCACATAATTTAAATCACAGTTTTCAAAATTTTCAAACATACTCAAAACTTGCAAGTTATGCACCTACATAAGGTATTAATCCCTTGAATAATGTAAAAAAATTCTATCTAAAAACAAAACAAAATCAAATAAAATAAACAAACTAAGAAAATAAAATAAAATAAAATCCTAATACAAAAAGAATTTCACACAATTTTCCCCCCATATTGCATTAAAGCAAACAAATAGGCATCGCCTCACCCCCAAACTTAAACTGTACATTGTCCTCAATGTACTATCAATCAAAGCAAAGAGAAGAGTAAGAACGATGTTACCAGAAATCTGGAGAATGAGTGGCAAGAAAATAGAGCACACCACGAGCATGAAGGTAATGCAAGCACACCCCCAAACTTGGATGTTACAACCTGTCAAAACAACCACTAAACGCCAAGACCAAGTGAAAATAGGGGAAAGAAAAAAAAAAAAATAAATAAAATAAAATAAAAGAAAATATAATAAAATGATTAAAAGTCATTGAATACAAAGGAGAGGGGAAAGAGAAAAAAAATTAAAAAAAAAAAATTTAAAAAAAAATTTTTTTTTTAAAAAATTTTTTTTTTTTGTTTTTGATTGGGCGATCGATCCCCCTAGGCTTGGGCGATCGATCACCCACCTGGGAAAAATTTTTCAATTTTTTTTTTCTTCTGGGCGATCGATCCCCCTACAGGGGGGCTATCGATCGCCCCTACTGGTCCGAACTGGGCTGTCCATCGCCCAAGATCGACCGTAAGGTCATTTTTAAGAGTGTCTATCGCCCAAATACCCCGACACACCTCCCGGTATCCCTCGGAATCAACTAAGACATCAAAACCTCAAAGAAAAAACATTAAAGCACACCTAATATTGAAAGAAAAACTAAGAAAACATGAACTAAAAATTAAAAGAAAGAAAACTAAAGAAATTAAAGGATAGAAATACATACAACCCCTACAATTTAACGTCCGTAGGCGACGATCATCGATTTGAATTGAGAGTTCACCCAATGCCACATCGCTTGAGGATATTTAACTTCATCCCCTCTATATGATCCTCACTTCCTTGTGCCAAACTCAAAGTGACCGGAATGGTGTCATTGGCTTCGAAAAACACATCTCTTCGCCTTAACGGAAGATGTTTCAATTTTACCCATGGAGGAGACTCTAATGATGGCACTGAAGGAGTGTTAAAAATAGGGATAAGTGGCTCAATCGGAATCCTCCAAGATGGCTTATCTTTCATGGCCACTACATCAAATATGACATTCACCCCCTCAATAGACTTCTCAATATCTTGAGATGGAGCAACCGAAGTAATTTCTTCCAAACAATCATCAATGTCATCTATGAAGAAACATTCGTTCTCATCTGGAGGATGTTCAATGGCATTAAAAATATTCAATTTTACCTTCATGTTGCCAAATGATATATCCATGATCCCCGCTCTACAATTAACACGAGCATTAGCAGTAGCTAGAAACGGACGACCAAGGATGACTGGAATGTGCCTCTTCGGATTATGCACTGGCTCGGTATCTAGAACAATGAAGTCCACTGGGAAATAGAATTTATCCACCTTGATGATGACATCTTCAATGATCCCACGAGGTCGTTTGGTTGATCTATCCACAAACTGCAAAACCACCGTGGTAGGCGTCAATTCTCCTAAACCCAACTGTAGGTAAACCGAGTAAGGCAATAAATTCACACTTGCACCTAAATCCAGAAGAGCTTTTTCCACATGGTGCTCCCCAATGATACATGAGATAATTGGAGCACCAGGATCTTTGTACTTGGGAGGAGTGCATTGTTGAATTATAGAACTCACTTGTTGTGGCAACATCACTCTCTTTGGAACATGGCTCATTGATCTCCTTTTCTGAGTGCACAAGTCCTTCAAGAATTTGGCATAAGGAGGAATTTGTTTGATGGCATCAAGGAGTGGTATATTAATCTTCACTTGTCGAAACACCTCCATCATGTCATGCAACTTGTCCCCTTATTTCCCTAACTTGGATGTTTCTTGTAAACGTTGTGGGAAAGGAGCCTTGGGCTCATATAAATTTTCAACAATTGGACTCATGAGCACCTCTTCTTGATCATTCTTCTTCTCCCCCACCTTGTTATCAATTACTTTTCCACTTCTCAAAGTGGTGATGGCTTGAACCTCCTCAAGATGTGGGTTGCTCAAAGAATCATGCATCCCTCTAGGATTGGCAATGGGTTGACTTGGTAGCTTTTCCTCTTCTCTTTTACTCAAGGCATTGGCAAGTTGTCCAAACTGAGATTCCAGTTTGGCAATTGATTGAGAGTGAGAATGTACCAATTGAGCAGTGGATTGAAGTACTTCAGCAATAGAGTCAAGCTTGTCAAGTTTTGCTAGGGCAAGCATCATCTTATCTTCAAGAGCCGAACTCTTTGGTGGCATAGGAACTTGTGTTTCATATGGTTGTGGAGGCACATAGTTTTGAGGTTGAAAAGTGGGCTGAATTACTGAAGATGGATTAGAAACTTGACTAGTTGCCATGAGTTGCACCATTCTTTGTGCAACAGCATCCACAATGGTAGACATATCATTTGTAGAACCAATATCAAAAATATCAGCTATCCTCCTTGTATTGGATGGTCTGCTCGAACGAGATGAAGACACACATTGTAAAGAATTATCACTAAGGTTCTCGAACAAAGTCCATGCTTCATCTTCGCTTTTTAACATGAAAGTACCCCCACATGATGCATCCACCAACTGTCTGTTACTCTCTGTTAGCCCCTCATAGAAACACTGCATTAATTGCCACTTTAGAACTTGGTGATGAGGACACTTCCTAAGAAGGTCCTTAAATCTCTCCCATGTCTCATAAAATTGTTCGGCCTCAAATTGAGAGAAACCAGTGATAGCACGTCTGAATTGATTGGTCCTCCCTATCGGAAAATATTTCTTCAAGAACTCACTTTGCATTTGAGTCCATGTAGTGATAGAGCATGCCGGTAGAAATCTGAACCAATACTTGGCCTTCTCCTTTAGAGAGAATGGAAAGAGTCGCATCTTGAAAGCATCTTCTGAGAAGTTATGAATTTTTGTTGTTGAGCAAACTTCTATAAATCATCTAAGTGCTTGTACGGATCTTCATCAGTCAGCCCGAAGTAGGATGGCAACATCTGAATGATGCTGGGCTTGATCTCATAGCTCTGTGCAGTCACATTAGGCAGTTGAAATTCAGCTGGCGAATTGTATGTCTCTGGGACATAGTAATCTCTGAGTAAACGTGCCCTCTCCACAACAGCATTAGGCACAATATTGTTGTCCTCATTGTTATCACGCACACCAGCCATGACATCAATAATTTCTTCCTCTTGCTCAATGGTATGGTGATTGAAGTCCCTCAAAAGAAAACAAAAATAAAACAATACAAATTAGTAACAAATATAAAAATTATAAAAATAAAAAAATAAAAATAAAACAAGTTAGTATCTAAAAATAAAACAAAAACAAAATTAAAAGAAAAATATAAAAATTAAAAAAAAATTCCTAAACTAAAAATTTAATTAAAATTAATTCTGTACAATCCAACCAATCAAATAGATAATCCCCGGTAACGGCGCCACAAATTGATTCGTGTGTGAGTGTGACTCAAAAAGTATACCAATTAAAAATTTCCACACTTCGCAATAGAACGAATTCCTTGCAGAATAGGGCTATCGAAAGGGGTATCGTACCTCAGGGATTATGTTCTGATGAGTTGGATTACGGAATTAATTCTAATTAAATTTAGAAGAAAAGAATTTTGATTTTTAAACTAATTAAAAAGATAAAATAAAATAAATCAAAGTAAACAAGATAGTGAAGATAATAGGAGAGAAATCTAGGGTGTTTGACTTCACCACTAACTTCACAATCAATGGTCAATTGAATCAACTATAGGGGAATTACATCATGCATAAGTGGTGTCGGTGGCTACAAGCTCACCTTCATCCATCAAGAAGATAACATATGATTAAGGCTAAGCCATGGACTATCTTCGATTGGCATGGGCCATCTGCCTAACTACTCTAATCTAGGGTGTAGTATGGTTCATCTTCTCTAGGCATAATCCATCAAAGCTCATAACAATATATTCAGTGATTACCATTGTGTAATAATCTTTCTCATGATCACAGAAAATAAGAGAGATTGAGTTCAATAACAACAACTAAATATCTAAGACAAGATAAGAAATCATTGAGATTGAATTTACAAGACTTTTATTGCTCAATTCTATAATAAGAATCCTCACAATTACACAATCTACGCATGTATATAAAGGTCCCCAATAATTAAAACAATCAAACCATTGATGCTTTGTTAGGGCTACATCAAAACCCTAGTGGATGAACTAGCCTCTCATGGTAGAAGAAGAAGCTTCAACTGTTGAGGAAGAAGACATCATCTTTCTGAATTACGCGTATGACTTCGTTCTCCAATGGCTCTGCAATATGTTCCTGGTCTCTTCTCAGCCCTCTCAGACTCTCCAATCTCTGTGTAAGCTCTCCCAATTCAGCCTCCAAGTCTTCACTTTATTCCCCCAGAGAATGCACCAAAGTCCTAATCCAATTAGGAATAAATTAGGGTTTCCCGCAGCACTAATCAGGTGGATTTTTCCTGCTGACTTCGGCCCGACTTTTGACCCACTAGAAGTCCGATTTACGGAATTTTCATGAAATACAAAAGTGTGCAGAATCAAATTTCGTTCAACATAAGGCAAAAATAATGTCGATTTGAGGCTCGCAAATAAGACTTCTGGTCCATTTTCCAAAACGGGATGAAGACTGTATTATGCGCAGATTTGGGCTTCAGGCCCGAAACCTTCTTAAGCAGCTGTAATTCTCTTGGACCTCTTTCTTGGACTGATTTGAGTTGAAATAAATGGTTGAGTGAATCTCCTTGATGTAGGCTTCATCTCACCATCTTGGATGTCTTCTTTAAAAGCCCAAAAGCTTGGTTTTAACTGAAATAATCATTAAGACCCTGAAAATACAGAAAACACTAAAACGAAGTAAAATCACAAAATAATCTATCACTAAGAGAATAAAATACATAAGTTAAGAGGCTAGAATGCGTAACATTCAACGCCTATCAAGAACATATGACAATTATGGAAAATGAGACCAAGTTCATATCCTTAGCTCATTTTGCACAAGAGGTGATCCTTACTAAGAAACTCAAGGTGAAAAAATTTGTGAGAGGTCTTTGGACTTTCATAAGGGATAGAGTATCGGTTTTGGGTTTGACAAGCTATACTACAGTAGTAGAAATAACATTAGTAGCAGAAGAGGTTAACAATGATAATTAGAGGATACGGGAGGCCAAGAATCAGGCTAAGGGTGTTGGGACATCTTTTGGTAGTCAAGGGAGGAAGAGGCACAAAGATAATGTGTCACTTTCTCAAAGGCAACAGTAGGTTGGCTCGACACCATTAGTGTCTTTGCTCGCTGGATCTTTACGATCAAAAGTGGTGTGTCACCATGGTCAGTAGCCTGGTCACTACAAATCTCAGTGTTCCCAAATACATTTGACACCAGTGGTAGAGCAGATTTGTTATCACTGCCATCAGACTGGTCACGTCAAAGTGAATTGTCCTCTAAGATAGAATGTGTAGAGTGGGATGGGGTCCTAACGGCGTATCACTCAGTTTTCGATGGGTTAGCCTAGTTCTAGGGCAATATCGCCATCGTAGCCAGTGTAGGCTCCTCTGGGTTCACAAGCAGTGAGGGGGACTAACCCTAATGCGTCTGATCCTCAGTTTAGGTGTCAGAGGACTGGTCTGTAGAGATTGAGGTATGATTATATTTTCTAGCTTATAGGCCAGAGTATGAATTCATTTGAGTATATCATGTAATATATCATGAGTTGTATGTTGTATTTAGTAAAGCATATTTAGTTTTATATGCTATATGTAGTATGAGGTATGGTAAGTGTTTAATATGATTTATGTGACTATGTAGTATAGGTGAATATACATTAAATGTCACATGGTATATGTGGGCCTATTGTTATCGTCTAAAGATTCTAGTTTTGAGATTTTGGTAAACCAGGCCAAAGGTTTGAACTTGGGTAAAGTTATAATGATTGAGATATACGAGTGGTAATAGACTCCAGGTGTGGGAGTATAGGACTTTGAGAAAGTTCTGATATAGTGTATTTAAGGTGAAAAATTGAGAATTGATTGTGGTTACAGGTTTGATGGAATCAAATGTGTGAGAACACGGAAGACATGTTACCGGGGTTGGGCTAATGAGGGAAAATGGCTTGGTCAGACATTTTTCTTTGATTAGTACATCTTTTACAATATGTTTGGTCCAACTAGTTATGGAATTGACTCGTTGGGTATTGACGAGTAAAGAAATGAGGTTGGATGTTTTGAGTATAAGAGATTTTTGCTCATAGGTCGGTATATGAATGAGAAAGGTTTGTGTAAGGTATTACCGGGATATACGGTTCTATGTGAGCAGGAAAGTGCTTATTAAATGGGTTCATAATGATAAGAGTAGGTTAGTTTTAAACCACTCTTGAGGTTGTGTTATGGTACTTATTATCGGTACTTAAGGAGATAGTTTGGCATCCACGGAAGGTTATGAGTTTTGGAATTGTCTTTATAGAAGAATGTCCTTAAGGCACAATTTTGTCTATTGGCATATCTATGGTATTGGTTGTTGTCTATATAGGCACAATTTTGTCTATAGACACATCTATTAGAGTGACGTGTATCTTTCAGGAACAATTTTTTCTATTGATACACTGGTGAGGATGATGTTGTCACTTGGACACAATTTTGTCTATTGACACACCAATTGGAAGATTGGTGTCATACTGGACACAGTTTTGTCTACTAACCCATCCATTATTGTGATGTTGTCACTTGAACACAGTTTTGTCTATTGACACACCAGTTAGAGGATTGGTGTCATACTGGACAGAGTTTTATCTATTGACCCATCCATTGTTGTGATGTTGCCACTTGGGCACAATTTTGTCTATTGACACATCAATTGGAGGATTGGTGTCATCTCTAGACACAATTTTGTTTATTGACCCATCCATTGTTGTGATGTTGTCACTTGGACATAGTTTTGTTTATTGACATATCAGTTGGAGGATTGGTGTCATCTCTGGACAAAGTTTTGTCTATTGACACATCAGTTGGAGGATTGATGTAATCTTTGGACACAGTTTTGTCTATTGACACATCAGTTGAAAAATTGGTGTCATACTGGACATAATTTTGTCTACTGACCTATCCATTGTTGAGATTATTGTCACTTAGACATAGTTTTGTCTATTGGCACACTTATTGGAGGATTGGTGTCATTTTGGACACATTTTTGTCTATTAACCCATTCGTTTTTGCTGGTTGTCATCATAGTAGACACAGTTTTGTCTGTAGAAGCAACCCTTGGATTTGGTAATTGTCATTTGAGGGTAGTTTTGTCCATTGACACACCTGAGGGAGTACTTGTTGTCATTTAGACACAGTTTTGTCTATTGACGCATTCCTTGAGGTGATATTTTCATCTCTGGACACAAATTTGTCTATTGAGGTACTGTTATGGGTAGTGTGACCCTAAGAGCTCGAAGTTTTGATTGTTATACGGGATTTGACTCAGTTTTTAGAACATGACTAATTTTGATGTTATGAAAAGATGACGGTGGACATGCCATTAGTTTTGTTTTGGTTAGTTGTTAACCGAGAAAAGGATGTGACAGGTAAGTGGTAAGATTTTCTGCTGACTTTATGCCACTATGAACCATACCTAGTGGTATCGGTGGAATCATAGGAATTCAAGGATCAGTTGTGAGATTTGGGAAAAATAAGAGTTTCGTGTGTCTTGGGACTCCACCTTAGAGAAATTTTCTATACTCTTGTTGGAAAGAGGAAGATGTTTCCACCTTAGCTGAGGATTGTGTTATAAATCCTTAGGAAACGTTGGCTTTAGGCCATGTATAAGGAGTGTGAGTTTGGACTTGTGCATAGGGTATTGTCTCGTGCAAGAATTTTAAGAATTGTAGCTCAAGGAGGATGAGTTGTTGGATAGATGTATGTAAGCATACTTTTACTAATTTGAAAGTGGGTTGGTTACAATTTTGATCTTCCAAAACTTGGTTTGGAAGATAATATTTGTTTTGAGGATTTATGGTTTGATGATTGCACTACAATATTGGTGATATCTAGACATAGTTTGAGGTGTACCAGTAGCTGAGATGTTTCATGAACTCAGTGTGAAATCGTATGGTGGTAACTAAAAGTCTCGTTGTTTAAAGAATGAAAGCCGAGTATTGGAGAACAGCAAGTTAATAGCTTTTACTGGTGGTAAAAGGGAGCTAAGAGAAGTCACTAAAGATTTTGTGACAACACTCAAGAACTTAGAGTATGTTTATAAGTTTGAGGACAAAATTCTTTAAAGGCGAGGAGGTTGTAGAGAGACCGGGTCCAATTTTGACTGATTTTCTTTTTTCTTCATCATTTTCGTTATAAATGAGTTTTCATTGATGCTATGGATATCCTAAAGGTGGGAAACATGCTTGGGAACTTGTTTAGAAGTTCTAGAAAGTTTGGGGCGTGTTTGGAAAAATTTGAAAATTTTGGGCTGGTGGGGCTTGGAATGCGGGTCGGGTGGGCCCAGGAAACTGAAATTTTTTTAAAAAATATTTACTTTTTGTTTTTGACCAAATGAAATATTTTACGAGATATTGAAGTGATTTTGGAGCCGTAACTGCTTTCAAAATAAAAAATGGAGCCCGGGAGGTACATTAAGTGACTTAAAGGTAAAATAGTCATTTGGCACTTGGTGTATTGTATATACACATATATGTATATTGCTGGATAGATTTATGAGGAGAGATGATCAACCATTCGAGCTCTCTCATGATTTTTTCTTCATTATCTTCTTCCTTTGTTTTGAGGGCCTTAGAGAGAGATTCAGGGCTTGCACCAAGAGAGAAGGTTGATCATCTCTTTTTCCTCTTCAAGTTGGTGGGTTCAAAGTCACTCTTTGGTGACTTCCAAAAATTGAGGGTAGTTGAAGTTTAGATTCGGGCTTTGTCCAAGGAGGAAATGTTGATCTTCTTGTCCCGATCTACAATCTTACGGAAAGAAAGTGTAATTTGGAGAAGTTTGAAGTTTGGTGATTTCTAGGGTTTGGCTTGAAAGTCTTCAAAGTTGAGATAGGGTGTTCTCTCATTCTTAACATTAATTCCTTATGTTTTTTTTTATGATGTATAGATGTTTTAGCATGTATTAGAGAAGAAGAAAATTGTATTAGAGTTTCCTTCTTGTATATACATATTCTAGTTTTGTTTTCATATGATACATATGATGTATGTATTGTATGTAGATTCTATGCATGTTAAATTCGGGTAATTGCGTTTTTCATATGAAATATGTATTGTGTGTAATGTATATATACGGGTTGTACATGGGAGATGATGGTTTTGGCATGTTGATTATAGCTTAAATGTATTTTTGCACATGTGGTGTGAGTATCCATGTAGTATGTGTTGATTTATGATGCATGAGGCCCACTAGAGCTAATATTGAGCCATAATATGAGTTGTGTGCATTTTGAATGCCATATATCTAAGGAAATGCATTGAATGAATGATTTTCTATGAGAATGCATTTGGTGGTATTTTGTGAATAAAAAAATTGCTTGCATTGTAATATATGTGTTACGTAGGTTTGAGGTGGATAAGTTTCATTAGTGATACTCTCGGAATAGGTGGAGTTTAAGCAATTGAGTTGGCGGTATAGTTTTGTTCATGAATTGTGAATTCATGTTAAAGACTTTGGTTTGTGAAATTCATGGATGTTATGTTGTTATTGTGGTCATACATGGTTAAATGATCATTTGATATTCTTGTTTCATAATTGTTTCATTGATACCACGAGCATTGTGAGCATGCTATGTAATTTAAAGATGCCATGATTGCATATCATGTAGGTTGGCATCGGGTTGATACTTAGGCGGGTTTGGCTTCTCTACTGGGCGTAGTTATATGCTCACCCCCTTCCCCCAAACCATTTTACAGATAAGGCACCAATGAAGGACGGGGTTTGTGAATCTAAGTGGAGCTCCTTGTAGCATTTTGACGTTCTTTTTGGATTCTATGTATATGGCTATCCATGCCGGCTTGTGGCATGTGACTTTGTTGCAATTGTAGACATAGTTGAACTACATGTATATTTTGATCCTTTTGTAACTTATATGGACAAATGTATGGATTTGAGAGAATGTATGAATGGAATTTATATTTATGATTCAAAGATCAATTATGTGGAATGAATGATGATTAACATTTCATCTATGTTGCAAATGTTATTTGACACTGATAAGTAATGAATATTGCATATTCAATGCCCTTAAAATTATATGAATTAGTGTCTTAGCAATATTTATTTCATATTTTTATTAATAATTTTAATTTTTCAGAATTTCAGGTGATTAAGGGTAATTCTAATTAATAATGGTGCAATCGGGCTACAGATGGTGTTAGGCCTATTCACATTGAAGATTGGGCCAATTCAGGCCTAAAAAGTCCTGAACCCGTGTTGGTATTCAGACCATAACTCCATACACGATTGTCAAAATGACCCAAACTCTGCATGGGTTGAAGGAAATTCAATTCTGCACAATTTCATATTTCACGAAAAGTTCCTAAAACGAACGTTTTCATCAACTTTCTGCCCTATATGTGCATTTGTCACTTTGGGAAGGCCAGGTGTCCCGTGGGTTTGGTTTCGCAAAGTAAAAACGATGAAACAAAGGAAACGAGGGTATTCTGGAGAAGGAGGAACACAGAGAGAAATAGATAGGCGATTCGTGATGATACGGACAAGAGGATGGCGATTTCACCATCGTTCAAGCTTGGACATCCGATCATGAGCGGCTAAACACTATTCCGGGGAAGTGACGTAACCCTAACCTATCTTTCAATGTTTTAAGTTGTATACTAATTTGGGAATAAATTACTTTGTGCATTGATTGTATAACCGAGACATAAACAATAGCTGTACTATTGCTTTCAATTTGAATGTATTGATTCATTGCACATTTATTATTGTTCTTGTAGAATGAATTTAAATTTGCAATGATTAGGGTTTGTTCTTTTCAACTTCTGTGATTTTGTTAAGACAGGTTATACAATAGTTTTCACATATCGTTAAATTTAGATTTTTGATAATTCGTACTGAGCAAAGATGGGTTATAACATCGTTAATTAGTTAGATGTATAGGCCATGCTAAGCGAAGACGAGTTATGCTTAATTGAATGTTGAACGAATTCACTTGATAGAATTGAATTAGGCTTGTAGCCATTCTTTTCTGAATGCATAGAGTAACATCCCAATTTAGTACAATTGTCATTGTTAGAGGGTTAGTGGTGAAGTCAGTTCCCAGGATCTTCTCTTCTTGATTAAATTTCATAACAACAATTTATAAAAAGCTTTAATTTTCTCAATTAATTTCAAGATCAAACATCAACAATTTATTTCCAATTATTTTAGAATTAATTCAAAGACTGAGTAACATAACAATTCAACCTTGCAAGTCCTTGAGGTTCGACACCCTCTATATAGCCCTGTCCTACGAGGACTCGTTCTATTGCGAGTGGTTAAGTATAATTGAAATCACATCAATTTTTGGCGCCGTTGCCGGGGACTTGCTTAAATCATTTTGGTGCCTAGTCTTAAGATTAGTTTTAATTTAATTGTTAAGTTAGGATTTTTCTTTATTCTTTTCTGATCCATTTCATTTTTTTCATTTTTTGAGTACAGGTACTTTTGGTTACGAACCGTGAATAGAGGAGTGGAATTCATCGTAAATCTCTGTGAGCTTTTCATATTCAAATTACTTGTCGGTCTCTAGATACACCAATAGTTCCATATAACCCTGAACTTGAAAGAACCTTACATCAACATAGGGGAGAAATTAGGGCCCAAGACTTAGAGGAAGAACATTTATCTGAGACTGAGAGTGAGACTGAAAATATGGCTGAGCACAATCCTCGAGCCCTTAAGGAGCATTTCGCTCCTGGGGCATGTACATCCCCATCCTGCATGCAATTGCCTAATGTCATAGCAGTAAATTATGAGATTAAGTCTAGTGTTATACAAATGCTCCCATCTTTTTTTGGACTTAATAATGAGGATCTGTATAAGTATCTTGATGACTTCTTAGAAGTTTGCTCAACTGTTAAAATCCAGAATTTTTCTGATGATGCTTTACGGATGCGTCTCTTCCCATTCTCTCTAAAAGATAAAGCTAAAAACTGGTGGAATTCATTAACACCGAATACGATCACCTTTTAGGCACAACTGCAACAAGAGTTCCTCAAGAAATACTTTCCAATAGGGAAAACAAATCAAATGAGGTGATCCATTACCAGTTTTTCTCAAATAGAAGGGGAGCAATTCCATGATACATGGGAGAGATATGGTGATTTGCTTAGAAAGTGCCCTCATCATAATATTCCTAAGTGGCAACTTGTATAATTTTTTTATGATGGGCTGATTGAGTCGTATAGGCAAATGGTAGATGCATCTTGTGGGGGTATGTTCATGCTTAAGAATGAGGATGAGGCATGGACATTGTTTGTGAATTTGAGTGAAAATTCTACACAGCATGATTCTGCAAGTCGAGTTCAAACAAATAGTTCTCGTAAGACTGTAGGAATTTTTGAAATAGACAAATCACTCGATGACTCCACCAAAGTGGATGAATTATCGAGAAAAGTAGATAAACTCATGGCAGCTAGTCCATCCCTAAACAATTCAATCCCTCAGTCCCAAGGGCTAGTCCCTAGGTCAAGTTTTCAGTCTGGTCATCAAGCTACTCATCCTTCTTCCAATTTTGTGCCTCAGAATCAATATTATCATCAAACTTCTCAATCTCCACCTTGGAGTTTAGCGTTTGAGGATAAAGTATTAGCGGCATTAGATAAACTTGACGCTCACACTCAATTACTCGAAGCTAATACTCAGTTACTTCATTCTCACTCTCAATCCATATCCAAGTTAGAGGCTCAAATGGGGTAGCTAGTTAACACTTTGAATCGTAGAGAGGAAGGAAAATTGCCAAGTCAGGCAATAACTAATCCTAGAGGGCAATATGCAATTGATGATGTTACAGCCAATGGTCATCACTATGAGCATGTTCAGGCTGTTACCACTTTGAGGAGTAGGAAAATGATAGATAATAAGGTGGAAGAAAAGAGGGAGCTTGAAAGTGAAGTGGGAAAGAGTCCTAATCTAGATTTTGAAGTTAGTAAGGCAACACATTCTACACCTATTCCAACTTTTGAGCCCAAAGCTCCATTCCCTACACGTCTCCAAGAGGTGGCACCTTTTGGGAAAGAAGGGGAGAAAGTACAAGATATGATGGAAGTTTTTAAACAAGTAAAAATAAATCTTCCTCTCCTTGATGCTATAAAACAAATCCCAGCATATGTAAAATTTTTGAAAGATTTATGCACTTAAAAGCGTAATTCAAGGGGTAGTGTCCCAAAGAAAATCTTTCTCACTAAGCAAGTAAGCTCGATTATTCAGCATAACACTCCCCCTAAGTTCAAAGATCCAGGTGCTCCTACTATTTCTTGTATTATTGGTGTTCATGAGGTTGATAGAGCACTCCTTGACTTAGGAGCTAGTGTTAATCTGTTACCTTACTCGGTGTATTTGCAATTAGGGTTGGGTGAGCTTCAACCCACGTCAGTTATGTTGCAACTTGCTAATCGATCTATGAAGCAACCACGTGGTATAATTGAAGATGTCATAATTAAGGTGGATAAGTTCTATTTTTCTATGGATTTCATTGTTCTTGACACAAAACTTGTCCTTAACCCAAAGAAATCTATTCTAGTGATTCTTGGTCGTCCTTTCTTAGCCACGGCTAATGCAAACATTAATTGTCGTACTGGAGTCATGGATATTTCTTTTGGGAACATGAAAGTGAAATTGAATATCTTTAATGCCACTCCGCATTCCCCTGATGAGTCAGAGTGCTTTGTTTTAGATGTCATATAGGAGTCTGTTGTGGAATCAGTTCCCCCTATCTTGCCTAAAGACTTTTTAGATATTTGTTTGAGTCATTTTGGTTCTGAGAGCTTTGATGTAGGGCAACATATTAGTGAAAGTACTTCCTTACTGCATGCCACCAGTTTAGGTTCTCCACCATTCAAAGAATCTAAAGAGTTTGCACCCTTACTTTTAACTACGTTTCCCATTCCTTCCTTAGAGTTGCCCTTTCAATTTGAGTTGAAGCCTTTACCAAATAAACTCGAATATGCATTATTAGGATTTACCTAATATGTCTACCAACCAAGAGAGTGAGCTTTTAAGTGTGCTTAAGGAGCATAAGGAGACGATAAGATGGCGTATATCGGATTTAAAAGGGGATTAGGATAGATTTGAGTTTACGTCTAACCTAGACGTTAAACTTGGCTCCTTGGGGGTATTTTGTATCCCCATGTATGTTAGATATTTTGTGCTTTTGGTAGTTTAGTAGGATTTATTTTATTTTATTTTATTTATTATTATTATTATTATTTATTAATTTTTTTTAGTGATTTTGTGTTTTTGTTCATTGTGTAAAAGAAAAAAAAAAGAAAAAAATTTTGCCGTCCGTTCTCTGACTATGTATGTAGTACCAAGTATCTATTTTGTCATATGTTTGATAAAGTTGATGATTTCCGTTTTTTAAAGTCTGGTTTCAATACCCAATACTGTCGAGATTGCTTTAACACAGTATGGTTTTACTAAAGAAAGGCAGCCCCTTTGTACTCTATACGTTAGAGTATCTGGATAATCAATATCTTATCACATATGCATCTTGGAAATTGGGAACCACCAGTTCAGAGAATGACGACACACATAAAAAAAAAAAAAACTTTCGTTACTTGTTTTTTTTCCATGTTCGTTCTTTATTTTTCTTATTATGAACCCATTCATTTCACCTGGCTTGTATAGTGGTGTCTTTTGACAGGATGTTGCACCCAAGTTTGGGGGGAAACATCATTGTTAACTTCCAGCTACTGGTTTGCTATCTGTCCACGCCCCTATTCATGGTAATATCATTCTGACTCTTATCTATGTTTTTTCTCCTTGTACATTGAGAACACTGTACCATTCAAGTTTGGGGGTAAGGCGATACATTTCTTGTGTTTTAAATATGAAGGTGAAATAGTGGCATGTTTTAGACATTTTTTATTTTTTGTATTGATTTTTAGGAATTGTTGGTAGTTTCTTTTTATAGGTTGTTTTGTTTTAACATCAATCAAGAGTTTAATACTTTATGTAGGTTCTTGACTTGAAATTGTAGAGTATGTGTAAAATTTCTAGAAACTATGGTTTGAATGCAGTGGTTTAAGTCGTTATTTGCATTGACATGACTTAGAGTTGTTGACTCTGGTTCTTTTCACAATTCACACGCACACTAGTAGAATTAGTGGGGTTTGTACTTGGCTTTGAGTATCAATTATGTGTGCTGAATATAAGTCGGTATCCCTTGAGAATAAACATTTTAAACATGCTACACTTGTAAAAAAAAATATATATAAAAATATAAAAAAATATAAAAAAATATTAAATAATAATCCTATGGTTTGTGGCCGTTTTGGTTCGAGTTATTAGGTCCCCAAGGTATCTTGAAACCTGGTGCCCTAAAGCCATTTGGTTTGGGAGTTGCAGGCTGAAAGCTCGCTACATGGACCAATTCGAAAGCCTAATAAACCTAGGCATTGCGTTATTGGTTAGTCTATGGTTTGTGGCCGTTTTGATTCGAGTTATTAGGTCCCTCGAGGTATCTTGAAACCTGGTGCCCTAAAGCCATTTGGTTTGGGAGTCACAGGCTGAAAGCTCGCTACATGGATCAATTCGAAAGCCTAATAAACCTGGGCATTGCACAACCATAAAAAATAATAATAATAATAATATAAAAAAATTAAAAAAAAATTGCATGTGTTCATGTTTTGAGTGATACATTCAATAAGGGGATCCAATACATTGAAGGGACTTGTAATTGCTCACTCAAGGCCGGGTTAAACCACATTGATGAATTCTAGTTCACTTTTCATGAGGGGGCTAGAGTTAGCTTCTTTGAGTTGTGATTGATGTAAATTTTGGGTGAGAACCATTGTTTTGAATTATGGGGTTTAGGGATTTGAAAGTATTCTTGAAGGCAAGTCTGTTAACTGCATTTTGTAGTCTTCGACTTGATTAATGTTTGAAACAGGAATTTTGGCATGTTTATGGGTAACATCTCTGGAAACCCTCATGAGACTTCACTCGTCCACTAGGGGTAACCTAGGGGTTTAAAAGGCTTGTTGCATATGCTAAATGCAATCGGATCTCCCACGAAAGAGGAAGTATTTTAGTTGTTTTATTTCATTTTTAGTTGTGTATTACTAAGAGACTAGCAATATGTAAGTTTGGGGGTGTGATAAGTAATGAATATTGCATATTTAATGCCCTTAAAATTATATGAATTAGTGTCTTAGCAATATTTATTTCATATTTTTATTAATAATTTTAATCTTGTCAGAATTTCAGGTGATTAAGGGTAATTCTAATTAATAATGGTGCAATCGGGCTACAGATGGTGTTAGGCCTATTCACATTGAAGATTGGGCCAATTCAGGCCTGAAAAGTCCTGAACCCGTGTTGGTATTCAGACCATAACTCCATACACGATTGTCAAAATGACCCAAACTCTACATGGGTTAAAGGAAATTCAATTCTGCACAATTTCATATTTCACAAAAAGTTCCTAAAACAGACGTTTTCATCAACTTTCTGCCCTATATGCGCACTTGCCACTTTGGGAAGGCCAGGTGTCCCGTGGGTTTGGTTTCGCAAAGTAAAAATGATAAAACGAAGGAAACGAGGGTATTCTGGAGAAGGAGGAACACAGAGAGAAATAGAGAGGCGATTCGTGACGATACGGACAAGAGGATGGCGATTTCACCATCGTTCAAGCTTGGACATCCGATCATGAGCGGCTAAACACTATTCTGGGGAAGTGACGTAACCCTAACCTATCTTTCAATGTTTTAAGTTGTATACTAATTTGGGAATAAATTACTTTGTGCATTGATTGTATAACCGAGACATAAACAATAGCTGTGATATTGCTTTCAATTTGAATGTATTGATTCATTGCACATTTATTATTGTTCTTGTAGAATGAATTTAAATTTGCAATGATTAGGGTTTGTTCTTTTCAACTTCTGTGATTTTTTTAAGACAGGTTATACAATAGTTTTTACATATCGTTAAATTTAGATTTTTGATAATTCGTACTGAGCAAAGATGGGTTATAACATCATTAATTAGTCAGATGTATAGGCCATGCTAAGCGAAGACGAGTTATGCTTAATTGAATGTTGAACGAATTCACTTGATAGAATTGAATTAGGCTTGTAGCCATTCTTTTCTGAATGCATAGAGTAACGTCCCACTTTAGTACAATTGTCATTGTTAGAGGGTTAGTGGTGAAGTCAGTTCCCAGGATCTTCTCTTCCTGATTAAATTTCATAACAACAATTTATAAAAAGCTTTAATTTTCTCAATTAATTTTAAGATCAAACATCAACAATTTATTTCCAATTATTTTAGAATTAATTCAAAGACTGAGTAACATAACAATTCAACCTTGCAAGTCCTTGAGGTTCGACACCCTCTATATAGCCCTGTCCTACGAGGACTCGTTCTATTGCGAGTGGTTAAGTATAATTGAAATCACATCAGACACTTTCTCACAAAATCCAAGCAAGTACCTCCATCACACCACAAAATCCAAGCAAGTACCTGCATCACACAAGTCTTAATTTCAGTATTCTAATAATGCCATTTAAAAGGATTCAAGTAACCAACCATGAGGTGCATGCACAAAAGATCCCTTTTGGTAAGATTGATGATTTAGCGGCTTATATGAGTTCCCAACAGATCTAATCACACAAAACCTTGGTTAAAGCTACCACTGGCATAAGATACAACTTCCATGGTGGAAATTTTTTTCAAAATTGCCTTTGACACCTCCTAGAGTAAAATTTATGAGGGAAAAAAGAAATCCAATGTATCTTTCATCTATGCAGGATGCTAGCCTTCGATGGTATTCTAGGATATACGTATCACCATACTAAATAATGAGAAGAAATAATTTAGCCTAATTGATTCTGTTAATGGTGTGGCCAACTTTTGTTGTCCGGGACAAAAGATAAAACTCAAAGTCTACATTAAAACTCAATTACATACCTAAACCTCATCTAATGTCATTTATTTCAGCATGATTAAGTCATTATTCTAATTCACACATTAAGTCACTACACTACCCATCCTTATTATTTTGTTATATCACTCAAGCATTTGTAATTAGAATATAACTAGTGTAACTTGCTTTGCCATTTAATCAATATCAATGCCCTGTTAGGATTCAGAGGGAAAATTAAGTAGTACATGATGGAAAATCAACAATTAAATAACTTAAGATATTATTAACAGCCAATGTCCTTAGCTTGTTTAAGAGATTATGCATTTCACATATTGTGTTGATAATTAAAGTTCGTTAGCTTGGATATTCCTATATGTATTAAGAGTGTATAGGAACTAGGTGTGCTATTAGTGAGAAAAACTTTGAGTGAAAAATCAATATCACTAGAGCAGCATCTTTGTTGAGAGGTCTGTGAGAGCAAAAATGGAAGTTTCTAGGCAGCTCCATGGTTCATCTCAAGCCTAGAAATGAACCTCAGTAAGGTCGTTGGTGTATAGCAGTCAGAGGCTACTCTGCAAATTTTGAAGCTAGAAATCTGAACACTTAAGTATATGCACTACAATTTGAGCCTAATTATGGTAATGAATATCTATATTTTATTTATATAAAATTAGTTTCTAAGTTTCTTTTGGGTTACTAAAACTTTTATCAAAGTGTTAGCTTTTGTTTCTTACTGTTTAGATTTATATTGTTGTTGTCGTAAATATCATGCTTGCTGTGTTGGCCTATGTTGAATGTTTAAGTATCATCATAATTTGTACATGCATATTCTAGATAGAGATACTCAGTTTTGTGGCCCTTGTTGGTATTTAGAGGTCTTTCTTGAGTTTTATAATCTAAAAGCTAATATTTGAGCCATGTGTGGCTTTTGTCATAGAATTTGCTTTCGGATTTTTCAAGGGTTGATTTACAATATCTGCTAAGTGCCTTGAGCTAGTGTCATTTAAGATTCTAAGAGTCAATTAGACCTAAAGTAGCCTAGAAATAGGTCTAAATCAATCTTAAGCTTGTTATACCCTGTCAGCTGCTTAGTTAATTGTTAATGAGGCTAAAATGTGATGCCAACTGTTTCAAAATGTGCAACTACTGCTACTAAGTAAGTTTAAGTGATCTTAGTACATTGAACTGAATTGAAATTGATAGTCTTTCTGATTGTTCAGTGCCAGCTTGATGTTCATTTGAATTATGCTCATCATAATCTCCTATTTTTTAACAAGGTTTGCTATCAAAATTCATATACACTATCATAAACATTTATAAAGGTCTTGGGCTACTACCATTGATCCTAGCAAGTGTATTTAGACAATTCTAAATCATATTTTCAGAAGTTAGATAAAGCAAAGAGTTTATTTCGAAATTGAACACATAGAGCTTAGTTTTTTTTTGTGTCAAAGAACTTTATAAAGGCATAGCACAGTCAGATTTCTTTATTTTGTTTCTGGATTAAATTAGGCTATCTCAGCAAGTGTAAAACACCATTTGTGACTTTTTAGTGCTAGCAAGAAGGGAGAATTAATACTACACTGAAATCTATTTCCTAAAACTCAATTGTGAACAAATTTCTACTAAAAACACTTGTTCTGAAGTTGACTTTGCCGTTGGGATATATTTGAAATGGTTGATGTATATGAGCATGTAAAAATACACATTCTAAGTTTGCTCAAGCTTAGACATTCTCAGAATTAGCATAGGATCAATTTCTTATACCCCATAGCTAGCTGCTGTAAGTACTATTCACTACTGATTTTGATCTAAGGGTTGACAGATGTGTGAAAATTGAATGTTTAGATGTCTTTACTATTCCAGCAGTTGTATTTAGTCATATAGATTATGCTTTCACTATATTAAACTCCTCATAAGAGTTGCCTTGATTTGTGACTACCTAAAGCTCTCTTTTGATTATATATTATTGTCAAAGTCTTTTTCAAATGGTGTTTATATTGTTGTGTGCTATTTAAGGGTTAAAGGTATATAAGCATGCTTCATTTCCTATTTTAAGTCTTGTTTTAGCTGTTGTTTGGCCAAAATTAGCACAGGTTCAAAATAGAGTATTCATGGTTTTGATTTTCGTAGATCAAGGTTTAAACAAGCAAATATGGGTCCAACAATAATTGATGCAATTCAACAGCAAGATCAAGCTTAGAATGTGATTTAAAATTTCTAATGAACATTTAAATCTCAAACATCACCCAGCAATAAGAGCAACCACATCATAGTCCTTAAGCAATGTATATTTTTTTGGTTCTAAAATTGAGCTTCAGTAATGCAACTAATAATGCAGGTATAATCATGCCTTTAATGCATCATGAACACCTTAAACATGATTAAATAGGGCTGCTAAAACACTAATGGCATTCATACAATTCACCTAGACAAAACAGTCAACACTTTGGACCAAAACTAAGCATTAAGGTGCAGCAACTAGCTATAGGATGCCAAAAAGAATGCTTTAATGCTAATTCTGGAAAAATACAAGTTTGAGCAGACTTATAAAGTAAATTGAAATATTCTCATATGCACTAAAAACATGACTACTTCTGTTATAGGCCAAAAACTTAGGTTACAAATATAAGATTATAGAGCAACCTCTATTTCAACTTTAGCTCAGTAACAATAGATATATTGTGATAAAATGCATTTGCTAGGATCAATATTTAGTGCCAATCTATAGCAAATCATCAATAACAACTCAATGTGTACTAAAATAGCTATGAACAGTTCGGCAAAATGTGCCCAAGTCTTTCTATTAGCAACTAGGACATTATAGTATGGTTTCATTAAGTTCAAGGCCTATTTCTAAAAGTATAGGGATTATATATATGTTCATGACATATTAATTAATCTTGACAACATCAATAAGTTACCAAATCAGGTTCAAGACATCATATAATTGATCTAGCTTCAAAACCATCTTTTTTCAATCTAATTTAACTCTTGTATGGTGAACTAAACTTGTTAGGATCAATTTTGGAAGAATCAACTCCCTTTTTGGGCATATGACATCAAAAGAAATTACCAAACCAGTAATGAATAGTGCACTGCCTAGGTATGGTATGTTTAAAATATTTTAAATCAAAATTCTGGGAAAGAAGGTACTTGAGAAGACTTGAAGCATAAATTAAAACATGCACATTCATGGTACATCCTCAAGCATCAATCAAAAGCATGAGTTGGCAGTGGAAACACTTTTTTTTTTTTTACAGCATTTTAGTCTTTAAACTGAGCTACAGATGAGTGAATTTCAAAGTAGCTTATAAACAATTATTTAGGAAACAATAGTGGATGATCCCTTGGAACAATCTTCAAGTGGTTACCCCAACAACACAATTAAAAGATTTCTCAAGCTCAAATATTTGCAATCTAGGCATTCAATAGGCATTCAAGACCAAAATATATAAACACACAGGAAGCACATTGTGATAGCAGCTGTAAATGGACTTAATTGAGGGTTTTGACATATCAAATTTTAGGAATGAGCTTGAATTAGTAGAAGGATCACAAATCTGAGTTAAATTATTCTAAATTGATTTGTATTTTTGGAACCTAAGAATAGATTGGTACCATAACAGTAATAATAAGGATCACTTGGTAACAATCACCAAAGATTATCTTCATCTATCACAATACCATTCTAGAGCCAGGTTCAATTTAACTAATTTGACAATCAAGTTCAAAGAACCATCAAAGGTGCAGGAAATCTTTTTAGAAAAAAGGGCTAGATCATAACTACATAAAATTGTATTCAACAGAAAATGTACTTCTATTGTCTTATCAATTTTAGTATATAATAAAACCCATAATGTTGTGATGCAAGAATGCTAAACAACTAATAAATGGAGCAAAGTTTACCAAGTGAATCTGCTCACCTGAAACTTCCATTGACAAATGCTTTTTGGTAAGGGGATCCATGACATCAAATTGATAGATAAGTTTTCACAATGAATGATTTTGTCACTACCCCTCATTGTTTTCCTTGATAATGGTTCCATAAACTTAGACCTGTAGATAAAGAAGAATGGATATTCAACATATTGAATTTATTTGAATTGAAATCTCACTCAGGTTAAGTACAATTCGATAAATAATTAAATGACAAAACTAATTAAGAAAGTTATGGCTTATGTCACTCAATATCCATATGGTTCTACAAATTGTTAAAAATAAATACTTTTACACCATGGCATTAGCTGGTGGATCCCACATCAGTCTAAATAGCTAAGCAATATAAAGCACAAATAGTAGCATTATTTGTTTCAATCAAGCCTATTAACAATTATATTGATTATTAGGCTTCCTCGGGTACTTACATAACATTATTATGGATCACAAAGGCAAATCACTTCTACAAAATAGCCACTATTTTTTTAATCTTAAATCATTACTAAAGTTTTTTAATTTATTAATTTATATAATATAATATAAACTCATAATGTATAACCCCCCTCCCCCAAAAAAATAAATAAATAAATAAAAGAAAAGAAAAGAAAAGGAAAAAAATTGAACGAGAATGAATTTAAAGAGATTTTATTGGTAATCAATGAAACCATTCCTGTCAAATGCAATTGGATTAAGAGTACTGAGAGACGATTTTAGGGTGAATGCATTTTAGCCAAACATAATATTATAACTGAATACTCTAATGGAAAGTATATATAAACAACTGACATATGCTCTAAGTCCAACAAAGACACTTTTTGAAGGCTAACTAAAATATCAATAAAGCATATTTAACATCCATCAAATGAAAAGAAAAAATAAAGGAACATAAAGAAGGACTCTTAACTAACATGAACAACTCTAGAATCAAAGAAGAAGAAGATGCAAAACATACACAAACAAGGCATTCTCTCAGCTAGCAAATAGAATCAAAGAAGATGAAAAAGTAGTTTTGAAACTTTCGATTCTACCTCAGACTTGTAATTGGACAGAAATTCACGAGTGGCAGTAATTGATGTTTCTCTATTCTCTACTTGATTCTTCACTGCAATACAAAACAATTGTTGGCTTTAATTATTCTCTATCACTAATTGAATTATTAAAAACTTTAATATCCTTAGATAATGTAGTTCTAAAAATTACAGTGATAAAACAAAAACCAAAGAATTGTGCTGACAAATTATAGAAGAAACTAGAATATCTAAAACATTTTCAAAATCATAAGATACTTTTATTGTTCAGAAAAAGCTTTCAAAATTATGTAGAAGGGTTGAAGATTTGAGTAGAGATATATATATATATATATATATATATATATATATATATGTATGTATATATGCAGAGAAGAAGGCAAGATAGAAATTTCGTAACTCAAATCTTACATGGATTGTCAGGGAGACTGCTTAGAAATCCAATCAGTGGCTTGATGTTTAAGAGAAGATGGCTATGACATCTTCTAGAAAGGAACAACTTTAGAGAAGTAGTCTAAAATTCATTCAACCAACCCATCCTCAATAGCCTAACTCTTCTAAGAAAAAACTCATATTATACAAAGAACAAAATGGAGAAATATTTATTGTCTTGACAGATCTATTTTAAAATGGGATTTTAGTAAAAAGAAGCCAAAACTCATATTCACTAGTTTCAAACTTTACAAGAGACGTGATTAGTAAGAATATATATGAAAAATTTTAAATGTAAAAGAATCTAAAGCTTGTTGGATTTGAGAAAGGGGACAAAAAGTATTGATTTAGAAGTAATATTGTCCTAAATTTCCCATTTAAAATATGGGCGTTTGCAAACACTTCTAATTATAAGTAGACCTCTCTCTATATAACACAAAACAAAGGTGTAAAAATTAGTTTAAGGTTCTCAAAAGTAATTGTGAAACATCTACTTTTGAAACAGGCTTTTGTCTTTATTAATTTGACTGTTCAATACTTTAATTAGCTTATAAACTATAATAAGCTGCAATTCATAACATGTGAGCTAAAAACATCTTATATACGAGTCAAACGAACAACTAACTACACAAATAATAAAACTCATCCGTTGCTAACTCTTTTATCCCATCTACTTTGTTCAGCAAACTCTTTCAACTTTTTTAATATTATCTTATTAGAGTTATCAGTCAAACACAAATGTTATACTGCACCCATCTCGACAATGAATCCTAAAAAGAAGCCGACCCTCGAATTAGGGAAATGCTATAACAAAACTAGCAAAATGTTTCAACTTTCAATAATCTTTTAGGAAAATAAATCCTAAACAATAAAAATTTAACTCACAGAATTATAAAATACTTCAAAAATTTTATATATATATATATATATATATATATATATAATTTCCAATGATCAAACAGTTTTACCATCCAATCCACATAGGTTTCCTATTGGAACAAATGCAGAAACCAATTAAAATATCATAATCATTAAGAAATCTAAAAAACTAAATCACTCCATTTGATTCTTTGAAAAACAAAGATATACACTCACACTAACAAACTACTGCTAAAACAAAGAAAAATAATAGAAAATTAAAAGCAGCATCAGTAAGTATGAGAAATGGAATCAACATATACATTTCTTGTAAATTTGTAAAATTCAATGCGCAACTTTTCAAACAAAATTCCTAAACAAATAGAGAGAATAAAACAAATGAAAACATACTTGAGAAGAAGCTGCATATCAGGCCCCGAATAATGTCCTGGAGAAAAAAACGTGTTCAGGCAATCAACTAAAAGGCCCAAGCTCATTCCAAATCTCGGCCTCCCTTACATTCTATAATCATAATGAATAAAAAGCTGTAAATAAATTTCAAACTTCAGCAATAAAAAAGTAACATTTTTCATTACCCTCTATTCTGTTGTCAAGAAAAGAATTAACATTAGATTTATCAATTTCCATGTGTCCTCAACTCTCCAAAAACCTTCTCGTCAACCAAACAAAGAATATAAAAGTGAAAAGAATAACAAAGTTTAAATTAATACCTCACGTTGTATATATACTTTGGCTTGAAGACAACTTGTTTTCTTAACAATCACCACAATCCCATGCTCTGACAATTCCACAACTGCGTCCTAATAGTACAGATCATAGTGAACAACACACAAAGAAATTGTATAAACCCTAGACTTTATTCAATATCGTCAAAGCCCTAGCTCTCTGTTCCACTATTTGGTTCTTAGGAAACAATTAGGGGAAAAATGGAACGAAAGAGAGAAAATTATAAAGATTTTCTTGATTTATCATCAAAAGAATTTCATTTTCCCTCGCTGACAGAACAGGTTATGTAGAGAGAAAAAATGATTGGAAGAAGCAAGCCTACCTGATGGCACAAGAATGAAGATGCAAACGCAAATTAGTGTGAAATAGAATGCAAAGGCTAAGAGAGAGTGTGGGCATTTCCTGAGGGAAACGTGAATTAGGGATTTGCTGAGAAGAAATTGGTGGATGGGAATAAGAGAGAAAATTGGGGTTTTCTGAGGATTTTGTTGGAGGGAGAATAAGTCACATGGTAGTGGGTTTGGTGAGTAAGAAAAGATTAATAGATAGAGTTTAGTGGGAATGGTAAAATTGAGAGGAGGAATTTTTATTAGATATTGACGTCAAGCCAGAAACCCTGTAAAAGGAAAATTTTTAAGTACTTATTGATGGGAGTCTTTTCTCCTTGTTATAGTTTGACAAATTACCCGTTAATATATGCAAATATGAACGGGGTCTTTTAAGGGTCGTGTAAACTTTCTTTTACGAGGATTTAACAAAAATGCCGTGAAATCTTGAGCTTTTATCAAGCAAAAATGAGGGGTCTCTTATGAACCTCGTAAAATGAACTTTTTACTAGCCAAAACATATGTGTGCCGTGAATAGTCTGTCGTAAAAGACTACTTTTCTTGTAGTGAATTTCCATTCAATAATCATGCTTACAAGGTTTACCACTTAATTATCACATACAATCACATTAGACATGATTCACAATATCCACATTACACATAATCAATATGATAACTAAACATGTTTTGCACATAAGCATTCTGATGTCGCCAAATTTGTCTTTCTTTTTGTAGCTTACTATTCCCTATCAAAATATAATTTAAACCACTCATAAGAGAATGAATCTTTGTAGATATGGTTCTATATAGAGGGTATCGATCCCACGAGGACTACGTGGATGAATTGCACTATTGAGAGAGAATTTCTAATTTAATCCTAAAAATAAAATTTTTGATTTGAATTTAAAACTACTTCGTAAAATGTAAAAACATTAAAAGTAAAAAAGTTTGTAAAGTTGAGAGAGAGAACTAGGGGTGGTTTCCACCTCTAGCCATTTGAAATATCCAAGTATGTAGCAAATGGGATTTTCTATAAGTATATGCAACACAATTTCATTAGGCTGTGGCCTATAATGACATATCAGAAGATAAACATGATTTCTAACTAAACGTAGCTCATATTTAACAAGCATAGTCCTTCAACCTATCTACTTATCCTACCTTCTAAATGTACCTATGTGTATCCGAACTACCATATCTTGGAATGGGCTATATAAGCAACAAACATCACATTCCATTAAAAATCATTACAAAAGCCATTATTTACACTTTTTGTGAAAGTTGTAAATGTTGAGTATTCTAAATGAAATATTTCTACTCTAAGATAAGATGAAGAAATGATATCAAATGAATATATTGAAGAGGTTCACAAATAGTATACAAAACACTAGGCTAAGTAATCAATATATTAATATAAATTCCAAAGTTGGTACAAAATGAACAAGTTACATGGCTAGGGGTTTCACCCACACCCTAGATGGAAAGTTAGTTGATCATAGGAGACTTGCAATCCTCCATGGCTAGAGATATGAAGCTCCAAAGGTCTGGTTCAATACTTCCTTCTCTCCTCTTCCAAGTTGTCTTCCTTACTTTTGCTCAAAATCATGCATATATGTCCATCCACTTGTGTCCTTAGGTCCCACCATCCCCATATATGTATATAATCCACGTAATATATATATGCTCCCCTCACATGTCTCTTTGAAGTAAAAAAGTTCTCAAAAAGGACGTGCAAAGGTCATTCTTGGAGGCAAGTGGCAAGACAAATGGACAAGTGGGCAACTTGCAGTCTCCAGAATCTCGATTGTGCGAAATTGAGATTTTGCACAATCGAGATTTCGATCATGCGAATTTTTTGTTTCGCACAATTGAGATTTCAATTGTGCGAATTCATCATCTCGATTGTGCCAAATGCCTTCTTGAAATTCTTGATTTCTTCACTTCCACAGCATTTGATCGGAAACATCGCCCTTTTTTGGGACAAAACCTAATATTCAACAAAAACACAAAAATAGCATAAAAATACCTAGGTAAACATAAATACGGAATCAACATATGCAATTAAGAAGGCTTAAATGTGCAACATTTAATGCTTATCACATACTTTCAAGATTTTTCACAAACATATAAATGTCACATTTTCACATATACATGGATTGAACATAATTCCTTCACATTTAAGTTTCAACATGTTTCACAATTAACTAAGACTATTATAAACATGTAATCATAAATTCTAACATAATGAATTCACTAATTGGCATAACTAAGCATGTTTTACTAATGCAAAATATCTAATTATTTCATATAACCAATTGGTTGCCTTAATAACCAATATACTCACAGAAACCCAAATTTTATGGGTTAGGCATCTCTACCTCAAATTGGAAGAGCTTCCAATTGAATTTCTCAAATCTCACTCAAAAGATCAATCTTCTCAGAAATTAATTTTGAACCGATCAATCTCAAACCCTTGATGCATAGATCATTTCTTCTTTCTTCGGTGAACTCAAATTTTCCTCCCGAAGTCCTTCTAATCCCTTGAAGAAGTGAAGAAGATGAAGTTGATATATATATAGGCTCCTATGGCTACTTATATTTTAAGAATGAAGAGATGAGTTCTCTCATTCTATTTATAGTAAATGACCTACTCTTTATTTACAAGTATGCCAGTACCTTTCACTAAACCTTTCTGGGCTCGTTTTCGAAGTTCTGTAACTTCGATTGACACAAAATTGATTACATAAGGCATAAAATATTTTATTTAACTTACCCTCCAAATTTAAAGTCATTCCGACACTTTCAGATTTTCTGGGCCAATGGAGCCCACGCTCCTAGGTTAACTGGGCCCGAAAAAGTTAACTTTTGCCAAATGCTACAAAAACTTTCTCAAACCTTAAATAAGTTATATAAATATGTATTTTACTTCTAAAACACATATGTAATCATTTAAAGTCTTAATATGACAATTAAATAAAATTATGAGAAAATTGACCAAAAATGGTCACGCCCTTATAACCTACCCAACTTAAAAGGATTTTATCCCTGAAATAAAGTAATACCGAAAAGAAAAAAGTCAGGATACTTTGAATGAACTTTCATACTCTCGTTCCCACGTAGCCTCCCCAACATTGTGATGATGACACAAAACCTTGACCATGGGAATAGTCTTACCCCTCAGAACTTGCTCCCTAACATCAAGAATCTATACCGGTCTCTCCTCATAGGTGACATCTTCATCGATCTCGACGTCTACCCAACTTAAGACATGTGATGGATCAGGTTCGTATTTTCTCAACATCGAAACATGAAATACGTTGTGAACCTTCTCTATCTATGGTGGAAAAGCCAATTTGTATGCCACTTATCGACACACTCAAGGATCTCAAATGGTCTAATGTATCTGGGCGATAACCTACCTTTTTTTCCAAAATGCATCAATCCTCTCTATGGTGAAACCTTAAGGAACACATGGTCTCCTGCCTAAAAGGATAACCATACGCCTCTTTTACTGACATAATTCTCTTATCGATCTGAGTCCTAAGACTATGATCTCACCAATCTTTGGTCAACAAACCAGAAACACACATAACCTACCAGACAATGCTCCAAGCGGTTTTATAATGATACTGGCTTGATTACTGCCGTCGTATGCAAAACTCTTCATATGGTTAATGGTCTCCCCTAACCAATACCAAGTCCAAATGCGATATGCACCAAGTACTATTTGAAATCTTACCAAAATCCAAAGGCAAACCCATATCTCTGTCCCACATAATGGATACTCAAAACTCCACATAGCCTTACAACATGTTCCACATATTGTGTACTAAGCCTCTCACATCGCTCTGTAAGGAAGTGAGTTACCTTAGTTAACCAATCAACCCTTATCCAAACAATATTGTTTTCCCCTCTTCTGACTATGGAACCCCATTATAAAACCATAGTGGTATAAGGTCCGATTCGTCACCGTTATACCACCAAAAATCTATGAGTTGATCATCTCTAACTCATTATCTTGTATCTGTGCCCCTGGCACATCCCAATTCGTAATGTAAAACATTATAATACTTAGGACATCTTAACCCACAATCGGTAAAACTTAAACCAAAACAGAAATCAATTTACCTCTTTATTTTGAGAACGACACTAAAACTTGCCATGTCTAGAAACTAAGTTTAGCACTAACCTGAAGAACCATTACTTCAATATCGTACAAACTTATACATTTATCCTAGGGAAAACCCATCCCCTTGACTAGTATACCACTAGACAAAATCACACCTAGAGATAACTCATCCGCACTCGAGGTCGTGATATTTCAATTCTTACTTGTCAATAATCACTAATCAATTTGTAGTCACCCGGACTCAACATGTCATAGGAGAAGTACAAATTGAAGAAAAATGTCTGGCTAGGCCATTTATCCTCATTAGCTCAATCCCGGCAACATGTCTTTGTCCATTTTTACCCTTACCAACTATCACTATGCATTCATGTATCTCTCAAAAAGGTGTCACATTTATAACATCTAAGTCACACCACTAGAGTGTAATACAATTAATGTATTTCACGCTCACTGAATCAATCCCAAGGTATAACCTCCACCTAAGATTCCCAAGCCTTTTGGACTATCCACCCAATAGAACCCAATACTGTAATCAGGGTCTTATGCCCTACCGCTTTAACAATCCTGTCATGTTTAACACTTACCACACAACTCATCAGTTGACGTACCACCCATCAGCTGTCTACCAACATAAGGAAAGTAATCAAACATAAGCATTTTTCTCCCAACTTTCTCCATAGTACCCCTCAAACACACTATGTCTAATACTGATAAGCAGTGATTGTTGCACATTCAATGCCCCTAAAATTATATGAATTAGTGTATTAGTAATATTTATTTAATGTTTTTATTAATAATTTTTAATCTTTTCATGATTTGAGGTGATTAAGTGTAATTCTGATTAATAATGGCGCAATCGGGCTACATATGGTGTTATTATAGTAGGAAGCTAAAGTTTGACCGATGAGATAGGTTTATATTGAAGATCCAAACTAAGTGGACTAAAGAAATGGGATAGAGATGAATGTAAATGAAGGAAAGGAGCGCGGGCCTATTCACATTGAGGATTGGGCCAATTCAGTCCTAAAATGTTCTGGACCCATTTTGGTATTCAGACCATAACTCTGTACACGATTGTCAAAATGACCCAAACTTTTTATAGGATAAAGGAAATTCAATTCTGTACAATTTCATATTTCACGAAAATTTCCTAAAACAAACGCTTAGGGCAACTTTATGCCCTATTTGTGCAACTGTCACTTTTTGGGCGCAAATGCTACTTTTTGAGGCTCATGTGCCATTTTCTTATGTGCATTTTCCACTTTGGGCAGGCGAGGTGTCCCGTGGGTGTTTGCTTCACAAAGTAAAAGAGGAAAAAGGCAGAGCACTAGGTATTCTAGAGTCGAGAGCAGAGAGAAAAGATGAAGGCGATTCGTGACGATTGACAGAAAGAAAAGGGAGACTTCAACAACTGCCATGAGGAGCTAACTTCTTCCTAGGGTTTAACGAAGCCCTAGCTAAGTATCATTGTTGATTGAGTTATATTTGGGGATTATTCTTTTTATGTATATAGTTGTATAATTTTGAGGGCTATTTTGTATCATTTGTGTAATAAGTGATAATTGCATAGATGTGCATTTATGGTTGTGTTTAAATGTTTATAATCATTCTTGATTTAATGTTGTCTTGTCTTAGATGATATTTTATCTTGATTGAACTCAAATCAATCCCATGAGAGATTAAAAAAATGGGGTTTTAAAATAAGACTTTAATTCTGAACTTGATAATTCATTAAGGTAAATTATGGCTCATTATGACTTGCTCGATAGGTTAATATTTTCTTCAATTTAACATCTCTCATTCTAATTTTCAAAATTTAATGAGTGATAAATATACAACAAGTTTTCATTGCATGTATGAACATATAACTTTGACAGTCCATACCTAGGGAAGACGAGTCGTGCTACACCCTAGTTTAGGTAGATGATTCATGCCAACTGAAGATGAGTTGTAGCTTAGTGAGTGTTTGTATACATCCTCTTGACAATTTCATTATGAACATGTGTGTATGAGACAAGGACTTTGATAGGTCACGCCTAGGAAAGATGAGTCGTGCTACACCCTAGTCTAGGTAGACGATTCATGCCAACCGAAGATGGGTTATTACTTAGACCTTAATTGTATGTTCATCATCCCATGAATCTTATTTATGCATATTGTAGAATTTCTCCCAAAGTAATTTCAATCGACAATGGTATGATGCTAGTGGTGAAGTCAAGACCCTAGACTTCTCTCTCTTGAGTTTTATCTATCATTTATTTGTGTTTTTATTTTGTGTAATTTAATTTCATCACCTTAATTTAAAACAAACAAAACAAATTATTTTTGAATTAAATTATATAAGGTCTTGATAGCTTCACAACGAAACTAACGCAGTCTCTGTGGGTAAAACCCCTAGTCACCGCTTTACTAAATTTAGTAGAGTATTTGTAGGTTTTTATAAATTCTCTTTTGTCAAAGTGTAAAACAACAACGACACTATTACATAATATTTTATCGCGTTTTGCACATCGAACAAAATGGCGTCATTGCTGGGGACTACTGTCATGATTGCGTTGTTAAGTTTAAAGATTAGGTCTAATTTAATTATAATTTATGACTTGTATATATTCTATTTTTTATTTGTTTTAGGTGTTTTGAGTGTTTGAATTTAGGCACAAGGGCTACTACACAGGAGGAAAGAAGTTGAAATTTTTGGACTTTTTGTTTTTTAATTCATGCACTTGTGTTATTTTTGTACAGATTGTTAGCTGTAAATTTTTAATTTTATTTTAATTTGTTTATCTCTTTAATTTGAAAACATGCTGGTTGAGTTGGAAGACCATTTGAAAGCATGTTTAGCTCATTTTGGTTGTGATTTCGATATTGATTTTGCATGTGAAGAGGTAAATGCCTAATTGGATTCAGTTCCTCTTATGGACACACAAACATGGAAGGCCAATATCGAATCAATACAACCAGTTGAGTTAGATCATGCCCCCATTATGGAGTCATTACTTAATCTGGACTTAGAAACTTTAAATGAAGAACTCAAGTGTAATTATTTGAGTCCTAATGTGAGTCTACCTTTTTCTATTATTTTTGAACTAAGTAGTAACCAATTAAATATGAATGAGATGTTTAGTCAAGAACAATGTAAAGGATTGTGTTTTCCCGAATATTTTGAATTGTATTCAATTTATTCACTTTACTTGACGCCTTGTAAAAATGTTAATATTTCTTGCCTCAAAATTGGTTTTAGCAAAGCTAGGAAAGCAAGGACAAAATAAGGGGGACAATTTTAGACCTCATTAAGAAAAGCGGTATAGGGTAAACCTTGCATTGAGAGTAGTAGTTAGAGAGTGCATTTTCATTTTTATTTTTATTTTTAATTTTTTTTAGTTTTGTGTTTAATATTTTGCATTAATTAGAATAGAGTTTGTAATTCCATTTTTTTGAGTTTTGAGTGTTAGGAGTATTTTTGGAGCCACTGGGCACCTTTGTTTTCAATTTTGATTTATTTTATTATTATTTTTTAAAAAAGTTTCATTTGATCTCTTTTATTGTGTTTGTTTTTCATTTAGTTCATTCGTTTTCTTTCAATATGTTTGGTGTGTAGTTTTGATTCTCATAACAGGTGCCAACATTCAAGTTTAGGGGGGTGGACAACCCTTAATCATATGGATGTTTTACCGATCTTACGACTTTGTACCACCACGGTAATATTGTTCTATCGCTTACCATATGTTTCATGTTTTTGTTACACGTTGAGGACAATGTGTGATTCAAGTTTGGGGGTAAAGAAGAACACTTTTGTTCATTTTGTTTTTGTTTTTAGGTTGTTTTGTTTTAGTTTAGATGTTTTAACATCAATCAAGAGTTTAAAACTTTATGTAGGTTCTTGACTTGCAATTGTAGAGTATGCGTTCAATTTCTAGAAACTGTGGTTTGAATGCAGTGGTTTAAGTCATTATTTGCATTCACATGACTTGGAGTGGTTGACACTAGTTCTTTTCACAATTCACATGCACACTAGCATAGTTGGTGGGGTATGTACGTGGCTTTGAGTTATCAGTTATGTGTGTAGAATATAAGTTGGTATCCCTTGAGAATAAACTTTTTAAGCATACTACACATGAAAAAAAAAATATTACATAAAGAACTTGTGGTTTATGGCCGTTTTGGTTCAAGTCATTAGGTCCGTCGGGGTATCTTGAAACCTAGTGCCCTAAAGCCATTTGGTTTGGGAGTTACTGACTGAAAGCTTGCTACATGGATCAATTTGAAAGCCTAATAAACCTGGGCATCGCTTAAGTGGTTAGTCTGGGGTTTGTGGCCACTTGGTTCAAGACATTAGGTCCATTGGGGTATTTTCAAACCTAGTATCCTAAAGCCATTTGGTTTGGGACTCACTGGCTGAAAGCTTGCTACATGGATCAATTCGAAAGCCTAATAAACCTGGGGCATTACACAACCATAAATAAAAAATTTGCATGTCTTTATGTTTTGAGTGATAAATTCAATAAGGGGATCCAATGAATTGAAGGGATTTGTAATTGCTCACTCAGGGCCGGGTTAAACCACATTGATGAATGCTATTTCACTTTACACCAGGGGGCTAGATTTGGTTTCTTTGAGTTTTGTTGATGTAAATTTTGTGTGAGAACCATTGTTTTGAATTATGGTATTTAGGGATTTGAATGTATTCTTGAAAGCAAGTCTTTTAACTGTATTTTGTTGTCTTCGTCTTGATTAATGTTTGAAACATGAATTTTTGCACGTTTGTGGGTAACATCTCTAGAAACCCTCACGAGACTTCACTCATCCACTAAGGGTAATCTAGGGGTTTAAGAGGCTTGTTGCGTATGCTAAATGCAATCGGATCTCCTAATAAATGTTCAATGCTGTGCATTTAAACCTTCTTAATTGCATATGTTGATTCCATATTTATGTTTACCTAGGTATTTTATGCTATTTTTGTGTTTTTGTTGAATTTTAGGTTTTGTCCCAAGAAAGTCGATGTTTCCGACCAAATGCAGTCGAAGTGAAGGAATCAAGAAATTGGAGAAGGCATTTCGCACAATCGAAATGCTGATGTCGCACAATCGAAATCTTGATTGTGCAAAACAACCATTTCGCATGATTGAACTCTCGATTGTGCGAAACCTCAATTTCGCGCAATCGAGATTCTGCAGACTACAACTTGGCCACTTACCCACTTGTCTTGCCACTTGCTTCCAAGGATGACCTTTGCACGTCCTTTTGGAGGATTTTTTGACTTCAAAGAGACATATGAAGGGAACATATATATATTAGGTGGATTTTATAGATATATAGGCATGGTGGGACCCAAGGACACTTGGTGATAGATATATATGCATGTTTTGAACAAAAGAAAAGATACCAACTTTCGAGAGGGAGAAGAAGATCTGAACTAGACCCTTTGGAGCTTCATATCTCTGTCTATGGAGAATTGCAAGTCTCCTATGTTCAACTAACTTTCCATCTAGGGTGTGGGTGAAACCCTTAGCCATGTAACTTGTTCTTTTTGTAGCAACTTTGAGATTTATATTTATATGTTGATTACTTAGCCTAATGTTTTGTATAACATTTGTGCACTTCTTTAATATATTCATTTGATGTCATTTCTTCCTCTTGTCTTAAAGTAGAAATATTTCATTTTGAATGCTCAACATTTACAACTTTCACAAAAAGTGTAAATGATGGCTTTGTAATGGTTTTTAATGGAATGTGATGTTTCTTACTTACATAGCCCATGCCAAAATAGGGTAGTTTGGATGCACTTAGGTACATTTAGAAAGTAGGATAAGTAGATAGGTTGAAGGACTATGGTTGTTGAAGATGGGCTATGTTTAGTTGGAAATCATTTTTATCTTTTGATATGTCATTGTAGGTCACAAGCCTAATGACCTTGTGTTGCATATAATTCTAGAAATTCCCATTTGCTGCATAATTGGACATGTTAAATGGTTAGAGGTGGAAACTACCCCTAGCTCTCTCAACTTTACAAACTCTTTATTTTTAATGCTTTTACATTTTATGAAATAGTTTTAAATCAAAACCAAAAATTCTATTTTTAGGATTAAATTGGAAGTACTCTCTCAATATTGCAATTCACCCACGTAGTCCTCATGGGATTGATACCCTTTATATAGAGCCATATCTACAAAGATTCGTTCTCTTGCGAGTTGTTTAAATTATATTTTGATAGGCAACGGTAAGCTAAAAAGAAAAAAAATTTTGGCCACATCAAAATTTTGGCGCCGTTGCTGGGGACTACAGTGTAATTGTCGCCATTGAGAGATTAAGTCTAATTTGATTCTTAGTCTAGAAATTCTTTTATTCTCTTTCTATATATATTCTGTTCTTATTTCTTAATTTGCTTAATTTTAGGTATAACACACACCGGGCATCTCAAGAACTCAAGTTTGGACTGTTTATGAGTATATTGTCTAAAATTCTTGCATTTGATTGAATTTTCTTTGTTTTGCATACATAGTTTTTGTTTTACTTTTAATGCATGCTAGGTAGACGGTCATTGTCGATTCCTTTGCTTATGTGTAACATTGAACTTGAACGAACACTTAGACAACGTAGAGGAACCTCTAGGGACCCTATATTGCCTAGGATAGAAAACATGGAACCAAATGATGTACAACCTCCTGGACTACCACCATTTAATCCGGCATAACCTCCATCACCCCCTCCTCCTAAAAGAGAATTACTTATGGACTTCTACCTTCCTACTACTTATGATGTGCCATCATGCATTGAATTTCCAAATATAGCGGCAATTCAATTTGAAATAAAGTCCTCCACCATCAATCTTCTCAATAGTTTCCATGGACTTCCAAATGAAGATCCATACATGCATTTAGATTACTTCCTCGCAGTGTGTTCCACCATTCGGGTGCCACATTTCACGGCAAATGATCTGAAGCTTCGTATGTTTTCATTTTCTCTCAAGGATAAAACTAGAAGTTGGTTCAACTCTTTAGAACCTAACTCAATCCACTATTGGGAAGAAATACAAATTGAATTCCTAAAAAAATACTTCCCAATAGGAAAGACGAGTGACATTCGGCGAGCAATCACTGAGTTCACTCAAATTGACCAGGAACAATTTCATGAAATGTGGGAGAGATTGAAAGATCTTTTAAAATCTTGTCTGCACCATGCTGTCCCAAAATGGCAGCTTATGCAAAGTTTCTATAATGGGGTAAGCGAGAAACATAGACAAATGATAGAGTCCGCTTGTGGAGGGACATTTCTTCTCAAAAGCTCGGATGATGCATGGAGACTTTTTCAAAACCTAAGTGATAACTCAGCTCAGTGCTCCTCCACTAGAAAGGCGAAAAACATCCAATCTATTAAAGGAGTGCATGAGATATCAAGGTCGGATGAGGTCGCCATGCAAGTAGAAGCCCTTACTTAAAAAATTGACCAACTCATGAAGAGTGGGCTGCTTACTTCTAACCAACCTGTTCTAAATCAGGATAGGTGTTCATTTTGCTATAGCACTACACATTACGTGTGGGATAGTCCTATAACCGATCAATCCCCCGATTATGATCAAGATCAAGTGAATGCCCTTTACTCTAAACCGATAAATGATCCATACTCAAATACGTACAATCCTGGCTATAAAAATCATCCGACATTTTCTTGGAAATCTCAGGAATCAAGTCCATCTTATCAAGGACAAAATTCCTACAATTCCCAATCTCAACAGCCTCTATATAGGCCAAATTCTTAACCTTATCACCAAAAACCCAACTACCAAATTCCACCACCACCTCCTCTTAGAAGCCAAGGCTTTGAAGAAAGATGGCTAAGCAATCTTGAGGCTAACACCTACTTATTGCAGTCCCACTCTCAACCAATTTCTAAGCTCGAAGCCAATGCTCAATCTATGGCTAAGCTAGAAGCTCAAATAGAGCTAGCTAATGCCTTGAATAGAAGAGAGGAAGGAAAGTTGCCAAGTCAACCGGTGGCAAATCCTAAAGGTGTCCATGTGATTGATGATTCTCCATCTTCATCTTATGATGCTCCTCCGGAGCATGTTCAATCAATCACCACCTTAAGGAGTGGTAGAATCATAAATTCTAAGGTTGAATAAGTGAAAAAGGAAATCCATGAAAAACCCAAAAATCCAAAAGAATCCCTTATAAATCCAAGTGTTTCTCCTTTAAATCCAAATGTGAACAAGGTCCCACAAAATCCAAAGGGAAAATGAATTGAAGTCATGTCATCACCTATTCCAGATCTTAACACTTCATTTGAACCTCCGATTCCTTTCCCTCAGAGATTGAAGGAACCCTCTCATTTTGGAAAACAAGGAGAGAAAATTCAGGACATGATGGAGATTTTCAAACAAATCTCTTTGATGCTATCAGGCAAATTTCCTCCTATGCCAAATACTTGAAGGACCTATGCACTCAAAAGTGTAAATCCAGGAACAATGTTCCTAGGAAAGCCCTTTTTACTGAGCAAGTGATTTTTATTTTTCAACACCAAACCCCTCCTAAATTCAAAGATCCGGGTGCCCCAACTATCTCTTGCACCATCGGTAACTAAGAATTTGAAAAGGCACTTCTTGATTTAGGGGCTAGTGTCAACTTGCTTCCCTTCTCAGTTTACAAGCAATTAGGTTTGGGGGAACTTAAGCCCACCACAGTGGTGTTGTAACTTGCTGACCAATCGGTGAAGCGACCACGTGGCATCATTGAAGATGAGATCATTCAAGTAGACACATTTTATTTTTTGGTGGAGTTCATAGTCCTTGACACGGAACCTATCCAAAATCCCAATAGACATATTCCAATCATTCTAGGTCGTCCATTTCTGGCTACGACAAACACTTGCGTTAATTGCCACACCGGAGTAATGGAAATCTCTTTCAAGAATATGAAAGTTTGATTGAACATCTTCAATGCTTCTCACCACACATCCGATGATGAAAGTGAATGCTTTTGCGTTGATGTAGTGGAAGATCATGTCCAAGAAGCACTTCCTTCCACTGTGATAACTATGACAGATCGCTTCCCACTCCCATTTATTGATCAAATCCTAGAGAGGCTAGCGGGTCAAAGTTTCTATTGCTTCTTAGATGGATATTCTGGCTATAATCAAGTGGCTATAGACCCATGAGACCAGGAGAAAACCACATTCACATGTCCATTCGGTACATTTGCCTATAGACACATGCCCTTTGGGTTATGCAATACACCGATAACTTTTCAATGGTGTATGATATCTATCTTTTTGGACATGGTGGAAAACTTTTGGGAAGTGTTCATGGATTATTTCTCTATCTTTGGACCTTCGTTTGAATCTTGTCTCCATAATCTGTCCCGTGTTCTTACACGATGTCAAGAGACAAATCTAATCCTTAATTAGGAAAAGAGCCATTTTATGGTTCAAGAAGGCATTGTCCTCAGGCATATCGTGTCCAGGAAAGGAATAGAGGTTGATAAAGCCAAGGTTGAACATATTTCCAAACTTCCTCCACCATCAACGGTGAGAGAGATTCAGTCATTCCTTGGGCATGCAGGCTTTTACCGTCGCTTCATCAAGGATTTTAGCAAGATCTCTCGACCTCTGTGTCACCTTCTTGAAAAAGAGTCTTGCTTTACCTTTGATGCAGCATGCCTTGAAGCTTTTGAGAAGCTACGCACCTTGCTTACAACAGCTCCAATACTCATTCCTCCAAATTGGGCTCTCCTGTTTGAGGTCATGTGTGACGCATTTGATTATGCTATGGGTGTAGTCTTAGGGCAACGTGTAGACAAGTTTCCACATGCAATCTATTATACAAGTAAAACCCATTTCGAAGCTCAAATAAATTACACCACGATGGAAAAGAAGTTATTTGCTGTAGTGTATGCCTTGGACAAATTTCAAGCTTATCTATTAGGTTCCAAGGTCATTGTCTATTCTGACCATGCTGCTCTCCGGCATCTTTTGGCCAAGAAGGACACCAAACCCTAACTGATCCGATGGATACTCTTGTTGCAAGAGTTTAATTTTGAGATTAGAGACAAAAAGGGAACGAAAAATGTTGTGGCTGATCACCTCTCTAGAATTATCGTTGAGTCTCTCAATGATTCCCTCCTAGTTTGTGAATCCTTTCTGGATGAACAACTTTTTGTAGTCTCTTAGGAGAGTATCCCTTGGTACACGGACATTGTCAATTTTTTGGCAACCGAAAAAATCCCGTCCATTTGGACCAAACAAGAGCAGGATCGTTTCTTCTTCCAATCTCGATCGTATTGTTGGGACAATCCTCAACTCTTCAAATATTGTCCCGACCAAATAATTCAAAAATGTGTCCTCGATATTGAATTTCAAAGCATTTTAAAATTCTGTCATACACTTTGCGTGTGGGGTACACTTTAGTGCAAAGAAACCGCAACAAAAATTCTTCAATGCATGTTTTTCTGGCGAACACTTCATCAGGATGCATATTCATTTTGTCACTCTTGTGAGCGATGTCAGCGCCTCGACGCAATGTCCCACAAAGACATGATGCCTTTCAACCCCATTCTCATTATTGAGATATTTGATGTTTGGGGCATCGATTTCATGGGACCCTTTCCACCATCCGTTGGTCATGAGTACATACTTGTGGCTTTGGCTATCAAGTCCAATGACCATGCATTTCTGGTCAAGTTTATTCAATCTAATATCTTTAGTCACTTTGGTACGCCACGCGCCCTCATTAGTGATGGAGGAAAACATTTCTGTAATCAGTTCCTTCGAACCTTTCTCACCAAATACTCCGTCACACATAAAGTAGCCACCCCCTACCATACTCAAACTAGTGAACAAGTGGAGGTATCCAATCGGGAAATAAATAACATACATGAAAAAATAGTTCAGCTTGACCAAAAAGATTGGTCATTGCGCTTAAATGAAGCATTATGGGCCTACCGAACTGCATATAAAATTCCTATTGGAATGTCGCTATACCGATTGTTATATGGTAAAACATGCCATCTTCTAGTCGAATTAGAGCACAAGGCTATGTGGGCCACCAAAACGTTCAATTTTGTCATGAAATTAGCCAGCTCTAATCGAAGGCTTCAATGGAACAAATTGGAAGAATTGTGACATGACGTGTATGAGAACACTAAAATCTATAAGGAAAAATCTAAGGCCTTTCATGATAGTAATATTTGAGTCAAAACATTTTCTCTGGGACAGAAAGTATGGTTGTACAACTCGAGACTCCGTTTGTTTCCCGGAAAACTCCGCTCCCTTTAGGATGGTCCTTTTCTGGTAAATTCTATTGCTCCTCATGGAGCAGTGGAATTGAAAGACCCTAATGATGGCACATTCTTCAAAGTGAACGAACAATGGTTAAAACCATGTTTGGATAACCAAACTAAGATGGAGTATGTGGCTGTCGTCAATTTCACGGATCCTATATATTTTAACTTATGAACCTATTCTAATGTCATGCCATAGACGTATAATGTGGCCCGACCATGGTAGCTATCATGCACCCATGAAGTCCCTCTAATCCAAAGTAAATTTGTATCTAAGTGTTGTAAATTTGAGTAAAGTAGGTATCAAATCAAGTTGCATCAAAAATTCTGCAATCACAATCTTGATCGTGCGAAATGAGGATTTCGCACAATCAAGATTTTGACTGTGTGAACCCTTGATTTTGCACAATCAAAATTTTGAAGAAAAATGCAGAGTTAATGGAGGGTACAAAATCCTGAGAGGTGGTTTCCTCCGATACTACTTCGATAGCACTTCGAGCAATAAAAATTTTGATTGTGCGAAATGACCATTTCGCATAATTGAAATCTCAATTGTGCGAAAGTCCATTTCGCACAATCGAGACTGGCACGCGAACTGCACATGAGTAAACTTCATCTCACTCCCACTCTCACTCTCACGACCCATACCTTCATCTCTCTCGGCCGAACACCCCAAACCCCCTCACGACTTCCATCATCCACGAAGGAACCACCATCGGGATTCACCTTCTCATACGGTTCGATAGTGCCACTTCAGGTAAGTCTATTTCCATATATTTCATAGTTTTTCTTTCATTTTCCTTGGGTTCGGTTGATTGCATGGACATAAATATGGAGGGTAAACATGTGTTTGACTGGATTAGTGTCATTACAACCTTTGAGGGTGATGTTGGGTATGTGTTGCACACATGAGTCTATGGGGTGGGGTGTAAACAAGTGCACCGTTCTGTTGGGGTGCATTATGATTTGTATATCTATGTGGGTCATGGTAGATTTAGATTTTTCCTTGAGTATGAATGGAGTACATGTCTTGATGCCATGACCTGGAGCATTCTTTTCAATTTACTTTGTTTTTGGAATAATTACAAATAGTCCCGAGATATAGCTCGCGTGAAGAATCCCAATATCCAGGTATGAGACGTGATGGGATGAGCTTGGCGTACTTGGGGATTTCACCCTGAGCATAGATTTGACTTAGCAGAGTTTTAGACACGTCCCGACACGACATGGGCAGTGGCAGAGCTGTGACGACTCTGACTTGACAGACTACTCTAGTCACAATTTGACGTCGCATACAATAGGCTGGTGTAGGTTTTCTACTAGCACATGACCTACTCGTGCACCATGCCCTGTACTTTGGAGACCGTGGTGGCTGGGACTATGATTACCATCATGGTGAGTCAAATTGCCCAGCTTATAGGTTGCCCGCACCTGCAGCCTCCAGATATGGTTGACTAGGATGGTCACCCACTCTTCAGGGAGTCTCTATCGCCTGACACTACCATGATCTCCATGGTCATGGATATGTGCAATGGGGAGTTTACCACCCCCAGTCAAAATTACACAAGCAAATCCATGTGTCCGATGGACTTATGGTTTTTGGATACCATCCTCATCAAGAACGCATGTTCTTTAGGACATATAGCAGAGCGCCGGAGTGACCTTCTTCACTGCTAATACGCAGCTCATACTGACATGTGGTTTTCTGTCCCATCACTGATATAGGGACAGATGTATAAAGTGTGGGATGCTCTCGTCTGAAAGTGGATCAAGAGAGTCGTTACTTGGTAGCTTCCATTTCTTTACTTGGTTACTGCTTTTATTAGCAGAGCCAATATTACGTTCACTGATATCGACATCCAGATAGTACCGCTCCCTGATTCCAGCACACTCACTGGGTACGGGTTCGTAGGCATCTGGAGCGCTAGTAGCACCAGGGGCATAAGCATGAGGATATGGATATGGGTAACCCCATGGCACTGGCAGAGGAGGACGAGCCTGCAGAGAGTGAGCCATCAGATGAGGAGGTATAAGATGATTCAACCGGTCTAAACCATGAGCAGTTTGATATATTGGCCACCGGGTACTCCTATCTGGCGGCAGATGTAGAGAGATTATAGCAGGGCTTTGACGAGCATGTCCAGGTGACTCAGAGTTTGCTGGCAGCCTTGAGGGAGGATATTACATCTCTAACCCAGGGTCAGACGACATTGAATTGTGAGTTCTGAAATTTTCGGCAGGACCTCCAGATTATGCTGTCTGGCCCGGCTACCGCTTCGACCTTTGCACCACCCACCGAGCCACCTCCACCACCACCCACCTTGGACTAGTTTAGCATTTTCATGTTTTATTTTTAGTTTTAGTTCTTTCTTTATTTAGGTAAGCCATGTGTTCAGATCTTTTTGTGTATTCCATCATATTACATTGTACTTAAATGTTTTGCACATTTATGGAATGCAGTTTTTGTTTCAATTATGTTTTCCATTTTCTGTCTTTCTTTTAAATTCTACCTCATATCGCTGTCACCCATGCTCTGACTATGTATGTAGTACTAATTCCATAGTTGGTATATGCACGATACAGTTGATTTTCGTTTATTAAAGTCTGGTTTCAATGCCCAATGCTGTTGAGATTGCTTCAACACAGTTTGGCTTTAATAAAGAAAGGCAGCCCCTTTGCATGCTATACGTTAGCATGCCTGGATAATCAATATCTTATCGCATATACCTCTTATCAAATTGGGAGCCACCAGTTCAGACTTTAGGATGAAATGTGATGTCGGTCTATGATAAGTGTTCAATTCTATGCATTTGAACCCTCTTTATTGCATATGTTAGCTTCGTTTTTGCATTTACCGAGATATGTTTACGGTATTTTTGTGTTTTTGATGTTTTGCAGGTCTTGTAGTGAAAGGAGCAAAGTTTGAAGCTTTTTGCAGTTCAAGAGAAAAATAAAAAAATTGCAGCCAAAGGCATCTCGATCAATCGAGATGTTGATCTCGATTAATCGAAATCTCGATTGATCGAGATCTCATTTTGATTGATCGAAATTTCGATCAATCGTGATCCAATCTTGATTGATCGAGATTCTGCAGAAGCCACTTGCCCACTTGCTCACCTGCTTTCCACTTGCAATAAAATCCCCCTTTTTGCATGACTTAGGAGAATTGTCTGACTTGAACAAGACTCTTGGGGACCTTCTTGATATTATAGATATATATATTGATATATATATATATGGTGGGCCCCAAGGTTGAAAAAGGAGCCTTAAAGCACAAAGTAGCCACATATCTCTCATATCTCTCAACACACATCAGACCATCAAGAGGAGAGACATTCGGCAGAGAGGAGAAGGAGCTGAACCAGACCAAGAAGCTTCATCTTCTCCATCAATGGAAGAGTGCAAGGCAACCATGAGCAACTAACTCTTCTACTAGGGTGTTGGTTTCAACCCCTAGCCATGTAAACTTGTTCCTTCTTGTAGCACTTGGGATTTGTAATTAAATGTTGATTATTTAGCCTAGTGATCATGTACACTAATACATTTCTTCTATATATTCATGTGGTTTTGGTTTTATTCTTGTCTTAGAATAGATTCTTGCATATGAATGCACAACATTTGCATATTCCACAAGAAGTGCAAATGATGGCTAGATAATGGTGTTTAAATGAATGTGTTGTGTTTGTTTGTATAAACCATGCCAAGATAAGGTAACTTGGATGCATCTAGGTTCACTTAGAAAGTAGGGTAATTAGATAGTTAGTTAGGTTGAAGAGCTATGCTTATTGAAGATGGATTATGATAGGTGGACAAACACATTGATCTTTTGATATGTAATTGAGGTCACAAGCCTAATGACATTGTTAGGCATTTAATTAATGAGTCCCAGGCTTGCTACACTTATGAACATGTGAATGGCTAGTGGTGGAAACCGACCCTAGTTTTCTCTCCCATCCTTTACCCTTTAAATTTATTGTCATTTCATTCATGCAATAGTTTATAAACAAAAAATTCAAAAACCTATTTTTAGGATTAATGTAGAATTAATCTTCCTTTAAGACAATTGCGACTAGTCCTCGTGGGATCGATACCCTCTATATAGAACCGTATCTACAAAGATTCGGGCTCTTGCGAGTGGTTAAATTATATTTTAATAAAAAGGGCAAAATTAAGCTTATAATATAATTTAGTTCCGACCACATCAGTCTACAAAAAAAAATATATATAAACAATATGTTCACATAATTGCTTTGTCTTTTTATTTTCATTTACCTTTAGTTCCCCAAAATGCTCGTGGTATACATTTGGTGATCCAAGCCGGTTTTACTACTCACATAGCGGCCTGCTCGTAATTGACTTTTGTATCTATCGAGAACTGCTTTTCCGGTAATTTCGTTCCTTTATCTCTTCTTCAAATCCTATGCTTACAATTGTTCAATATTTTGTTTATTGTCGTTGTAATGCATTTTTGTGCATTTTTGCCATGACATCTTGCTTCTTAAGGGAAGATCATCCCAATAAATGTTTGAGATAAATGCAGCAGGTAGTTAGGAGCTTTTGATATTGTAAATACCCGCACTTTTGTAAACTATGTATTAGGTTAGAATGGTCCACATTTTTGTTCAATTGTAAATATGGTATAGTTCTTATCCTAAATTTGTCCTTAACAGCACAGACTAGCACACATGCATTTTAAGTTGTGGGGTATATGTCTAATGGAGAATCTTGTAAATTTCTACTTTTATTTGAACTTAGAGAATGAGTTTTCCGGTTGTTTGCATTTCCAAAAAAAAAAAAAAGAGAAAAATCTTTGCAATAAACCTTCTCACTCAATAAACTGGATCTCTATGCTACATTAAGCAAGGAGTATTCGAGTATAAGTGTGTAAGGTTGAGCAATAATGAAGCGGGTGACTTGTTTAAGCTCATCACCTTGGAAGCTTAGTTATTAAGTCTTAAGGGTGCCTTTTCAGCTAATGCCCTAAAACCATTCAGTTTGGGAGTCATTGACCCAATGCCGCTACATGGGCTTACAAGAAAGCAAAAAGAGCTTAAGTATTGCACAGTCATCCGTGCACAAACATTCATGCATGCTTCGCGGTAATGAACAACAGTGTCGAGCATTTTCAATAAGTTTTTCTTTTAAAATCAAATGTGTTCTTTGTATCCTCCAAATATGACAATAAGCCACACATTAGAATGCATGTTCACTTTTTAAAGAGGATTTTAGGGTTGGCTTTGATATTTTTGTTCAAACTAACCATTATGTGGGAACTGCCATCTAGCTCTAGTTTACGAAGGTTCATTTTTCTTAATGTCCACATAGCTCCATTATACTTGTTGCATTTGTCAGCTATGAGATGAATGGATAATCATCCTTTATCCAGTTGATGACTGAGCAAATGATCCATTTTTGCATAAGTTAGTTTCATTTTATTTTAATGTTGCATTGCTAAGGGACTAGCAATATGTAAGTTTGGGGGTGTGATAAGTGTTCAATGTTGCGCATTTAAACCTTCTTAATTGCATATGTTGGTTCCATATTTATGTTTACCTAGGTATTTTGATGCTATTTTTTTGTTTTTGTTGAATTTTAGGTTTTGTCCCAAAAAAGTCGATGTTTCCGACCAAATGCCGTGGAAGTGAAAGAATCAAGAAATTGGAGAAGGCATTTCGCACAATCGAAATGCTGATTTCACACAATTGAAATCTCGATTGTCTGAAATAGCCATTTCGCATGATCGAACTCTCGATTCTACGAAACCTCAATTTTGCAATATCGAGATTCTACAAACTATAAGTTGGCCACTTGCCCACTTATCTTGCCACTTGCCTCCAAGGATGACCTTTCCATGTCCTTTTAGAGGATTTTCTGACTTCAAAGAGACATATGAAGGGAACATATATATATTAGGTGGATTTTATAGATATATAGGCATTGTGGGACCCAAGGACACTTGGTGATAGACATATATGCATGTTTTGAGCAAAAAAAAAGATACCAACTTTTGGGAAGGAGAAGAGGATCTGAACCAGACCCTTTGGAGCTTCATATGTCCATGGAGGATTACAAGTCTCCTATGTTCAACTAACTTTCCATCTAGGATGTGGGTGAAACCCCTAGCCATGTAACTTGTTCATTTTGTAGCAACTTTGAGATTTATATTTATATGTTGATTACTTAGCCTAGTGTTTTGTATAACATTGGTGAACTTCTTTAATATATTCATTTGATGCCATTTCTCCTCTTGTCTTAGAGTAGAAATATTTCATTTTGAATGCTCAACATTTAAGACTTGCACAAAAAGTGTAAATGATGGCTTTGTAATGGTTTTCAATGAAATGTGATGTTTCTTGCTTATATAGCCCATGCCAAAATAGGGTAGTTTAGATGCACTTAGGTACATTTAGAAAGTAAGATAAGTAGATTGGTTGAAGGACTATGCTTGTTGAAGATGGGCTATGTATAGTTGGAAATCATGTTTATCTTTTGATATGTCATTGTAGGTCACAAGCCTAATGACATTGTGTTGCATGTAATTCTAGAAATTCCCATTTGCTACATACTTGGACATGTTAAATGATTAAAGGTGGAAACCACCCCTACCTCTCTCAACTTTACAAACTCTTTATTTTTAATGCTTTTACATTTTACGAAATAGTTTTAAATCAAAACCAAAAATTCTGTTTTAGGATTAAATTGGAAGTACTCTCTCAACATTGCAATTCACCCACGTAGTCCTTGTAGGATCGATACCCTCTATATAAAACCGTATCTATAAAGATTCATTCTCTTGTGAGTGGTTTAAATTATATTTTGATAGGCAAAAGTAAGCTAAAAAGAAAAACAATTTTGGCCACATCATCTCCCACGAAAGGGGAAGTAGTTTAGTTGTTTTATTGTATTTTTAGTTTTGTATTGCTAAGGGACTAGCAATATGTAAGTTTGGGGGTGTGACAAGTAATGAATGTTGCACATTCAATGCCCCTAAAATTATATGAATTAGTGTCTAAGTAATATTTATTTAATATTTTCATTAATAATTTTAATCTTTTCATGATTTCAGGTGATTAAGGGTAATTCTGATTAATAATGGTGCAATCGAGCTAATGATGGTGTTATTTTAGCAGGAAGTTGAAGTTTGACCCATGAGATAGGTTTATATTGAAGATCTAAACTAAATGGACTGAAGAAATAGGCCCGTACTCCTTTCCACCTGTAGCCCGATTGTGCCATTATTAATCAGAATTACCCTTAATCACCTGAAATCATGAAAAGATTAAAATCATTAATAAAAACATTAAATAAATATTACTAAGACACTAATTCTTATAATTTTAGGGGCATTGAATGTGCAACATTCACTGCTTATCACATCCCCAAACTTACATATTGCTAGTCCCTTAGCAATATAGAACTAAAAATAAAATAAAATAACTAAACTATTTCACCTTTCGTGGGAGATCCGATTTCACTTAGCATATGAAACAAGCCTTTTAAACTCCTAGGTTACCCGTAGTGGACGAGTTAAGTCTTGTAACGTTTCCAGAGATGTTACCAACAAACATGCAAAAATTTATGTTTCAAACGTTAATCAAGACGAAGACAACAAACTGCAGTTAAAAGACTCGCTTTCAATAATACTTTCAAATCCCTAAATCTCATAATTCAAAACAATGGTTCTCACACAAAATTTACATCAACACAACTCAAGAAATCAACTCTAGCCCCCTCGTGTAAAGTGAACTAGCATTCATCAATGTGGTTTAACCCGGCCCTGAGTGAGCAATTACAAATCCCTTCAATTCATTGGATCCCCTTATTGAATTTATCACTCAAAACATAAAGACATGCAAATTTTTTATTTATGGTTGTGTAATGCCCTAGGTTTATTAGGCTTTCGAATTGATCCATGTAGCAAGCTTTCAGCCAGTGACTCCCAAATCAAATGGCTTTAAGGCACTATATTTGAAGATACCCCAACGGACCTAATGACTTGAACCAAAATGGCTACAAACCACAGACTAACCACTTACGCAATGCCTAGGTTTATTAGGCTTTCGAATTGATCCATGTAGCAAGCTTTCAGTCAAGGACTCCCAAACCAAATGGCTTTAGGACACTAGCTTTCAAGATACCTCGACGGACCTAATGACTTGAACCAAAACGGCCACAAACCATATGTTATTTATGTAATTTTTTTTTTTATAAGTGTAGCATGCTTAAAAAGTTTTTTCTCAAGGGATACCAACTTATATTCAGCACACATAACTGATAACTCAAAGCGATGTACATACCCCACCAACTCTGCTAGTGTGCATGTGAATTGTGAAAAGAACTAGAGTCAACCACTCCAAGTCATGTCAATGCAAATAATGACTTAAACCACTGCATTCAAATCACAATTTCTAGAAATTTTATGCATACTCTACAATTGCAAGTCAAGAACCTACATAAAGTATTAAACTCTTGATTAATGTTAAAACATCTAAAATAAAACAAAACAACCTAAATAAAAATAAAAATAAAAACAAACAAAAGTGTTCTTCCTTAATACTATAGTGATATCTACTGGCCTATCAACGCTGATAACCCCAACTATCTGACTAATTTCTAGTCCTAATGCCCATCTTGCCACAAGACTAATGGACTACATGTATTAACTCTCTAAATGTCTATGTTGGCTAACTTATCCGACTCTATATCATTTCAAACCATCTCGACATGGAAAATTCAAAGCATCCCAAACCTCTTTCACTAGTCCTAGGTTCACACGACTTGGGTCTAGTATAACCTGCACATCCCTAAACCTTCTGAATCAACCTATATTCAAATATCTGCTTGGCTCATCAAATCCTCAAAACTAGGATACTGATAATCAGGTATGAATGTACATTAAAACATTCCTAAATACAAAGTAGGTTACATTTGCTATGTTTAAACAAATATCATACCATTCATAACGTATAAGATTTATCATACTCTATTAATCTTGTAACACAACTCACAACACGCAATTTAATATACTTTTATAAATTAGTGCTAAAATTCACAAATTAGAATTCACTGATATACCTTAATTACTGTGGACGAATCCTCCGATACCCAAATTTCTGTCCTGAACCACTAGGACCACTCCCCTTGCTTGCTCACAAAACTTGAGTGGACTGCACTGGTGGGGGTGGTGACATTGCAGTAGAACTAAGCCAACTCATCAAAAATTGATTGGTATAGTTGTGAGACTATGTCCCTCCCTACACACCCTATCTCCAAGGATAATTTGACTTCTTATAACTAGTCTGATGACAGTGATAACAAATCTGCTTAATTGTTGGGGTTAAATGCATGTTGGGACACTCAGACTTGTTGTGACCCAGCTTCTGACAGTGGTGACACACCGCCTTATACTTACCCATTCCCTTTGATACATAGGTCATGGGTACAACATGTATCATCTGTAGTCCTGTTGGTCCTACTGATTGTGGACTCAATTTGCTAGTCAGATTTCCACCCAATTGAGCACAATCTCTCCTCATGTGCCCTTGCAAACCACACACCAAACAAGTCCCATGACTTACAAGGCAGTCTGCCTTAAGATGCCCTAATTGAATGCACCAGAAACACTTCCTTCCTTCCTGGCTAGATCCCAGTGGTATTGGGGTTGTAGGCACAGAATGCATCATCTACTGCCCGGCTGACCCTACTGATTGTGAAGTACCATTTTTTTGCTTCTTCTTTGGCTGGCCCTCAGAAGAGACACTCCCTACTTTATCCTGTCCTTCGGACTCATTTCTTCCCAACTTACACTTAGTCTCCGCTTCTATCATTAGTACCTTATTTACTACTTCACTATAGACCCTTAGGTCTAAGTCTCCAAAAATTGGCCTAATAGAAGGATGAAGGCCATTCACAAACCTCCGAGTCCTCTCCACTTCGTCTCTCACCACTTCAGGAACAAAGGGTGAAAGAGAGTTAAATTTGTTCTCATATTCTGAGACCGTCATACCCTCATGCTTTAACTCATCAAACTCCTTCCTCAATCTCATTCGCCGTGACTTGGGAAAATTTTCTCAAGAAAAAGGATCTTAAATTCTCCCCAACCCATATCATCAACATCATGAAGCCCAGTGATCATCTCCCACTATATCTCGACATCCCTCGAGAACACATAAGCGGCTAGCATCACCCTCATCCCGTCATCGGGCACTACTATTTCCCTAAGATGCTTCTTAATTTGCCCAATCCAGTTATCAGCCACCAATGGATCTGAGCCACCCTTAAAAGTTGGTGGCTCCAAGCTTTTAAACCACATGATGTATTTAAATCTCCTTTTTGACTCAATGACTTTTGATCGTGCCACCGGTCTTTGTACCCCGGTGGTAATCGTCCCCACAAAATCCTTAAGGGCTACGGTCATATTATTGACCACACGGTCCCTTTCAAAAATCTCACCCTCATCTACTCCTCTATGTTGTTCATGAGACATCATGCTATATTATCAAGATACACTACAAGAAAAATGATCTTTAATGACACATTATTTATGGGGTGCCCATGAATCGGGTCGTGAAAAATGTCTTTTACGGCATTCTTCTGGGGAAATGTCGTTAATGTTGATTTAACAACAAGCTTTTATGGGGTTTGTCCCTAAATATCATAAATAGTCATATTTACGGAAAGTAATTTGCCTCCATTAATAGTTTGTCCACTTTAATAGCCCGCTTAACTTATTGTTAATAACTAAATCTTTAACGGGGTTTCTTGCTCCTCGTTACTATGTAATAATATTTCAATTTATTTTTCAATTATACGCGCCTTGCCCAAAAATAACTTGGGCTTTTCAATCTAATTTCATTTCAACTCTCTCACTCTCACTCCTACGGCCCCACTATTCCCATCTCTTTTCGGTCTCTCACCCAAACCCTATTTCTCCTTCTCTCTCTCTCCAATCACTCCATTTGCATAGTCTCCCATCTCCCTCTGGTCCCTTCCCATCACAGCATAGTAGTTGAAGCCCTAGTTCGAATGGTTTTCTGACAATAAAGTTCCCAAGAGGTTCTCTTGCAGTTAGTTTGAAACCGAAAACCTACGGTGGAACTATGATCGAAGCAAATAAAGTTGCATTGAACTCCATTCAAGCTTGATCGATCGAAGAAAATCAGGTATTTTATGTTTAATCAATTTAATTTTCATTTTTTTTTCTAAATCTTGGCTAATTTCCTTGAAAAGAAATTGATGTATGTTTTTTTCCTCGTAATCTAGGGTTTATTTTTGGTAGATGAAGCAAAAATTTAAATTTTTCCTCCATAACCACTATAGTATAGTAGGTATCATATATTTGTTCAATTTTTTATATTTTTCACAAATATTGTTCCAATCCTCCGAAAAATATCTTGACATCGTGTGTATATTTTTTAAAATTTTCTTCAAAGTTAGATTTAAGGTTGCTACACAAAATCCTTTTGGTGAGTGTCTATGTGCATGCATAGTGTTTGAGAAATATCTAGATGGTAATTTGTGTATTTCTTTAATTTTTCATGAAGTTTCTTTATTGCTTATAGTCTTAATTGTGCAATGAAATTTGATCTACAAAGAGGAGTATTAGGTTTGATTGGTGAATTTAATTGGATTCTTTCCCCTTTTTTTCTCATTATGTACAAACAAGTGAAAATTGAAGCCCCAAGTCTAAGGACCCTCCACCGAAAAAGACCTCTTAAAATCAAAATTCAAGACATCATCCTTATAAATCAAACTAAAAAAGTAATCTGGCTAAACTACATGAAGAAATATCAATGTGGGTTCCAAGTGATATTATCTCATTGATGCTTGTGGGTTTTTATTTTTCTCTTTTATTTTATTTCTTTCTGCTATTTTACTGTTGTTGTTGTTGTTTAGTTCTTAATTTTTTCACAAAAAATATTAAACATTATATTAATAATATTTACTTTCTATAACACTACTCTTTTCTTTTATTTCTTTTACCTTTAGCTATATATGATTCTCAAGAAGAATAGTGCCATAAAAGAAAAACTAAGAATCTAATAGAAGGCTCATATTGGACTTGGGAGTCTAGTCTTTGATTTCAACATGTTTATAGCACTTCATGGGAGTTAATGGAGCTCTAAATGACATAAAAATTTGACCATTATAAATCATTCCAATGGTTATCAGAGAGCTTCTTGAGCTTTTGTTTGGCTACGAAGTTCACAAATTAGGCTATCTTGTGATTGACTAAGTGGTATATTTATCATCCTAACAAAGTCAATTATTTAGAAGATAGTAAATTAAGAAGTCAATGTCAATGGATCACAATTGATAAGGAACGATCCATCTGCACAGTTTTTCAGGATAAAAGAATGGCAAAATAATTAAGGTTTTTGTTAGAATTCCAAAATAAAATATTTATAGCACTTTCCAATAATTTTTGTAGCCACCGAACCTGATAATTAGCATTCCAATTTTTGCAATGTAGTTTTCACAATTTACTCAAACTTATTGACTTAAATATCTTTGTACTCTATTGTGGTTGTCCATGATCAATTGTCAAGCAAGCTATCAAAGGACTAAACAAGTGAACTTCAAGATGTTCATCTTTAATTGTATAATCAACATGAACCTAGTTCTCACTCCAATTTTGCAAAGTGTCATCCCCACTACTTGGGTATGCATTCTGTTTTATTTGAAATATTGTTCTAACCATTATCTATGTTATTCTCATTGGCAGGTTTATGGATTAATGTACTTTTGTTCAATGATAGCTCAATCTATTTTAATTCCACTCGAAAAGTGTGAGTATTTAATTCTCGATAGTGCACTATTTTATCTTCAATCTAATACTTCTTCCTTATTGTTGTTGTTGTGGTCATTATTTATGTTAGTATGAATTATTCCTTTGTTCATGGTTCATTTTTGTTATTGACAACCATTTATTTATTTAATATTTGAGAGGGTAGTGGTTCTATCGTTAAACCTCTATACTTCTTTATTTTCAGATATAGATAAATGTGTAATACTATTAGATTGAACTAGATGAAAATAGTACTTAGGCTTTGCCACCAGATATTTCTTTTGTGGTCATTTAACTAAGCAATGTAAAAAGCCACATCAAAAAATATTTGTTTATCTTTGGCATGCCTCTTGCATATTTAGCTGATGGAACAATAGTCAATGGATGAATGTTCTTAATTATGCAGGTCATTAACATGCAATGGGGAAACTTCAATTCCTCCCATCTTCCAATAACCGACTTTGATGTTTTTTAAGATGTCGAAAGCTCAAACCCTAGTAGTCATGTACGGGAACTTGTGATTCATTTTAGATTTGCGTCCAATTTTTCATGCAACTTTTCTTCATTTGCTTCTAATTTTTCTTGTCTCACATTTCCAAAAAGATCATTTCAGGAATGTATCTGGGGGAGATTGTAAGGAGAGTCTTGTTGAAGATGGTGCAAGAAACATTTTTATTTGGAGATAGTGTGCCACCAAAACTTAAAATTTCATACTCATTAAGGTATATATAGAAGTACTTGTTGCAAAGATTGGTAATTAGCTGCATCATTTTTTGTTTTTTGTTTTGAAGGAAGTTAGGCTTGGTAAAAATCGCACACTAAAAACTCAAATGTGATGTTGGTTTGTTGAATAAATGTATTGCGATGGGATTACTTTTGTTAAAAACAACTAAACTCTGCAATCTTTAAGACACAGAGAAAGAGAAATAAATTTAATAAAACACTTATTTGCCTCACCCTATAATTTCGTATAGATTTGACTTTAGAATGGCCAGTTGATGGGTTTGAAAGAAATAAACACATGAGATTGGACTTTGATTACACTTGTTAAGTCATATATATATATATATATATATATTCTGTTTAGCTATAGAAATAAGCTTGTAAATTTGTATTAGGGATTCTATAGATACTAAAGAAGTTAAAACTACTTTACCCTTTTTTCTTGTTTACTTCATGTTGTATGCTGGGAGTATTTCTCTGTTTGCTCTTAGTGTTTTCCTCTTTTGGAGTATACTCTCTATTTTTTTGGTAGTTAATTTGCATTCCACTAACCTTCCAGTTCATGAATATCCTTTGAAAGCAGACTACTTATTATTTTGATTTAAAACATAATGGAAAAGGCAAAAAAAAAAAAAGAAAGGATGCACAATTTTAGATGATAACATTTAAAAAAAAATTATTTTGTTAACAATATTTTGCTTTATTAGTGTGTATATTCATTCATTTTGAAATATTATTTTTTTTGTGAATTGCACAGGTGTCGAGTTGACTTCACACATGGAGATGCTTTAACTAAGTTTTGGTAGTTTATGGATGATGGTTTTGAACATTGGTGTATGGATTATGATTAGCGTTAATTAAATGAACATGTGTGTACTTAGATATGTTCTTTTAATATATTGAATGGTGCAAATGAGTTTCACACTTTTGATGTTTGTTTAATTTAATGTCTTGTTTTCCGTTAAGTTTGTTATTGGTGCTTGAATGTGGGGTTATTTGCTTGGATCTAATATTGTCTTACTTGGCAAATTTTTTTTTAATCTTTTACTTTTCTCAGTTATGCACAGGTACTCTCTATGCTCCGACCATTTGAAGGAAAATTAGTTCTTGAGCTAGGAGCTAAGAAAGCTGGGCATGTTCTAGGATTGGACTTCATTGAAAGTGCTATAAAGAAGGTAATTTTTGCTCCTTGATGAAGTATGATTAATCATATTGTGTAAGGTAGAATATAAAGTTCTTTTAGTTCAGAGTTCGTCATAATTTTTTTCTTTTGATGTCCTAACCTGTAGCATGAAACCATCAATAAGCATTATAAAATGTCAAACTTCCATTGGAAGTTCTATTTGGAAATCTCTTCACCTTCTTTTGTGGTTTTAATTGAAAATATTAAAACTAAAAGAAGCCCTAAAGCACTATGGTAATGCCACCATATTTAGTCTATTGTCACTTCAAGCAGTGGATTGACCTTCAATGAAGATCAACTGAGATTGGGCATGTATAAAACTCTCTCTATTTCTGTATGTACTGAATTAGGCTTGGACTCACATCCTCTCTGATTCATGTCTAATTAACTCCATTCAGAATCTAGGCCTTTAAATTAAAATTTTTCTTACCACTTAACCACTATATAGTTTTCACTAATATTAGAACTTAAATTCAGCATGTTTCTCAATTGAACTCATGTCTTCTACCTCTAATTTAATGCAGTGATGTATTTTGTAATCTTGAGCTCTATGATGGAGAATACTAAATAAAACTCTTATGATGTATTTAGTGCAATGATGTATTTTGTAAGTCTTAACTTTTTCAAAAGTTTGTGTAGCCCATTTAGGTGTGAAGGAGGCAGTAAAAAGTATATTTATAATGGAATCAAGACTTGACCAATTCACCAGCAAGTTCCATTGAGCTCTGTAAAAAAATTCAAGCATAGAACTAACCAATCAAATGTGTGTGTGTGTGTGCCACGGAACCTAATCTAGCTCGCCTAATCAAGGTCAAGGATACTCCAAATATTACCTTTAATTGCTTACAATAGAATAATATTATTAGCAAATACTCATCTTCAATTTCAGCTACAAATAGAAACAAAAAGTTTAAAAGATAGAAGCATGTCCTTCCAGTGTTGGGCTTTCATACATAAAATAAGGAGAAAAAAAATCAAAAGCAAATAATTTCTTCAAAAACTACATATAATGAAAATTATATATATATATATATATATATATATATACATATATTTGGGTTATGGCATTTTAAACTTGATTTGATTTTTAACTCAACATATGTAAGGCTTGCTCAAGGAATCTCCAAATTGCTTGTAATCCTATACTAGGGGCATGGCTAATTGAGTAGCCTTGCAAAATGAAAAGTCAATTGATCATAGGGTATTTACTCGAGCATACAATCTTGCCAAGTTCTGAAGTAGAATTAATTTTTTTCCTTTCTTACATTTATTTTCATTTTCATTTTCATTCTAAGGATAATAATCAGCAAAATTTTGATTTCTTAACCTTTCTTTTGCAGAAAAACATCCCTTGAGTCAAGTCACTGAGGCTTGAGATTTAGGAGCAAAATCATTATAAAATAATTTTGACATGTTAGCATCTTCATTGACATGTTGGCATTTTTTTATGTAGATTTTCTAGGAATTTGAAGGCAAACTTCCATTAGGTACTATTGATATTTTAAGTGCAAATTTTCATTAGTTGCTGCTAGTATTTCACCAAATAAAGTCTTTAAGTGTTTCAAATTTTATCACTGTGGCTGATGTTTGTTCTTCAAAATAGGAGAAGATTTTGGTAACTTTTCATATACATTATCATCAGTATTAACTTTTCCCATTTTGTTAGGAGTAGAACAACACCTTGACTCTCGAAGGACCAATGTTTAACTCAATTCGTTGTTAATTTTCTAATCATGTGCCAACTACTTAATATTTGACATTATTAGTACTACCATCCTACTCAAACCTATAATTTGTAATGTCTTGTTTCACAGAGTTTTGTTATTTAGTGAGCAATGACTTCACATGAACAATAAAAATATAGAAGCCTAAATATATTAGCTCTAGTCTTTTGAAAAATGATTTTCTTATACTCTATCTCTATTCCTTTTTCATAGGTAGTATAAAATAGCATCCATTATTCTTCATTAGAGACATAAACCCTCAAATGTATATTTAAAGGGAAGATGAGGTATTCAGGAAAAAAGAGAGGAAGATGAGATACTATTTAGACAAAACTCTTAAATAATGAATATACTAATATCAAGACTCTTGAGGAGTGATAAACTCAGTAACACTAAGGACTCTATCCCTTATAGAAGTTCCTAACTCCATGACTAACATATATATGGTTATGTAAAGAATGGGATTTGCTTGGGAGAATGTAAAGTAACTCCATTTATTCATGTTTAGTGCTCTATTTTTCTTGTCCATACTTGATCTTAGGTTAATTTTTCCTATTTTTGCCTTGCTATTTCATGTTGAGATTGTGACTGTGAGATTTTTTAGAGATTAGCATAATGGCTATGATTTTTTGTTACTGTTAGTGTGTGGTTTGGCCAGTGTGGTGATTTCTTTGTGCCCTATTTTATTAGCTTTTGGAGTCTATTGTCTTTTATTGTTATGTTGGTGGCATAGTGTTGTGTTCATGAATAGGGATGATACGTGGGATGATGTTAGTTGGATGTCTTATTTCAAAAATGCTCCAAGTTGTGTTTTACTGAAGCTTAGTAGAATGCTTTGTTTACTCTAGGTAGTGGGTTATTTGTTGTACTTAATATTTTGTAGACAGAGTGGTCTATTTTTGTATGGTGGGTTTGGGGTTTTCAGGAACATGGGCTATGTTTCTTGGAGGCTATATGATAGCTTATACCATTTTTCGTTTTTGATACGAAATTGCTTAATTTATAAAATAAAAGAATTGTTATCAAAATTTTCGCTCCTACTTGTATGAGGTGTCTAATTATATTGCATTTATATGAAGCCTTTTGACCTGAATAGTGATCCTTTGAAGTGCTTTGCCGATGACTTTGTTTCTATCTACACTTGAGTTGGTTCTATTTGGTCATTTGTTTAGTGTTACTCTTTTTCTTTCTTTAATTTTTTCCCTTCAAGTTCTTAACATTATTAGCATATTGAAGTTGAGACTTGTGTGACGCAGCTCATTGCTTGGATTTTATACAGCTTAATGTTTACCATGGACAATGAGGTGGAGAAAGTGTCAAAAAAATTGAAAGTCAACTTTTGCTAGGAAATGAACAATGTGAAGATCAATGTATTGGAGTAAGTAGGAGTGTTAGGTTTTTGAATTGAATGATAATTGCAAATTGATGAATAGTTCAACAGGAGTCCTAGGAATTTGATAGTGTTTCTGACAAATGGATATATTTCCTTTTTTTTTTTGTTATTTTGGCACATTGAACATTGATGAATTGTGAAAATGTCTTTAGTATTTTGATATATTTAATGGTGTATTTTAATGTATTGGTTTAGTTATTGGAATTAAGTGAGATTTGTTAACATTTCATAGTGTTTAGTTGAATTGTTGGTAGTACAGGTCATGTGTGGATGAGTAATAGGTACCTAGCATTTGAGGGTGCTTTTATTAAAAAAAAAATTATATGTTATTAACGAGGGGCAAGAAACCTTGTAAATAAAAGAACATTCCTCGCAGAAAACAAATAGAAAACTTTTTCACGAGTTCATGCGATGTGTTGTGAATATTTAGAATTATTAACGAGGGGCCATGTAACACGTAAATGAGTTATTAACGAAGAATTATGTCTCTCGTATATAAATTTTTTACGTAGACAAAATAGTTTTTGACGGGAAATATTTTACTTTATTACAAGGTTTATTATTTGCCATAGAAAATTAAGAGTATTTATAGGACCTTAATAGATGTGGGCCTAGTTTGCGCCGTGAATACCTTTTAACGGCAGTTTTGGCCTCTTGTAAAAAGTCTTTTTTCTTGTAGTGATATAGGTCAACATAATAAGTTATCATATGCTATGTATTCACCATGATCAAACTTTTACACAATATAACCAGATGTTATCACTTTTCTCGTAACACATAGACATGCTTTTCAATACACGTTTAATCACATAAACATATTCTCAAGTCAACATATAACACATATCACATGTTATCACATAACAGGTTTTCATTTTAACACATAACATTTATTACATGTTATCACATAAGTACTTATCATATTATCATGTAAGCACATTACTCACGCAAAAAAAATTTCATATCGACTATGTCATACCTACACGTGTTTCTAGATTATTAAACTCAAGGTTCTAACCTATCATGAAACTACACTTGACCCATTAATTACCCATCAGCCCTAGGTATTCGACCTAATGCTCTGATACCATTCTGTCTTGCCCTAATTTCTGATACCCAAAAACTGAGGGTGACTAAGTAATAACCCACACTTTTAATCACAATTATCCATTTGATATCATGCTCTGCTATCATTCTGTCACACCTCGATTACCGACTCCCAAAAATCAAGGGTAAATATGTCACTTAAACTCTAATTAACCGTTTTCCCCTTTAATTACACAAAAACTTAATCACATATGTACATATGTATATAGATATATACATACAACTCAACATCAACTAATCCCGATGGGCCTCGACCATACAACCCTTTAAATGATTCTATCCCACAAATACGGACACATATCTCCTTGCAAGTTTCTTATATATGTCTAAAAATAGAACAATTGCAAAGAGGGTTTAAAAATATTCAATTTCAAAAAAATAATCAACTAAATCCGATTTAAAATGAAGAGGATATGCTTGTTTGAAGTTAGGCAAAAACATTGTTGGACAATGCATGCTGTGAAAAGGGGGATTGATCGCCCAAGGTCGACCAAAGCTGATTTTTGGCTTTTTACAATGGGGATTGATCACCGTAAAAGAGGGGGATCGATCGCCGTTAATGCCAGGCAAAATTCTGCAACATTAACCTAGCCAGAATTCATCCCAACTTCAAATTTGAATATTTCCCAAAACTGTGAGTCTAATTGACTTGAAATTTGACATGGATCATCCTCTACATGTCTAGTATCCAACCCAATTTGAAACACCTAAAACTCCCAATCACAGCATAATTTATACTGGAGTCAATTGTTATAGGTCAAATTACTAACTCTTGCCCGAAACAAGCATATCTCACTCAATTTAAATCCAAACAAGATCCATGACCTATCAATAGCTAATATAATTCTCCTTCAATGCATATAAATTCAATTCACACCTTAATCTAAAATGGAAACTTTTGGGCTTGTGTCCCTCCCCCTGCAATGGTCAATCTAATGCTTTAAATTTCTCATCCAAGAGGATTCATACGTTCCACATAACTATACTTTAAATCATATATATGCTTGGACATTGATGAGAATACAATTCATCAACACAATCGTTCTCATAAGTTGTACATGTGGAATAATTTAACATTAATGAGAGATCATCATTTAATACATAACATTCTATCATGATCCAAATTATACTTAAAACCATGCTTGTAACATAAGAAACCACAAGTCATGAATAACACATGCTTAAAAATTGTATTTAAACATATCAAATCATAAAGCATAAGCATCAGATGTTCCCGAACGTAAAATGGTCTTTACATGTTCATTTTATGCATATAGTCCACAATTCGGACATGCATTCAATTAAAGTAATAAATAAGTCCTTAAATAAGCCAAGTCCGCTCCACACCAACTCTACCATTGGGGAGACACTGCCAGCTCCTTCCATTTCCTGAAAAAAGTTAATTCACATGGAATGAGCAACCACATACTCAATAGGAATGTCTAAAACACAAGTTCGAAACTCCCGTGAATACCATGTAAGCATATAATTGCATTAAATCATATTACAAAATGATATGCGTAAGTCCCTCGTACTCTCCACACGTCCATTGGACTCCGCTATCTAGGATCATCAAATACCACCTAACCGAGGCCCCATTACCGATTATCTCATCACATGACTCTGCATTAGGGAGTACCCTTCTTCATTCTAACCGGAGCTCCCATATCAGATCACTCCGTTGGGTTCCATTACCGGATTGCCCACAAGGGTTCCCCTTACCGGATTGCCTTGCCGTTCCTCAAAAAGATATGACTGCTTAATTGAGCTCACCATCCTCACCATATATTTACCCAGAAATGAAGATGGATTACATATATTCATGATAACAATGACCAAGTGATTCAAGGTAATTACCATTCAATAATCATCCATACAAGGTTTACCACTTAATTAACACATACAATCACATTGGACATGATTCACATTATCCACATTACACAGAATTAATATGATAGCTAAACACGCTTTGCATATAATCGTACTTTCAAGACATTTTTCTCAAACATATAAATGTCACATTTTCACATATATATGGATTGAACATAATTCCTTCACATTTAAATTTCAACATGTTTCACAATTAACTGAGACTATTATAAATATGTAATCATCAATTCTAACATAATGAATTCACTAATTGGCATAATTAAGCATGCTTTACTAATAAAAAATATCTAATTATCCCACATAACCAATTGGTGCCTTAACAACCAATATACTCACAAAAACCCTAGATTTTATGTGTTAGACATCCCTACCTTAAATTGGAAGAGCTTCCAATTGAGTTCCCCAAATCTCACTCAAAAGATCAATCTTATCCAAAATTGATTTTGAACCGACCAATCTTTAGCCCTTGACGCGTATATTGTTTCTTCCTTCTTCGCTGAGCTCAAATTCTCACACGAAGTCCTTCTAATCCATTGAAGAAGTGAAGAAGATGAAGTTGATATATATATAGATATATAGGCTCGTATGACTGCTGATATTTAAAGAATGAAGAGATGAATTCTCTCATTCTATTTATAGTAAATGATGTACTCTTTATTTACAAATATGCCGCTACCTTTCACTAAACCTTCCTGGGCTAGTTTTCAGAGTTCCGTAACTTCGATTGACACGAAATTTATTGTATAGTGCGTCAAATATTTTATTTAAGCTACCCTCTAAATTTGAAGTCATTTTGACACTTTTGGATTTTCTGGCCCACGGGGCCCGCGCCCTTGGGCTAACTAGACCCAAAAAAGTTACCTTTGGCCAAATGCTTTGAAAACTTCTCCAAGCCTTAAATAAGTTGTTTAAACATGTATTTTACATCTAACACACATATATAATAATTTAAGGTCTTAATACGACAATTAAATGAAATTACGAGAAAATTGGCCAAAAATAGTCACGACCCTTACAGATTGGAATCAAAGTTTGATACTATCGCATGAGTGTCGTTAAGGTCGTTCACGGGAGAGTCCGATGATCCGAATTTTGGGGCATGACATAACAAATATGAATATGAATTTATGTTGTCCTTTTTCAATGAACCAAACCCCTTCATATATGAGACCTTGGACATATTTTATTTTGCTGTTAAACTCTTTTAAGAGAGAGAGATTTAGGGAGCATCAGTTATTTGGAGAAAGTATTAAATTGACCTCGGGTAGAAAACCCCCTTACACATGTTAGAACCGAATAATCAAAAGAGGCAAAATTCAATTATAAGAGGAGATCATCACATAAATACAGATATGTGATAAACAATAATATTCCAAAAAATATAATTAAGAAATTAAAAATAATTTTCAAATCAAGGCTTAGAGACGCGTAATCGCTTCTTGAAAATAGTTGAAGCCTCTCCTAGGTGCAATCAGAATATCAAATGGCATCACTATCTCAGGGATTCCTCTAAGCCAGATTCAACAATCTGTATGTCCATAGACTAACATCCTCTATGAACCCATGTATTCAAGTCCATCTAATCATATGTTCATAAATAAAATATAATTTTAAGAAATTATATTCACACACACACACACACACACACACACACACACATATATATATATATTAACCATAGAAGTTGAGAACGTTCCCAAATGAAATTCCTAGAATTCTCATAATTTCATTACCAGAAATTGATCGGAATACCAAAATTCTTTTATCAAACCTCCACCGAAACCTCTTCAAAATCTTGAGTTTAATCGCTTAAAACTTCATCAGAATCTCGCCAGATTCTAGACTTTGTAATCAGAGACTTCAACAGTCACCAAAATTTTTTATTGTATAGGCTCACCCTAGGCCCCCTTATATTGGCTCCATATTTATGGTCGTTATTTATGAGTGATTAAATAATATATTTAATCATGTAACCCAAGAGCTAAGTGTTACAAATCATTTATAAATGATTAAAAAATAGACATAATAATAGAAGTCCAAGAGACAAGAGTTACAACAGGTATAAATGATGTATTAATTACGAAATTCCAAGAGACAGGAGTTAAAAGCAACCCAAATGTCTCCTTATTAATGGATGATTAAATGATATATTTAATAACGTAATTAATTAACCAGTTATGACCATTTAATTTTGTAACTGATAAAGGGATATAAAAAGTCACAATTGAATATAATTTTAAAACACTTTCCAACAACATATCCAAATGATGGTGAATTGATATTTCCCATAATTAAGGAAAATGGAGAGTTTTCATCCATTAGATATGTAAGGGGTATCATACTCCTAGGGTATTCAATAATTTCTTGATTATTTGATTGTTATTCAATTTATCTCCACCCTTTTTCAAACTGCTAGCGTACCTTATCAGAATGATTGGATTAATTTATCCTTATCATATATTATATTATATTGGATTAGACCGATCTACTATATCCATATCTAATTTTTTTAGTTAACGGATTATAGAATTTGAATTAATAATGGGTTATCTTATTGAATGATTCCATTCACATCCTAATTATCAGTTTGAATTCGGATCAAAATTTGATCCATTTACAGGCCTTTTTGAAATAATCATCTTCTTATATAACACCATAGCAAGAGGGGAGAAATCTTGTCGATGAATGGTCATAATTAATTTTGGTATGTTACTATTTTTATAATTGATGAAAATTCTTGGTCATTGTTGTTATTACATTGTTAATTTCTTGAGAAAAATTGACGTTGATTTGTTTCCAACAGGTCCATCTCTAAACACTTTAGTCTCATCTTTCTTGGTCATTCTTCAAATTGGTTAATGTATATTATTATTCACAACCATCTTTATAGTTCTCATGGACTATTATGCCAATGACCGGAGCCAAGAATTAGTTAAGAGGGGCGTTGGGATAAAAAAAAGAATTAAAGATACATTTTTTTTTTATCAAAACAATAAATATAGGAACTTAATTTTAAATGATAATATTTTATTTATTATATTTACAATTATTTTCAACTTTTGTTTGGGAGTACGTATAAAAAAAAGAAGTAATGTTTGAGAGTAACAAATCAATGCCATCAACTTAGAATGGGAGAAAATTTAGTTCAGAGTTTGAATTAAATTTTCTCCCATTCAATTTCAAGGTGCCAATTCGGTAAAAGCTATATATGTCATGATTGGTTGGCTTTGTACCTTGGTTGAAATCAATGGAACTTTTTTTTATTTTTTATATTTCATAGTTTGGGAGAGTTCATAAATACATATATTCAGTTGAAAACTTTTAATTGGATTAACTGGATCGAGGTATTGGACAACCGAAAGTACTCAATATGAAATACAAAATTTAGTTCACGAATTTGTGTAGTATTTTGTTTCAATGTGCTTAATGTTTAAAGATCATTAGGTTTTGAGAAGAAAAAAGCAGACAAGAAAAAGATAATCACTGCCAAAAAAATATGCTAATGAAAAAGTAATATAAGAACTAAAATATTAATGGTAATACTTCCATTAAATACAATTACAATGTTCTTGTTCTTGATGGATCTTCGTATTTTAAAAGTGATGCACGATAGTCTCATTTGTTGGATCATTAATCCAAGGTTGGCCATTTATGTGATTAATTATGTGTTGCAGACTGTCAAATAAGTTTAAACCTAATTAAAAGTGATCTGTTACGTTTTCGTTAATTCGGGCTTTAATGTATTTGATAGGGTGGGGGCCTTTAATGTGTAGAGACTAAAGGGTAATTTGTATTTTTATGATGGGCTAAAATAAAAATACCAAAAGATAACAAGGTTGTTACCTATATATGGTGGTTATGATCCCCAGATTACATAAATGGTTTATTCTTTCTGACAGCCCATCGGTAGAGAAAAATACAAAGAGAAAAATGAAAGGGCTCTCTAAGGGAAATGTGTTGATCTTGATAACCAACCACACAGCTCTAGAGAGCAATTAATGGATATGGATTCAAGTACACTTACACTTATTTTTGATTTATTTTTAGTTATCCGACATGAACGATTCAGTGACTTTAGATGATGGTTTTACCAAAGAATTATTATCTAACAAGTGGTATCAGAGCCCAAATCATGTTGAATTATTGGGAAATAATTTTCAATTTTTTTCGGTCGATGATGGTTCTGGCCAAACAGTATCTCTGATGCTGAGATCTGCATATATATATATATAAAGGAATTAGTTTTGTATATCATGTATATTGGTTTTCGGTCATGATTTTTATATATATTCTTGATACTTGATACATCGGATTCAAATTTAAGGTTGTTATATACATATATGCATATTGGAAATATGGAATTATCGATTTTGATAGGGAAATTGATACATCTATATATTTATATATACATATATATATGTTTAAGGAGGAATATGCTGATATTCCCATAGGACAAATTTATCTTGTGGGAATATAATGGTATCCCACAAGATAAATTTTGGTGCAATTTTAAATTCAAATATTGGCAGATTTATATATATTTTGAGATGAATTAATTGAAATAACATGTCGCCAAAGTGACATCTCTTGTGGAAATTAATTTTGTTTTGAAATAATAACAGTTGTGTGCATGTAACTAATGTGAATATTAACCGGCCCAAAGAAAGGTCAATATTTAATAAAATTGCATGTGGACCTGTGGTAATAAACGCATAATGATTATTTGGTTTTACATGTGAATAATAAATCGGCCCAAAGGAAGATTTATTATTCGATATGTTCTTATTATTAGTGTTTGATTACTACACCAAGATATCACTTACAAGTTAATATTTTGTCCAAAGATATAATGTTAATGGAGTGCCCGGTATCTTGAGATGGGGTTTATTTTTATTTGAATTTATTTTTGTTTTAAGACTTATATGAGCTTGTTTTGTTTGTTTGTTATTCTCTGTCCAGTTTTCACTCCTTCTAATATTACTACCAACATCAACTCTGTTCCTATGTTAAATGGCTCTAACTTCAAGTCATGGAAAAAGAACCTCTTAATAGTTCTCGAAGTCATGGATCTTAACCTTGCGTTAAAGGCTGATTCTCCCCCACCTATTACAGAGAAAAGTACCTCTGATGACAAGAGGGATATGGAAGGGTGGGAGAAATCAAATCGTATGTGTATGATGATTATGAAGAAGGTCATTCTGGAAGTATTGAGGGGCACAATGTCTAAAAAGATCACTAGAGCTAAGAAGTTCCTTGCAGATATTGATAAGAGGTTTGTCAAGAACGAAAAGGCTGAAATAGGTACACTCTTGACAAGTCTAATTTCAATGAGTTATAAGGGCAAAGGAAATATCAGGGAGTACATCTTGGAGATGTCTCATCTTGCTTCTAAGCTAAAATCACTTAAGCTTGAACTCTCAGAGGGGTTGTTGGTGCATCTGGTTTTAATATCTCTTCCAACACAGTTTAGCCAGTTTAAGGTGAGCTACAACTATCAAAAAGAGACTTGGTCTCTAAATGAGCTCATCTCACACTATGTTCAGGAAGAGGAAAAGCTTAAGCAAGATAAGGCAAAGAGTGCTCTCATAGCCTCAACCTCTAAGGACAAGGGAAAGAAAAGGAAGAAGGATAAGGAATCTGCAGATGCGGCACCTCAAAATAAATAGTAATAGACACCGAATGATTTGGATGGTACTGGTTGTTTTTTCTGTGGTGCTGAAGGGCATAAGAAGAAGTAATGCACCAACTATCATTCATGGCGTGCTAAGAAAGGTATGCTTCTTAATTTGGTTTGTTCTGAGGTTAATTTAACCTCGGTACCTGGACACATGTGGTGGATAGATTCTGGAGCAACAACTCACATCAATGTGTCTATGTAGGGTTGCCTAAGTTACCGAAAGCCAAGTGATGCTGAAAGACACATCTGTGTGGGCAATGGCAAGACGGTTCAAGTTGAGGCAATAGAAAAATTTAGATTATTGTTAAAGACTGGATTTTATTTGGATCTTGATGAGACTTCTTGATAAGTGTTCACTTCTATGCATTTGAACCCTCTTTATTGCATTTGTTAGTTCCGTTTTTATGATTACCGAGATATGTTTACGGTATTTTTGTGTTTTTGATGTATTGCAAATCTTGTAGTGAAAGGAGCAAAGTTTGAGGCTATTTGCAGCTGAAGAACAAAAAACAGAAATGCAACCAAAGGCATCTCGATCAATCAAGATGTTGATCTCGATCAGTCGAGATCTCGATTGATCGAGATCTCTTTTCGATTGATCGAAATCTCGATCAATCGAGATCCAATCTCGATTGATCGAGATTCTGCAGAAGCCACTTGCCCACTTGCTCACCTGCTCTCCCACTTGCAACAAAATCTCCCTTTTGGCACGACTTAGGGGGATTGTCTGACTTGAACAAGACCCTTGGGGACCTTCTTGATACAAGGGATATATATATTGATATATATATATATATATATGGTGTGCCCCAAGGTTGAAAAAGGAAGCCTTAAAGCACCAAAAAGTCACATATCTCATATCTCTCAACACACATCAGACCATCAATGGAGAGACATTCGGGAGAGGAAGAGGAGAAGCTGAACCAGACCAAGAAGCTTCACTTTTTTCATCAATGGAAGAGTGCAAGGCAACCATGAGCAACTAACTCTTCTACTAGGGTGTTGGTTTCAACCCCTAGCCATATAAACTTGTTCATCTTTGTAGCACTTGGGATTTGTAATTAAATGTTGATTATTTAGCCTAGTGATCATGTACACTAATACATTTCTTTTATATATTCATATGATTTTGGTTTTATTCTTGTCTTAGAGTATAATCTTCATGTGAATGCACAACATTTGCATATTCCACAAGAAATGCAAATGATGGCTAGCTAATGGTGTTTAAATGAATGTGTTGTGTTTGTTTGTATAAACCATGCCAAGATAAGGTAGCTTGGATGCATGTAGGTTCACTTAGAGAGTAGGGTAATTAGATAGTTAGTTAGGTTGAAGAGCTATGCTTGTTGAAGATGGATTATGATAGGTGGACAAACACATTGATCTTTTGATGTGTCATTGAGGTCACAAGCCTAATGACATTGTTAGGCATTTAATTAATGAATCTCATGCTTGCTACACATATGAACATGTGAATGGCTAGTGGTGGAAACCAACCCTAGTTCTCTCTCCCATCCTTTACTCTTTAATTTTATTGTCATTACATTCATGCAATAGTTTTTAAACAAAAATTCAAAACCCTGTTTTTGGGATTAAAGTAGAATTAATCTTTCTTTAAGACAATTGTGACTAGTCCTCGTGGGATCGATACCCTCTATATAGAACCGTATCTACAAAGATTCGTGCTCTTACGAGTGGTTAAATTATATTTTGATAAAAAGGGAAAAATTAAGCTTACAATCTAATCCGAGTTTAGCCACATCAAAATTTTGGCGCCGTTGCCGGGGACTACGGTGTAATTGTCGCCATTGGAAGATTAAATCTAGTTTAATTCTTAGGCTAGAAATTCTTTCATTCTTTTTGTATATATCTTGTTCTTATTTCTCAAATTCCTTGATTTTAGGTATACCACATAGCGGGCATCTAAAAGAATTGAAGTTGGAACCCTTTGTGAGTATAAAGTCTAAAATTAGTGGGTTTGATTTCATTCATTTTTCTTTGTATATATTATTGTTTATGTTTCGTATTAAGGTGTTGTTCTACTATTAATGCATGCTAGGTAAACGGTCATTGTCACTTCCATTGCTTCCGTGTAATATTGAACTTGAAAGAACACTTAGACAACGTAGAGGAACCTCTAGGGACCCTATATTGCCTAGAACTGAAAACATGGACCCAAATGAGAAACAACCTCCCGGACTACCTCCTTTTAATCATGAACAACCACCTCCACCTCCACCTCCTCAAGGAGAGTTGCTTATGGACTTTTACCTTCCGACTACATTTGAAGTTCCTTCATGTATTCAATTTCCGGATGTAGCGGCAAATCAATTCGAAATAAAATCCTCCACCATCAATCTTCTTAATAGCTTCCATGGTCTCCCTAATGAGGATCCATACCGGCACTTAGATTACTTCTTTTCTGTGTGTTCCACCATTCGTGTACCACACTTTACGGAGGATGATCTAAAGCTGCGTATGTTTCCCTTCTCCCTAAAAGATAAAGCTAGAAGTTGGTTCAATTTTTTAGAACCTAACTCAATCCATTCTTGGGCGGAGATGCAAATAGAGCTCTTAAAAAAATACTTCCCAATGGGAAAGACGAGTGATATTCGGAGAGCAATCACCGGATTCACCCAAATTGATCAAGAACAATTTCATGAGACGTGGAGAGATTAAAAGATCTTCTTAAATCTTTCCGCATCATGCTGTCCCAAAATGGCAGCTAGTGCAAAGTTTTTACGATGGGGTGAGTGAGCAACATAGACAAATGATAGACTCCGCGTGTGGAGGTGGATACCTTTTGAAAAGCCCGATGAGGCATGAAAACTTTTTCAAACCTTAAGCAACAATTCAGCTCAACGCTCCTCCACTAGGAATGGGAAGGCCACCCAACCTTGTAGAGGAGTGCATGAAATTTCACGGGTAGATGAGATTGCCATGCAAGTAGAAGCCTTATTCTGAAAAATGGACCTAATCATGAAAAATGGGCTGCCTACTCCAAGCCAACCTGTTCAAAATCAGGAAGGATATTCATTTTGCTATAGTACTTCACATTTCGTGCGAGATTGTCCTATTACTGGGCAATCTCCCAATTATGCTCAAGAGCAAGTGAATGCCTTGTACTCTAAACAAATGAATGATCCTTATTCAAACACGTACAATCCTGGTTACAAGAATCATCCGGCTTTTTCATAGAAACCTCAAGAATCAAGTCCCTCTTTTCAAGGGCAGAATTCTTTCAATTCCCAATCTCAACAGCCTCATTATAGGCCGAATCCTCAACCTTACCATCAAAGATCCAATTACCAAAAACCACCACCTCCTCCGAGAAGCCAAGGCTTTGAAGAAAGAGTGATAAGCAATCTTGAGGCTAATACCCACTTATTGCAAACTCACTCTCAATCAATCTCTAAGCTGGAAGCTAATGCTCAATCTATGGCTAGGTTAGAAGCTCAAATCGGGCAACTAACCAATGCCTTAAATAGAAGGGAGGAAGGTAAGTTGCCGAGTCAACCGGTGGCGAATCCTAAGGGTGTTCATATGATTGAAGATCCATCATCTTCATCTTGTACTGCTCCTCCGGAGCAAGTTCAATCAATCACCACCTTAAGGAGTGGTAAAGTCATCAATTCCAAGGTAGGAGAGAAAGAGAGAAAGGAATTCCAAGAGCCACCCAAAAATCCAAAAGAATCCCTATTAAATTCAAAATTGTTTCCGTTAAATCCAAATGTGCATAACATCCCTTTAAATCCAAAAGGAAAGGCAAGTGAAGTTGTGTCGTCATCAATTCCAAATCTTGACACTTCTTTTGAACCTCCAGTTCCTTTTCCTCAAAGATTGAAGGAACCTTCTCATTTTGGGAAGCAAGGAGAGAAATTCCAAGACATGATGGAGATCTTCAAACAAGTAAAGATAAATCTCCCTCTCCTTGATGCTATTCGATAAATTCCCTCCTATGCTAAATTCTTGAAGGACTTGTGCACTCAAAAGCGTAAATCTAGGAATAATGCTCCTAAGAAAGTCCTCTTAACTGAGCACATAAGCTCCATTTTCCAACACCAAGCCCCTCCTAAATTCAAAGATCCGGGTGCTCTGACCATTTCGTGCACCATCAAAAATCAATCTTTTGAAAAGGCACTTCTTGATTTAGGGACTAGTGTCAATTTGCTTCCATTCTCAGTTTACCAACAACTAGGTTTGGGGGAACTTAAGCATACCACGGTTGTGTTGCAACTTGCCGATTGCTCGGTGAAGTAACCACGTGGCATCATTGAGGATGTAATCATTCAAGTGGACAAATTCTACTTTTCAGTGGACTTCATAATCCTTGACACGGAACCGGTCCAAAATTCGAATCAACATATTCTTATCATTCTAGGTCATCCATTCTTGGCCACGGCAAAAGCTTGCGTTAATTGCCATACCAGAGTGATGGACATCTCTTTCGGGAATATGAAAATTCGCTTGAACATCTTTAATGCTTCCCACCACACATCCGAAGAGGAAAGTGAGTGCTTTTGTGTCGATGTAGTGGAAGACCTTGTTCAAAAAGCACTTCCTTCTATTCTTTCTAAGGATCCTTTAGAGGCATGCCTAAATCACTTCAACTGTGACGATTTTGACATTGAGCAATCCATATGTGAAGTCAACTCAATGCTCGATGTCACTACTATCATGGATTTGTCTAAGTGGAGAGTTCCAAGAGAACCCTTGCCCCCTTTGTCCAAAACTTCCCAAATTCCTTCTCTAATTTCCCCACCATAACTTGAGCTTAAGCCTCTGCCGGCGACACTCAAATATGTTTTCTTGGGCGCTAATAAGACCCTTCCAGTCATTATTGCTTCCAATCTTACCAATGATCAAGAGATGGAACTCATAAAAGTGCTAAAAGAGCACAAGGAAGTAATAGGATGGAGTGTGGCAGATCTTAAGGGAATAGACCCTTCTATTTGTATGCACCGCATACACTTGGAAGAGGATGCAAAGACCTCAAGAGAGGCACAACGTCGATTGAATCCAAATATGAAGGACGTTGTAATGAAGGAGGTGGTGAAGTTACTAGATGCGGGAATCATTTACCCCATCTCAGATAGCAAGTGGGTTAGTCCCACTTAAGTGGTTCCAAATAAGTCAGGTATTATGGTGCAACCAAATGATAAGGGTGAATTAGTTCCCCAACGCACCACCATGGGCTGGAGAGTGTGCATGATTATAGGAAATTAAATTCAGCCACTCGGAAAGATCACTTCCCCCTCTTATTTATTGATCAAATATTGGAGAGATTAGTCGGGCAAAGTTTTTATTACTTTCTAGATGGATATTTTGGCTATAATCAGGTTGCTATAGACCCGAGGGATCAAGAGAAAACCACCTTTACATGTCCCTTCGGCACATTTGCTTATAGACGCATGCCCTTTGGGTTGTGCAATGCACCGACAACTTTTCAACGGTGTATGATGTCTATCTTCTCGGACATGGTGGAAAAATTCTTGGAAGTGTTCATGGATGATTTTTCCATTTTTGGGCCTTCATTTGAATCATGCCTCCAAAATCTATCCCGTGTTCTCAAACGATGTCGACAGACCAACCTAATTCTTAGTTGGGAAAATAGCCATTTTATGGTTCAAGAGGGTATTGTCCTAGGGCACATTGTGTCTAAGAGAGGAATCAAGGTTGATAAAGCCAAGGTTAAACTCATTTTCAAACTTCCTCCGCCATCAACGGTGAGAGAGATTCGTTCATTCCTTGGGCATACGGGCTTTTATCGTCGTTTCATCAAAGACTTTAGCAAGATCTCTTGGCCTTTGTGTCACCTTCTTGAAAAAAAGTCTTGTTTTACCTTTGATGAAGCGTGCCTTAACGCTTTTGAAAAATTCCGCCCCATGCTTACAACCGCTCCAAATGTAATCCCTCCAAATTGGGCTCTCCCATTTGAGATCATGTGTGATGCATCCGATTATGCCATGGGTGCGGTCTTAGGGCAACGAGTAGACAAACTACCACATGTCATCTACTACGCAAGTAAAACCCTTTCCGAGGCTCAAATCAATTATACCACAACAGAAAAGGAGTTGCTTGCGGTAGTATTTGCATTAGACAAGTTTCGAGCTTATTTATTAGGTTCAAAGGTCATTGTCTATTCGGACCATGCTGCCCTCCAGCATCTTTTGGCCAAAAAGGACACCAAGCCTAGGTTGATCCGATGGATACTCTTGTTACAAGAGTTCAATTTTGAGATTAGAGACAAAAAGGAAACTGAAAATGTGGTGGCTGACCACCTTTCTAGAATTCTTGTTGAATCCCTCCATAATTCCATTCCAGTTTGTGAATCCTTCCCGGATGAACAACTCTTTTCATTTCTCAAGAGAGTATCCCTTGGTATGCAGATGTGGTTAATTACTTGGCAACCGGTAAAATACCATCTTCTTGGACCAAACAAGAGAAGGATCGTTTTCTCTCCCAATCACGATCATATTATTAGGACAATCCTCAATTGTTCAAATATTGCCCCGATCAAATAATTCGTAAGTGTGTACCCAATAGTGAATTCCAAAGCATTCTCAAATTTTGTCATACACTCGCTTGTGGGGGACACTTTAGTGCTAAGAAAACCGCAGCAAAAATTCTTCAATGCGGATTTTTCTGGCCAACACTTCATCGGGATGCATATTCATTCTGCCGCTCTTGTGAGCGATGTTAGCGCCTCGGCGCAATGTCTCGGAAGGACATGATGCCTCTCAACCCTATTCTTATTATTGAGATATTTGATGTGTGGGGCATTGACTTCATGGGACCATTTCCACCCTCTACTGGTCATGAGTACATACTTGTGGTGGAGGACTACGTATTTAAGTGGATAGAGGCCATTGCTACCAAAACCAATGATCACGCAGTCGTGGTTAAGTTCATTCAAGCTAATATTTTTAGCCAGTTTGGTACACCTCGGGCCATCATCAGTGACGGAGGTAAACATTTCTGTAACAGGTTCCTTCGAACCTTGCTTACCAAATACTCCGTCACACACAAAGTAGCCACCCCGTACCATCTCAAACTAGTGGCCAAGTAGAGGTATCCAATAAGGAGATTAAGAACATTCTTGAGAAAACTGTTCGGCCTGACCGAAAAGATTGGTCATTGCGACTAAACGATGCATTATGGGCATACCGAACCACGTATAAAACTCCCATTGGAATGTCACCTTACCGGTTGGTTTATGGCAAAGCGTGCCATCTTTTGGTTGAATTGGAGCATAAAGCTATGTGGGCCACTAAAACTTTCAATTTTGACATGCAAAAGGTCGGATCTAATCGAAAGCTTCAATTAAATGAATTGGAAGAATTGTGATATGACGCGTATGAGAACGCTAAAATCTATAAGGCAAAGTCCAAAGCCTTTCATGATTGTAATATTCGAGTCAAAACGTTTTATCCGGGCCAAAAAGTATGGTTGTACAATTCACGCCTCCATTTGTTTCCCGAAAAACTCCGCTCCCGTTGGGATGGTCCATTTTTGGTTAATTCCGTCGCCCCCCACGGAGCGGTGGAATTGAAGGACTTGAAAGACGGCTCGTTGTTCAAAGTAAACGGGCAGCGCTTAAAAGTGTGCGTGGATGACCAAGTCACCACCGAATACGTGGATGTCGTCACTTTGACGGATCCCGTATATTTTGACTCGTGAGCCGATTCGAACGTCATTCCATAGACATGTAAGGTGGCGTAGCCATGGTAGCTATCATGCTTCCATGATGTCCCTTTTAATCCAAAGTAGGTTTTGTATCTAAGCAATTTTGTATCTAAGTCCCAAAAATCCAAGTCCATGAAGCATAACTTAAGCTGGCTGTTTTTGAGCATCTCGATTGATCGAAACCAAGATCTCGATCAATCGAGATTTTGATTGATCGAGATTTCAGTCTCGATTGATTGAGATATTGCAGAGAGTTGCCAAATCCAAAGTCCCGAGAGGTAGTATTCTTCGATAGCACTTCGATAGGTCCTCGATTGATCGAGATTTCGATTGATCGAAATGGGATTTCGATTGATCGAAGTAAATTCTCGATTAATCGAAGTAAAGTCTCGATTGATCGAAGGAAAAATCTCGATTCAGCGAAGCTGATCTCGATTGATCGAATTGGGATTTTGATCAATCAAAATCTCGGTTGATCGAGATGCACATCTCGATCAATCGAGATGCACACGATGCTTTCACGTGAGCCGAATTAGTATTTAAACCGTTAGGCTTCCCTCTCATTTCAAAAGACCATCCGACTTCTTCTCTTCTCCGAGCGATCCAAGGCTTTCCCCGAGCAGTGTCGCGCACTTGATCTTCCATCCCCAACCATCCACCGCCGTTCGACATAGTTCGAGATCTCCGCGAGCACACTCACGCCCTTCTCTTCACGGCTGTGAGTTGGGTTTTCATCTTTATGTGCTGTTCATCATCTTCACCTTGAGGTAAGTGATGCATGGCTACATTTTGCGTACTTTCTCGCTATTTTTGATAATTTTACGGCGTAATGAACATAGACAGTTGATGTTGGGTTGGATGGGTGCATTTGCGATATTCGTAATGAGATTTTGCCGGTTTCGGGGGGTAGGAATGCATGTATGGGTGAGATATTACACTCTTTTTGCTTCGAATGCTTATTGTATGGTTTGCAACCACGACCCATCATTTCGGTTGCATCCGCTCAAGCTGCCTCTTTGAGATCAAATTCTTTTGAATACATGTGTCAGCACCATGGACTAGGACCTCATTTTCATTTTTTTCTTTTTGGAATAAAGTGCAGACTGCTTCGAGACCATGGCGAGGGTGAAGAATGCCCCCAGTTTTGTTCAAGACATGCCCGGTCGAGCCTTCCGTTCTCAGAAGTTTCACCCGGAGCAAATATCTGACTTGAGAGAGTTCGAGACGCGTCCCAACAGCGCATGGACTGTCGCCGAGATCAGGAGGCGTCACCTCGACCGATTGTGTGTGCCTCCCACTGACGTGGCACACGAGCACTTAGTGTAGGTCTTCTACGAGCGCATGACCTACTCCTGCACAGCGCTGGACATATTAGAGACGGTCGTGGGCACCACGACGATTACTATTACGACGAGCCGGATTGCGCAGATGCTCGGCATCCCTCACCAGAAGCCGCCAGACGTGGTTGATTAGGACGGTCGACCGCTTTACAGGGCCGCCCTTCCAGCAGACTCGACACTATTTTCCATCGTGATGGACATGTGTGGCGGGGCGTTTACCACGCCCAGTCACAATTGCATGTCCAAATTGATGTGCCCGAGCAGATTATGGTTCCTGGACACCGTTCTCATCAAGAACGCGTGTCCTCTGCAGCACGTGGCAGAGTGCAGGGGCGACCTCCTCCGTTCCCTTTATGCTTTCCACACGGGCACGTGGTTTTCTATCCCTTCTCTGGTATGGGGGCAGATGTTCAAGGTCTGGGATGGCCTCGAGAACAAGAGGATGCGGCGAGCAGCGAGTTGGCGACTTCCCTTTCCTTTCCTTGTCGTCGCTTTTCTGAGCCGTGCCAGTATACCGGTCAGTGATACTGACGTTCAGTTGTCACCGCCCACCCGCTTCACATCTACGTAGTGGGAGCGGGTGAGGCGACACTTAGAGCGGTAGGACCACTAGAGCGATCCACCAGACGATGTAGATCTGCATGCCCCGGTGGAGATGGATGAGGGCGAGCCTGCAGGAGATGAGTCAGATGATGAGGAGATGGAGGAGGAGGAGATGGGTATTGCTGCAGAGCGGCATGACATCCTAGCGACAGGCTACTCCTGCCTGGCGACTGACGTAGAGCGGCTCCAGCAGGGTTTTGACGAGCATGTCCAGGTGACGCAGAGTCAGCTGGCAGGCATTCGGACGGACATTTCATCTCTGGCACAGGGTCAGAGGGCTATTTTAGACGAGTTTCGTGCCTTTTGGCAGGACCTGCAGTTCCTGCTTGCCGGACGAGCTTCCACCTCCACTTCTACTCCCACACGAGCCACCACCACCACCACCCACCCTCGAGTAGCTGCTTTTATTTGTCCTTTATGCTTTACTTTCTGTATTTTTCTTTCTTTATGTTTGATAGGCCATGTTGGCCATGTTTTCTTTCATTTTTAGTTTTTTATGAGTATTCCAGATGCATGTACACTTTGTACTAAACTTATTTTCATATTTATGGAATACATTTATCTTTTCTGTTATACCACGTGTTATCTTTCCTGTCTTTATTTTTGCTTTCTGTCAATATATCTGTTCTCTATACTTTGACTATGTATGTAATACCACTTGCCTAATTGTTATATGCGATTCAGTTGATGATTTCCATTTATTACCGCCTGGTTTAAATTCCCAATACTGTTGAGATTGCTTCAACGCAGTATGGCGGTAATAAAGAAAGGCAGCCTCTTTACATGCTATACGTTAGCGTGCCTGGATAGTCAATATCTTATCGGATAAACCTCTTAGACAATTGGGAAACACCAGTTCAGACCCTTAGATATGCAGTGATCTTGACATTGTCCATTTGTGCATAATTATTTTATTATGCTCTTTTCATATACTTTTTGTTCCATTTAATGCTTGTGGTATCCAGTTGGTGTTCTGTGCAGGTTTTTCTTATTTGCAGGATGACCGCTACTGTGGAATACCATTTTTCTCGCATTCTACAAATTCCGGTAACTTCTTTCCTTGTTCTTCTTGTCCAAACATTGAGAACAATGGTGCATATAAGTTTGGGGGTGCGGTATGCTATACCACTTGCAGATGCATGCAATGTTCAGTCTTAGTATTGAGTGTCATTGTAGAGCAGTTTTCTTGATATTTTTGCATGCTTGCTATGATGTCTTGCTTTTTAAAGGAAGTTCATTCGAATAGATGTCCGAGGTAAATGCAGCAGGTAGTTAAGAACTTTAACATTGTAAATACCCGCACTTTTGCAAGCTATATAGTAGGCTAGAATGGTCTACATTTTTTCCCAAATATGAGCACGTATAGTTCTTGCCCTAAATTTGTCCTTAACCGCACAAATTCGCACACATGCATTTTAAATTGTGGGGTATAAGTCTGATGGAGAATTTTGTAAATTTCTGTATTTATCTGAACAACTTAGAGAATAAGTTCTTCCGGTTGTTGTAAAAAAAAAAAATTATAAAATAAATGCAATAAGCCTTCTCACTCAATAAATCGGATTTCTGTGCCTCAAAGCAGGGAGTATTCGCGTATAAGTGTGCAAGGTTGAGCAATAATAAGCAGGTGGCTTGCTTAAGTTCATCGCCTTGTAAGCTCGGTTATTAAGTCCGAGGGGTGCTTCTTCACCTAATGCCCTAAAGCCAATTAGTTTGGGACTCATTGGCCCAATGCCACTACATGGGCTTACAAGAAAGCAAAAATACCTAAGAATTGCATGGTCATCCGCACATGAGCAATCATGAATGTTTTGTGATAATGAACAGCTGTGTCGAGCGTTTGCAATGAGTTTTTCTCTTAAAAACAGATTTGTTCTTTTTCTTCTCCAAATATGACAAAAGCCACGCGTTAGAATGCATGTTCAATTTTTAAAGAGGATTTTGGGGTCGAAATTGGTTTGTTTGCTCGGGCTGGCCATTATGTGGGGACCGTTGTTTCTTTGTTGCTTGTGAAAGTCCATTTTTGCTAATGACCGCATAGTTCTGTAATACTTGTTGCATTTGCCAAATGTGAAATAAACGGATGATCGCCCTTTTTCTAGTTGATGACTGAGCATGATTAAACTTTTGTATAAGATAGTTAATTTCATTTTTGTAATATTGCATTGCTAAGGGACTAGCAATATGTAAGTTTGGGGGTGTGATAAGTGTTCACTTCTATGCATTTGAACCCTCTTTATTGCATATGTTAGTTTCATTTTTATGATTATCGAGATATGTTTACGGTATTTTTGTGTTTTTGATGTATTGCAGATCTTGTAGTGAAAGGAGCAAAGTTTGAGGCTATTTGCAGCTGAAGAACAAAAAACAGAAATGCAACCAAAGGCATCTCGATCAATCAAGATGTTGATCTCGATCAGTCGAGATCTCGATTGATCGAGATCTCTTTTCGATTGATCGAAATCTCGATCAATCGAGATCTCGAGATTCTGCAGAAGCCACTTGCCCACTTGCCCACCTGCTCTCCCACTTGCAACAAAATCTCCCTTTTTGCACGACTTAGGGGGATTGTCTGACTTGAACAAGACCCTTGGGGACCTTCTTGATACAAGGGATATATATATTGATATATATATATATATGGTAGGCCCCAAGGTTGAAAAAGGAAGCTTTAAAGCACCAAAAAGCCACATATCTCATATCTCTCAACACACATCAGACCATCAAAGGAGAGACATTCGGGAAAGGAAGAGGAGAAGCTGAACCACACCAAGAAGTTTCACTTTCTTCATCAATGGAAGAGTGCAAGGCAACCATGAGAAACTAACTCTTCTACTAGGGTGTTGGTTTCAACCCCTAGCCATATAAACTTGTTCATCTTTGTAGCACTTGAGATTTGTAATTAAATGTTGATTATTTAGCCTAGTGATCATGTACACTAATACATTTCTTTTATATATTCATATGATTTTGGTTTTATTCTTATCTTAGAGTATAATCTTCATGTGAATGCACAACATTTGCATATTCCACAAGAAGTGCAAATGATGGCTAGATAATGGTGTTTAAATGAATGTGTTGTGTTTGGTTGTATAAACCATGCCAAGATAAGCTAGCTTGGATGCATGTAGGTTCACTTAGAGAGTAGGGTAATTAGATAGTTAGTTAGGTTGAAGAGCTATGCTTGTTGAAGATAGATTATGATAGGTGGACAAACACATTGATCTTTTGATATCTCATTGAGGTCACAAGCCTAATGACATTGTTAGGCATTTAATTAATGAATCTCATGCTTGCTACACTTATGAACATGTGAATGGCTAGTGGTGGAAACCAACCCTAGTTCTCTCTCCCATCCTTTACTCTTTAATTTTATTGTCATTACATTCATGCAATAGTTTTTAAACAAAAATTCAAAAACCTGTTTTTAGGATTAAAGTGGAATTAATCTTTCTTTAAGACAATTGCGACTAGTCCTCGTGGGATCGATACCCTCTATATAGAACCGTATCTACAAAGATTCGTGCTCTTGCGAGTGGTTAAATTATATTTTGATAAAAAGGGCAAAATTAAGCTTACAATCTAATTCGAGTTTAGCCACATCACTTCTATTGTACCATCTTTTAGACAGAATTTGATTTCTATTTATACTTTGGACAAATCTAGTTATTCTTGTTCATTTGGGAATGAAAAATTTAGTTTGTTTCATTATTCAAAATTGGTTGGTTCCGGTTCTTTGCCAAGTTGTGATAATCTTTATTTAATTTATACAATTGCTTCATTTAATGAATCCCTGCATTTAAGTACATGAGGTACAAAGAGAAAATTAACCAGTGAGAATTCGACTACACTATGGCACAAGAGATTAGGTCATATATCCAGACGGAGAATAGAGAGACATGTGTCCAATGAAATTCTCGATCCCTTAGATTTCATAGATTTTGATGTATGTATTAACTGCATAAAGGGAAAACAAACCAACAAAAGGAGATTTGAAACGAACAAGACTATGGGCGTCTTAGAACTTATGCATACAGATATTTGTGGGCCATTCCCTACGGTTGCTTGTTATGGTCAACAATACTTTATAACTTTCATAGATGATTTTTCTAGATATAGCTATATATATCTTATTCATGAAATGTCACAGTCGCTGGATATATTCAAAAATTACTAGGCTGAAGTTGAGAACCAACTCAGCAAAAGGATTAAAAACATCAAATCTGACCGTGGTGGTGAGTACTATGGCAAATATGACAGTTCAGGTGAACAACGTCCAGGATAGTTTGCTAAGTTCCTAGAGGAATGTGGTATCGTCCCATAGTAAACTATGTCGGGTTCGCCCACTATGAATGGTGTTGCTGAAAGACGAATGATTCGTGTGTGAGTGTGACTCAAAAAGTTATCAATTAAAAATTTCCACACTTCGCAATAGAACGAATTCCTTGCAGAATAGGGCTATCGAAAGGGGTATCGTACCTAAGGGATTATGTTCTGACGAGTTGGATTACGGAATTAATTCTAATTAAATTTATGAGAAAAGAATTCTGATTTTTAAACTAAACTAATTAAAAAGTAAAATAAAATAAATCAAAGTAAACAAGATAGTGAAGATAATAGGAGAGAAATCTAGGGTGTTTGACTTCACCACTAACTCCACAATCAATGGTCAATTGATTCAACTATAGGGGAATTACATAAGTGGTGTCGGTGGCTACAAGCTCACCTTCATCCGTCCAGAAGATAACATATGATTAAGGCTAAGCCATGGACTATCTTCGATTGGCATGGGCCATCTGCCTAACTACTCTAATCTAGGGTGCAGTATGGTTCATCTTCTCTAGGCATAATCCATCAAAGCTCATAACAATATATTCAGTGATTACCATTGTGTAATAATCTCTCTCATGATCATAGAAAACAAAAGAGATTGAGTTTAATAACAACAACTAAATATCTAAGACAAGATAAGAAATCATTGAGATTGAATTTACAAGACTTTTATTGCTCAATTCCTTAATAAGAATCCTCACAATTACACAATCTATGCATGTATATAAAGGTCCCCAATAATTAAAACAATCAAATCATTGATGCTTTGTTAGGGCTACATCAAAACCCTAGTGGATGAACTAGCTGCTCATGGTAGAAGAAGAAGCTTCAACTGTTGAGGAAGAAGACATCATCTTTCTGAATTACGCGTATGACTTCGTTCTCCAATGGCTCTGCAATATGTTCCTGTTCTCTTCTCAGCCCTCTCAGACTCTCCAATCTCTGTGTAAGCTCTCCCAATTCAGCCTCCAAGTCTTCCCTTTATTCCCCAAGAGAATACACCAAAGTCCTAATCCAATTAGGAATAAATTAGGGTTTCCCGCAGCACTAATCAGGTGGGTTTTTCTTGCTGACTTCGGCCCGAATTTTGACCCACTAGAAGTCCGATTTACGGAATTGTCGTGAAATACAAAAGTGTGCAGAATCAATTTTCGTTCAACCCTGCGCAAAACTTATGTCGATTTGAGGCTCAGAAATAAGACTTCTGGTCCATTTTCCAAAATGGGATTAAGACTGTATTATGCGCAGGTTTGGGCTTCAGGCCCGAAACCTTCTTAAGCAGCTGTAATTCTCTTGGACCTCTTTCTTGGGCTGATTTGAGTTAGAATAAATGGTTGAGTGAATCTCCTTGATGTAGGCTTCATCTCACCATCTTGGATGTCTTCTTTAAAAACCCAAAAGCACGGTTTTAACTGAAATAATCATTAAGGCCTTGAAAATACAGAAAACAGTAAAACAAAGTAAAATCACAAAATAATCTATCACTAAGAGAATAAAATACATAAGTTAAGAGGCTAGAATGCATAACATTCAACGCCTATCACACCCCCAAACTTACATATTGCTAGTCCCTTAGCAATAGAATAAAACAAAACTAAAACAAAGAAACTACTAAACACTAACTAAACTACCTAACTCCACTTTCGTGGGAGAAACAATTGCATTTAGCATATGCAACAAGCCTTTAAACCCCTAGGTTCCCCCTAGTGGACGAGTATAGTCTCGTGAGGGTTTCCAGAAATGTTACCCACAAACATTCAAAATTCTGTTTCAACATTAATTCTAGAAGAAGATTACAATACATAGTTACAAACTTGCATTCAAGAATAATTTCAAACTTTCAAATTCCATAATTCAAATCAATGGTCCCCATGCATAATTCACATCAACATATCTCAAAATAATTAACTATAGCTCCCTCGTGTAAAGTGAACTAGCAATGATCTCATGTAGCATAACCCAGCTCCGAATATATTAAGGCACATACCCCTTCAACTCACTAGCTCCCCTTATTGAAATCATACTTCCCAACATGAATACATGACTTTTTCATTTTTTTCTTTTCAATTCCTTTTTTTTTCATTGCTTTATTGGTTGTGCAATGTCTTGATCTATTAAGCTTTCTGAAAGATCCATGTAGCAAGCTTTCAGTCAGTGACTCCCAAACCAGATGGCTTTAGGGCACTAGGCTTTAAGATACCCTGAAGACCTAATTACTCGAATCAGTCAGGCTACAAATCAAGACAACCAATGCTCATCTTTTCTCACCCTTTCACTTTTGACGCGAACACTCCGTGCTTCCTGAGGCATAGAGGCCCGGTTACTCATGAAAAGGATCAAATTGATTGCTTATTCATCATTTTTTTTTCTTTTTATTTTTCATTGAAGTCAAGTAAACACATCATCGGTACTCATTCTCAAGAGATACTAATTAATATCAAGTATATGTAACTCAATAACTCAAAACCAAAGTTTATACCCCATAAGACTATGCTAGTGTGTTTGTGCATGTAAGGAAACTAAAACTAATCACTCCAAAACATGTTATTGCAAACCATGATTAAAACCACATAATTTAAACCATAGTTTTCAAAGATTTAAAACCTACTCAAAAATTGCAAGTTATACACCTACATAAGGTATTAATCCTTTGAATCATGTCAAAACATTCTATCTAAAAACAAAACAAAATAAAATAAAAAACAAACTAAAAAAAAAAATAAAATAAAATCCTAATACAAAAAGAATTTCACACCAATTTCCCCCTATATGCAATAAAGCACAAAAATAGGCATCGCCTCACCCCCAAACTTAAACTGTACATTGTCCTCAATGGACACCCAATTAAAGCATAGAGAAGACTAAGAACGATGTTACCAAAAATTCAGAGTAGTGGAAAGAAAATAGAGTACATCACGAGCACGAAGGCAATGCAAGCACACCCCTAAACTTGGATGTTTCAACCTGTCAAAACAAACCACTATACCCCAAAGATCAAGTGAAAATAGTATGGGTGAAAATAAATATGAAAGAGAAAAATCCTAAAAAAAATAAAATATTTTTTCATTTTTCATTTTTTTTTAATTTTTTTTATTGATAATAAAAATCTAACTACAAAAATAAAAATAAATAGAAGAATAAAAAAAATAAAATAAAATACAAAAGATGGTTACCTTCCTGTCAAGGATGTGGTGGTGACTGAGCATCCAGATCCAAGTTTGCTTGGCGCATCAGTGCACGCATCATCCTCCTCATCTCTAGTTGCTCTTGGCGAGTGTCATGAAAGTGATCCGCCATCTCTGTTCTCATTGCACCAAACTGTGTGGAGACCTCTGTCTGTAGGGTGCCAAACTGGGCTGTCAACCCAGCAATCTGCCCCTCTAAATATTGATAATCATGGCCACCAGCCTGTGCCTGCACTTCCTCTTCCTCTGCCTTCATCTCCTGTGGATCTTCCACCGGTGGTGGTATATCTACATGCTCTCCTCCCTGGGCCAACCGAGATACCTCACCAGGCGCCGCTATGACTCTCTGGTGCATATGAGATCGACTCAGGTTCCAGTCATGCGTGCCATAATGAAGATCATGTAGAAAGGCAAGCTCGTCCTCATGGACTGCATACCCCTGTGCCACAAGAAACTGGTGAATAATAGTAGGGAATGGAAACTCCCAGTCACTTGCACTGTCTGGTACCTTGGCCACAACTTTGGAATAGAATTTCTCCATCTGGCCCCAGACAATCTGTGGGAATGACAGCCAATGCCCAAAATGTATAGCATATAATGATCGAATGAACTCTTGACGTCTTTCAGTTTTATGTCCAATTGGACATACATTCTTGAGTAGAACAACGTCAAGGAACCATAAATGATTTGGCATTGAAGACTTTGAAGCTGCATTCCTTTTCGGCCCGAAAAATTGGTTGGCACACAATCGTGCAACCACATTGCCTACCGACAACTCGTCGGGTAAAGGAGTATAGATATGAGATAAATCAGCTGGGCATTCATGAGGATAACCCATGGCAATGGCAATGGATGACATGTCCACTCGAACTATTGTTCCATCTACGGAAGAAGTAAGCACATCCCGCTCATCAGGTTTCGGCATTAAGTTCTGATAAAATACCTTGACAAGCCTCGGGTAAATGGTAGATGAGAGTGGAACAAAAATGGATGCCAACTGATGACGACGGATGTCGGAAAACCCCCATCGTGTCTTGAGAAACATACCATAAAGTTCGGCTATGTCAAACGTTGTTTCAAAGTTCAACGCCCTTGGATGCCATCTCTCTTAAATACCTTCTTGGCGAGATCATGAAGAACCTGTGGTCGGATCATGCCTCGCTCGGTGAGGATTACATGAACTTGAAGCACCTTGGTGACTTGCTCTCTTTGGTGCCATAGAAGTAGAAAAAGTGTGGTTGAGGAATTAAATCGAACACTTGGCGTGCACAATTAACTTGTACCCTTCAACCTCCTCTTTTCGGCAATTTTTCCACCCAAATCGAACAAGTAAATACACCAAATTGATCCCCCAAACTTGGTCTTCAAAAGCTGTGATGACCCGAAATTTTTTTTTTTTAAATTATAATTACTGGTCGGTAACTTTTAAGCATGAATAATTGTTTGATAACATGCTTAGTGGACTTAAATGATCTCTTTATGTTTTGATTTAGGTGTGGGACCGAAATGGGTTCGGGTGACCCGGGGAAAATAACTACGGACTCTAGAAAGTGTCGTGGGGGTATGGATGTAAGTTTAAGGACTTAAGTGAAGTTTTAGAAAAAGAGGGAAGGCTAGTTTGCAAATAAGTGCAAATGACCCATAACAAGGAGCAAATAAGGAGAGGTGGAGGGTTTAGTTGCAAAGGGCCAAATATATTATACATATATGATTTATACATGGAAAAAAAGAGGAAAAATCAGAATTTTCACTCCTCTCTCTCTCTCTTGGCCGGCTCTCCCATTCTCTCTCTCTACAAGTTCTCTTCTCTCCTTCTCTCTAAGTTTTGAGGGCCTAGAAGTGAGATTTGAAGGTAAAGCCAAGAATTAAAGTTGTTCTCCTCACTCTCCTCTTCAATTTGATCGGTGGAAAGTTGCCGTTGGAGGAGTTTGAAGCTTGGTGAAATTTGGGTCTTCCACTTCTAAGCTTGGATTTTGAGGTAGGGGTTCTCCTTCTCTTCTACTTGTTGATTCTAGGATTTTGGGTGAAGATGGGAGGTATAGGTTGTGTTTTGCATGTTTTGTGGTAGTGAGAGGGGAGGGATGGATGTGTTCTACTTCTCTTGAGTTCCTTTTCCTTGCAAGATAGTGTGCCTTGTGTTGAGTGTAACATGTGGGTTCAATGTGCATAAATTGAGAAATTGTGAGTATGTATGATTATATGCTCAATTTGGGATATATGTGATAAATGTGGAATGTATGACATATTGATGTGATTATATGTGAAATGTGTGATGATTAAATGCATGTGAGCTCTATGTACTAAATTTATGCATTTAGTGTAGTATGAGAAAAACATGCTAAATTTTGGAGTTGCATGCATATGAGATGTTATATGTATGAGTTATTCATATATATGCTATGTGTGGCTTCATGGAGATGAAAAATGCATGCTATGTGTTACATTAATTAGCTTATGCATTGTGGAGTGTGAATGTGGAATATTTGATTACGATATGTGCGAAATACATATATGGGCCGTTGTGAGAAAACGGGGAAATGTGGCAAGACTAGGTGTCGGTGATTTGGGTCAATTATGCTCGGTGACGGTGCGGATATGGACTAATCACCTTGAGCCACCCAATGAATTCGGTGACAGTGCTGAGATTGACTAATCACCTTGAATCCAATTATGCTCAGTGGCGGTGCGGATATGGACTAACCACTTTGAGCCACGTAACACTCGGTGACGGTGCTGATATGGTCTAATCACCTTGAGTAACCAGATATGTGGTGACGGTGCTGATATGGTCTAATCACCAATGGGTAAAGCAAAATATTGCCCCAAAAGTATGTCGTTGGCGGAGTGGGCCAAAGTCGGGAGACGGTTGTGAGAGGGTCCCAGGTCACATGATTGGTGAAAAATCATGTTAGGGTACCGGGTTGAGTCCTAGGGAGGAACGAGGGTATGTTATTGCTTTCATTTTAAATTGTGAAGCATGATACACGTGTTTAATGCATTCTTATTTATATATGCATCGCTTGTGAATGAACATGGCATATGTTGAATAATACATGAAATGTGGTGACATGCATTCATGTAGGTCGTGTCGAGTTGGCACTTAGGGGGGTTGGGGTATCTCTACTGAGCCGCAGTGGTGCTCACCTCTTTATTCTAAACTTTTTACAGATAAGGCACCGATGACGGACGGGACTTGAGTGTCCAAGTGGAATTTTAGTTATATTTTGCTATATTTTGGATATTTGTACATTTGGCTATCTGTGCCGGCTTGTGGCACGGTAATGATCTAGTTGTAGTCATGGTAGAATTCGTTGAATTTTGAACCTTATGTATGAATTCTTGTAATGACTATAAACTCGGAAAATCATATGAATGATATGTGTTTCTTGAGAAAAGTGTATGTGTTGGAAAAGTATGGAACTATAGAACTATTTTTCTCTTGAGCTATGAATTCTTGTATGGATATTTATGAGTTGGTGGAGTATGGAATGAATGTATGCATGTGTTGTTGAATGAAGATGGGAAGGAAAAATTGATGGAATTACATTTCAATTGTGAAATACATGTTGTGTGAATATACTTGATGACCATTAAGGCATTAGAGTAGCCATTGGGGGGACACGTGCCCAAAAGTGTCCATTTTGAGTTTATGGCATGGATGAAATTTATATGTATTGAAGGATAATTGTATTAGCTTCAATTTGATAGGTCATGGGCCTTGTTTGGATATAAAATGAGGAAAATATGCATGTTTTAGTGCAAGGGTTTAATTTTTGACCCATAGTCATTGATTTGGATATAACCCGGGTTTTGGTTGGTATTTTTAGATGATTCTAATTGGGTTGGATGCTAGACATGTTGAGGATGATCCATGCCAAATTTCAGGTCAAATGGACTTATAGATTGTGAGATATTCAAATTTGAAGTTTGGGTGAAGTTGTAGTTAAATTAGGGTTGCAAAAATTCGCCAGGGATTTACGGCGATCGATCGCCCTCTTTTACGGCGATCGATCGCCCCTGTAAAAGGCCAAAATCTGGCCTCGGTCGACCTTGGGCGATCGATCCCCTTTTTACAGCATGCACTATTCAAACAGTGTTTTGTCCAACTTCAAAGAGGCATATCTCCTTCGTTTCAAATCGGATTTCGATGATTCTTTTTTTGAAATTGTGTATTTTTAAATCCTCTTTCCAATGGTTTAATTTGCAGACATTGATTATAAACTCAAAAGGAGTTATGTGTTCGTATTTGTGGGTTGGAAGCATTCAAAGGGTTGTTTGGTTGAGGCCATTGAGGTTAGGTGATGTTGACTTGTGCATAGGTAACTACAAGTGGGTGACTAGGCTTCCATGTTAATGAAAGGAGAAGATGGTCCATTAGGAATTAATGGATAGGTTCACACTCGGGATTCGAGTCGGTCCGGGGGAGTCTCGGGGTCCGGATTCCGGGGCGTGACAAAAGCCCTCAAAAAGATTTGAACAATTTCTTCAAAGAAAAACTTCACTTACTTTGATGTTGAACTTGAAAAAGTGAGAGCTTCCTTTGAGAACTAGTGATTTTTGATCCAATTTGATGTTGAAGTTGATGATGATCAATGTTGAATTCTTGTTTAATACTCACCAATTGAAGAAATTAATTTTTCAGATGATGTAGGACTTGAATTGGAGCTCAAAGAGGTCAAGGATGCAAGTATATGCACTTAGGCTTAAAGCGGGGTTCATAGAGAGCTAAAAAATTCAGCCAGCCCCCAAACAGGTGGGGGGATCGATCCCCCATTCGATCCCCCAGCTGATCGCCTGCTAACATAGAGAAAAAATGGGGGCGATCGATCCCCCTCCAAATGGGGGATCGATCCCCCCAACTGATGCTTGTGAAGCCTCCATCTCCCAAGGTCGACCGGGACTTGATATTTTTGAGTCTCCATCGCCCAAGGTCGACCGAGAGCACGATTTTTCACCCATCTTGAGTCCAAATACCTCGGTACACCTCTTGGCATCCTCCGGAAGCAACTTATATATCAAAAACTCAAAGAAAAAACATTAAAACGCAACTAGAATTGAAAGAAAACTTAAGAAAACTAAAACTAAAAATTAAAATCAAAGAAAACTAAAGAAATTAATGGATAGAAATACATACAAAACCTACAATTTAACGTCCGTAGGAGAATATCAACTCCAATTCAAGGTTCACCCAATGCCACATCGCTCGAGGATATTTAACTTCGCCCCTTTTATATGATCCTCACCTCCTTGTGTCAAACTCGAAGTACCCGGAAGGATCGCATTGGCTTCTAAAAATGTATATCCTTGCCTTGAATTCAATTCAAACCATGGAAGAGACTCCAATGATTGCACTAGAGGAGTGCTAGAAAGAGAAGAAAATGGGTCAATCGGAATCTTCCAAGGTGGCTTATCTTTCATGGCCACTAACTCAAGCATATCAGTCACCCCCGCGACGGACTTCACATCATCTCGAGATAAAGCAAACGGGGCAATTTCTTCCACACAATCACCAATTTCATCTATGAAGAAACACTCACTCTCATCTGGAGGCTGTTCAATGGCATTAAAAATATTCAATTTTACCTTCATGTTGCCAAATGATATATCCATGATCCCCGCTCTACAATTAACACGAGCATTAGCAGTAGCTAGAAACAGATGACCAAGGATGACTGGAATGTGCCTCTTCAGATTATGCACTGGCTCGGTATCTAGAACAATGAAGTCCACTGGGAAATAGAATTTATCCACCTTGATGATGACATCTTCAATGATCCCACGAGGTCGTTTGGTTGATCTATCCGCAAACTGCAAAACCACCGTGGTAGGCTTCAATTCTCCCAAACCCAACTGTAGGTAAACCGAGTAAGGCAATAAATTCACACTTGCACCTAAATCCAGAAGAGCTTTATCAACATGGTGCTCCCCAATGATGCATGAGATAGTTGGAGCACCAGGATCTTTGTACTTGGGAGGAGTGCACTACTGAATTATAGAACTCACTTGTTGTGGCAGCATCACTTTCTTTGGCACATGGCTCATTGATCTCCTTTTCTGAGTGCACAAGTCCTTCAAGAATTTGGCATAAGGAGGAATCTGTTTGATGGCATCAAGGAGTGGTATATTAATCTTCACTTGTCGAAACACCTCCATCATGTCATGTAACTTGTCCCCTTGTTTCCCCAACTTGGATGTTTCTTGAAAACATTGTGGGAAAGGAGCCTTGGGCTCATATAAATTTTCAGCAATTGGACTCATGAGCACCTCTTCTTGATCATTCTTCTTTTCCCCCACCTTGTTATCAATTACTTTTCCACTTTTCAAAGTGGTGATGGCTTGAACATCCTCAAGATGTGGGTTGCTCAAAGAATCATGCATCCCTCTAGGATTGGCAATGGATTGACTTAGTAGCTTTTCCTTTTCTCTTTTACTCAAGGCATTGGCAAGTTGTCCAAACTGAGATTCCAGTTTGGCAATTGATTGAGAGTGAGAATGTACCAATTGAGCAGTGGATTGAAGTACTTCAGCAATAGAGTCAAGCTTATCAAGTTTTGCTAGGGCAAGCATCATCTTATCTTCAAGAGTCGAACTCTTTGGTGGCATAGGAACTTGTGCTTCATATGGTTGTGGAGGAACATAGTTTTGAGGCTGAAAAGTGGGCTGAATTACTAAAGATGGATTAGAAACTTGACCAGTTGCCATGAATTGCACTATTCTTTGTGCCACAGCATCCACAATGGTAGACATAGCATCTGTAGAATCAATATCAAAAATATCAGCTATCCTCCTTGTATTGGATGGTCTGCTCGAATGAGATGAAGACACACGTTGTAAAGAATTGTCACTAAGGTTCTCGAACAAAGTTCATGCTTCATCTTCGCTTTTTAACATGAAAGTACCCCCACATGATGCATCTACCATCTGTTTGTTACTCTCTGTTAGCCCCTCATAAAAACACTGCACTAACTGCCACTTTAGAACTTGGTGATGAGGACACTTCCTAAGAAGGTCCTTGAATCTCTCCCATGTCTCATAAAATTGTTCCCCCTCAAATTGAGAGAAACCAGTGATAGCATGTCTGAATTGATTGGTCCTCCCTATCGGAAAATATTTCTTCAAGAACTCACTTTGCATTTGAGTCCATGTAGTGATAGAGCATGCCGGTAGAGATCTGAACCAATACTTAGCCTTCTCCTTTAGAGAGAATGGAAAGAGTCGCATCCTGAAAGCATCTTCTGAGAAGTTATGAATTTTTGTTGTTGAGCAAACTTCTATAAAATCATCTAAGTGCTTGTATGGATCTTCATCAGTCAGCCCGAAGTAGGATGGCAACATCTGAATGATGCTGGGCTTGATCTCATAGCTCTGTGCAGTCACATTAGGCAGTTGAAATTCAGCTGGCGAATTGTATGTCTCTGGGACATAGTAATCTCTGAGTAAACGCGCCCTCTCCACAACAGCATTAGGCACAATATTGTTGTCCTCATTGTTATCACGCACACCAACCATGACATCAATAATTTCTTCCTCTTGCTCAATGGTATGGTGATTGAAGTCCCTCAAAAGAAAACAAAAATAAAATAATACAAATTAGTAACAAATATAAAAATTATAAAAAAATAAAAATAAAAATAAAACAAGTTAGTATCTAAAAATAAAACAAAAACAAAATTAAATGAAAAATATAAAAATTATAAAAAAAAAAATTCCTAAACTAAAAATTCAATTAAAACTAATTCTGTAAAATCCAATCAATCAAATAGATAATCCCCGGCAACGGCGCCAAAAATTGATTCGTGTGTGAGTGTAACTCAAAAAGTTATCAATTAAAAATTTCCACACTTCGCAATAGAACAAATTCCTTGCAGAATAGGGCTATCGAAAGGGGTATCGTACCTAAGGGATTATGTTCTGACGAGTTGGATTACGGAATTAATTCTAATTAAATTTATGAGAAAAGAATTCTGATTTTTAAACTAAACTAATTAAAAAGTAAAATAAAATAAATCAAAGTAAACAAGATAGTGAAGATAATAGGAGAGAAATCTAGGGTGTTTGACTTCACCACTAACTCCACAATCAATGGTCAATTGATTCAACTATAGGGGAATTACATAAGTGGTGTCGGTGGCTACAAGCTCACCTTCATCCGTCCAGAAGATAACATATGATTAAGGCTAAGCCATGGACTATCTTCGATTGGCATGGGCCATCTGCCTAACTACTCTAATCTAGGGTGCAGTATGGTTCATCTTCTCTAGGCATAATCCATCAAAGCTCATAACAATATATTCAGTGATTACCATTGTGTAATAATCTCTCTCATGATCACAGAAAACAAAAGAGATTGAGTTTAATAACAACAACCAAATATCTAAGACAAGATAAGAAATCATTGAGATTGAATTTACAAGACTTTTATTACTCAATTCCTTAATAAGAATCCTCACAATTACACAATCTATGCATGTATATAAAGGTCCCCAATAATTAAAACAATCAAACCATTGATGCTTTGTTAGGGCTACATCAAAACCCTAGTGGATGAACTAGCCGCTCATGGTAGAAGAAAAAGCTTCAACTGTTGAGGAAGAAGACATCATCTTTCTGAATTACGCGTATGACTTCGTTCTCCAATGGCTCTGCAATATGTTCCTGTTCTCTTCTCAGCCCTCTCAGACTCTCCAATCTCTGTGTAAGCTCTCCCAATTCAGCCTCCAAGTCTTCCCTTTATTCCCCAAGAGAATACACCAAAGTCCTAATCCAATTAGGAATAAATTAGGGTTTCCCGCAGCACTAATCAGGTGGGTTTTTCCTGCTGACTTCGGCCCGACTTTTGACCCACTAGAAGTCCGATTTACGGAATTTTTGTGAAATACAAAAGTGTGCAGAATCAAATTTCGTTGAACCATTTTAAGAATTATGTCAATTTGAGGCTCGGAAATAAGCCTTCTGGTCCGTTTTCCAAAACGGGATTAAGAATGTATTATGCGCAGGTTTGGACTTCAGGCCCGAAACCTTCTTAAGCAGCTGTAATTCTCTTGGACCTCTTTCTTGGGCTGATTTGAGTTAAAATAAATGGTTGAGTGAATCTCCTTGATGTAGGCTTCATCTCACCATCTTGGATGTCTTCTTTAAAACCCAAAAGCACGATTTTAACTGAAATAATCATTAAGGCCCTGAAAATACAGAAAACACTAAAACAAAGTAAAATCACAAAATAATCTATCACTAAGAGAATAAAATACATAAGTTAAGAGGCTAGAATGCCTAACATTCAACGCCTATCAACGAAACAGGACGCTTAAGGATATGGTAAGGAGTATGATTAGTCATTCTGCCTTACCAGAATCACTTTGGGGAGAAGCACTTAAGACTGCAGCATATATCCTTAATAGAGTTACAACAAAAGCCACTGCCAAAACCCCTTACAAAATTTGGACGGGCAAGAAGCCTAGTGTAAAGCATATTTAGGGATGTCTAACTGAGGCAAGGCCTTATAGGCCTAATAAAAAGAAACTGGACTCAAGGACGATGAGTTTCTATTTTATTGGATACTCTGAATGATCCAGGGGGTATAAATTTTATAATCCCACGACTTACTCGATTTTCGAGTCTGGAAATGCTCGATTTTATGAGGATGTCGAGCTTGTGGGGGGAGATACAATTACGGACTTTGTTTTTGAAGAGAAATATGTTGATATTCCCACATGTGTTATTGGCATTGATCAGGATTCCATTCCTGACCTTGTTCAAGACATAACAAATCAAGACAATGTCAGAGAACCTCCCATTCAAGAAATTGTTCTAGAAGAACAAGCTCTAGCACCTCAAGAACCTATGCCATTTAGGAGATTCACTAGAGAGAGAAGAAGTGCAATGCAAGATGACTACATTATATTTCTCCAAGAACATGAGGTAGATATTGGAGTGATAGAAGATGATACTATCAACTTTTGTCAAGCTATGGAAAGTTCTAACTCTCAAAAGTGGATTGATGCTATGAATGAGGAGATTAAGTCCATGAAGGACAATGATGTGTGGGATCTTGTCCCATTGCCAGAAGGTGTGAAACCCGTTGGTTGCAAATGGATATTTAAGATCAAGAGGGATTCAAAAGGTGATATGGAAAGATACAAGGAACGTCTTGTTGCAAAGGGCTTTGCACAAAAGATGGCATCGACTATAAAGAGACTTTCTGTCCGGTTTCTTTGAAAGACTCTTTGAGGATTATAATGGCATTAGTGGCGCATTTCAATCTTGAGTTACATCAGATGGATGTGAAGACATCGTGTCTCAATGGTAACATTGATGAGCGGTCTACATGGTGCAACCAGAAAACTTTGTGTCGGGAGACCCAAATAATATAGTTTGCAAAATTAAGAAATCCATATATGGACTCAGACAAGCATCTCGACAATGGTATTTCAAGTTTCATCAAGTGATCATCTCATTCAGTTTTGAGATGAATTTGGTTGATAATTTTATATACCATAAGTACTGTGGCAGCAAACATATTTTTCTGGTTTTATATGTCGATGACATCTTGCTTGCCAGGAATGATATAGGCTTATTGAACGAAACCAAGAGATTTTTAGCTAAGAATTTTGAGATGAAAGATCTTGGTGACGCCTCTTCTGTATTAAGCATTCAGATACACCGGGATCGCTCTTGGGGTATTCTTGGATTGTCACAAAAGAGCTATATCGAAAAGGTTCTCAAAAGATATGAGATGCAGGATTGCAAATTGGGTGATCCCCCTATGGCTAAGGGAGATAAGTTTATTTTCAATCAGTATCCTAAGAATGATTTTTGAGAAAAAAAAATGTAGAAGATTCCCTATGCCTCAGCAGTAGGGAGTCTAATGTATGCTCAGATTTGTATGCGTCTGGATATTGTGTATGTTACTAGGATGTTGGGAGATATTTAAGTAATCCAGGAGTAGACCATTGAAAAGCAGCTAAACGGGTCTTGTAGTACTTACAGAGAACAAAAGACTACATGCTCACATATCGGAGGTTGGATCAACTTGAGATCATTGGGTATACTGACTGCGATTTTGCTGGATGCTAAGATAGTATGAAATCTATGTCGGGATATATCTATCTGCTAGCTGAAGGGGGTGTATCCTGGAAGAGTGCTAAACAATCACTTTTAGCCTCTTCTACCATGGTAGCAGAGTTCATAGCACGTTAAGAGGTGTCTAATCACTGAATATGGTTATGGAATTTTGTCACGGGGCTGCGCATAGTAGTTGGTATTGAAAGACCACTCAAGTTATTTTGTGACAATAAGTTAGCAGTTCTGTATTCCAAAAACAACAGGAGCTCGTCAAAGTCGAAACATATAGACATTAAGTTCCTAGTTGTTAATGAAAGAGTTCAGAGTGGACAATTATCTACAGGGCACATCGGAACAAACTCCACGGTTGCAGATCCGCTTACTAAGGAATTGCCACCCAAAGTGTTTCATGAGCACACTGCTCGTATGAGTGTCATGTCAATTGATGATTTTCAGTTTTAGTGGGAGTTTGTAATTTTAGATGCTTTTATGATATAGACATTTTACAGTTATTTTAGTTTATGGATATTTGGAGGTCATTTTCTGTAGAAATAAAGTTTTGGTTTATTTACACTCTGATTTTAGTATGGTTTGATCTCACTAAGGTTTAAGGGTGGACCAGTTGGAAATAGGCATGTTAGGATCACATTGCATGAAATTTTCATGTTACACATTCACATCCTGATCCCTGTCATTCAGTTGTATTGGCATACGTGACCATTGATAGGTTTAGTTACCACAGTAGTAACGAAGGCCACTTTTATCCTATGTTAGTATGATTGATGGACCAGATTGGTTATAGATACATTTTTTGTAATGATAGCAAAGTTAAGCTCTTTTGGTTATTTTTGCAAAGCATAATTATAAGGTTGCAGATATAGCCCAAGTGGGAGATTACTAGATCATTAATCCAACATTGAGCATATATGTGAATAATTATGTGTTGCAGTTTGTCAAATAAATTTCAGCCTAATTAAAAATGATTTGTTAAGTTTTGGTAATTTGGGCTTTAATGTATCTGATAGGATGTGGGCGTTTAATGTGTAGAGCCTAAAAGAATTTCTATTTTTATGATGGGCTGAAATAGAAATACGAAAAGATAACAGGGTTGTTACCTATATATGGTGGTTATGGTCCCCATATTACACGAAGGGTTTATTCTTTCTGACATCCCATCGGCAAAGAGAAAAATATTGAGAGAAAAACTAAAGGGCTCTCTAAGGGAAACGTCTTGATCTGGAAGGCCAACCGCACGGCTCTAGAGAGCAATTGGTGGATATGGATTTAGGTACGCTTCCACTTATTTGTTGAATTATTCTTGGTGATCCGACATGAATGATTCAATGAGTTTAAATGATGGTTTCACCAAAGAATTATTATCTAACATCATTATCTATGTCACATTTAGCAGTTGCCCTCTATTTTCCAATGATTTAATTAGCCTCAATCGAATAAGCATTGCAAGATAGTCTTAATAAAAATATGATCGAGCCAGAAATCTATTTAAAGGGAGGCATATTTGACATAATAATTAAAAATAATAATTCAAGTAACATGACCACTAGGAGTGCAGGAAGACAATAATCTAAGAAATAGAAATGTAATAATGGTGCATCAATCAAGATTCAAATATTATGTCATTATTCATACAAAATTACAGTAAAAAAAATTCAAAAATATAAAATACACACATTGGATGAGTTTATAAAATTATAGTAATAAAATTAAATAAAAAGAGAAAAAAAAAAGAATAAGAAGAGGAAAAGGGGGTCGAATTCAGATCGAATCGAGATTGATCTAGTCTAGATTCGATAATAGTTATATTTGATCTGATTCAATCCAATCCAATAACCCTATGGGTTATTTATGATTTAATTCATATCCAATTTGTAAGTAATCAAATATGCGATCAATACCCCAATCCGAAATATATATTTTTTAAACAATACTCTATTGTGGTAATATTTCAAAAAAAAAAATAATCTAAATATGTCACGTAATTAATATTCACAAATATTTAATGCGTCACATAATATTTAACTAATATTCAACTCATCAATATTTTCTACTTAGTATAAATATCATTATCTTAAATAGCATCATGTATTAAAATAAAGCACATCAATTGTTTTAAGAGTGTTTGAAAATAAATAAGCATAATATGATATTTTTTAAGATCATGTGATAATTATATTAAAATACCAAAATCACATAAATTTTATTAACATATAATTAAATATAAAAAAATAAAATAAATACGAGAAAACCTGGAATTAGATCCTGGCTAGTATTTGATATTATCTCCTTAGGACAATTGGTGCCCTAAATGGTGTTGTACAGACCCACTGACTCTTGATCGTTTAGTGAACCAACTCGGTGTAGTAATTTTTTTTTAAAATAAAAAATAAAAAAATCAACCCACTTGACTCCTTGGGTTCAACCGTGAATGCTAGGCTATTCTTCGATTGGCATAGTGTATGTGCGGAAGGAGAAGAAAACTTCAAACACAGAATGTTTTGGCTATTCAATAGAAAAAATAAATTTAAAATTGAGGCAACCCTATTTATATACTTCCTTGTTCCTTTTCAGACGTTCTTGATTGGTATGGGACATGCGATTTGGGTTTAAACGTTAAGAGTCATATTGTTTCAACGTTAAATGATAATTCATTTATTACTGGAAGTATTCGTTCATGTACGTATATGCGTGATTATTCGATAGTCGACGTGACTATTTAATTACCAACCGAATATTTGTATTATATCAAAATGTTAACTCAATACATGATACTGTATTAATATTCTGTTCATTCATGTAATTTAACATTAGGAACATGATATGCACACCTTCAATATTCATTCAAATGATCGAGAATATGAATTTTTATGTAAGTTTTGCAAAATTTGAAGATGGCCAGAGATGCAATTCAATAGTTTGACCATGTGAAGGTTCTCAGTTTTGAGTCTCATCTGCATGCTTGTACTGTGCTTTTGAATTCATTGATCAAGGATTAGTTACAGATACATTAGTTGAGCATGGTGGATGGTTCTCTTACGAGTGCCCCGTGTTCGAGTCCCCGCAGCGGAAATTAAATTTTGAATGAAAATTCAAATTTAAAATGTTACTTTTATGGACTCGCCGTGATTTTAGACTGCTATTAGTAGTATGGTTTCGGCCCAGCTCATTAGTCATTATCATGGAGGGTGGCCCACATGCTAGGCTTATATCAGGTAGTGTTGTGCTAATTAGTCATTATCATGGTGTGTGTCTCACATGCTAGGCTTATATCAGGTAGAGTTGTTCTAATAAGTCATTATCATGGTGTGTGTCTCACATGCTAGGCATATATCAGGTAGTGTTGTGCTAAACAATAAGATAATAAGAAACAAATCAAACTATTTATAAAATAAATGTCCTACTTTTTCATCAATCAATTTATCTTTCTAGTTCTAAAGTATATACATTAGTGTAATCAACAAACAAATAAAATTATTTATAAAAGAAAAATATCATAAGTATATAAAAGAAAAATATGTTCTTTAATTCAATTAACCATAATTACAAAATTTTAAAATTATATAGGAAATGATTATAATAAGTACATAGATTATTAAAAATATTTAAAAGCAGGACAATATAAATAAATATTAATAAAAATATTTTAATACTTTATATTTATAGTTTTATTTGTTTGTTGATGGCACCAATGTAAATACTTTAGAACTAGAAGGGTATATTGATTGATGAAAAAGTAGGACATTTATTACAGGAAAGCATTTAATTTTTGTAATTAATTTTCACCAATTAGTGGAGAAGCGACTGCCGCTAGCACGCCTCTTACTATATATAATAAATTCCTTAAATCCTATTCTAGCAATATATTATATATTATAAGAAAATTAATATATATTTTAAAATGAACGAGTGCGTACATATGTTTAATTAGTTGAGATCAAAGTAAAATCTAAAACGGTGAAACCGAACCAGAGTTCTTGAAATTCCCATTTATAGTTGTTATATTTATGTACTATATTAAAAGTTTACTATCTAACTTGGGGACTACTATCATGAACTGAACCATGGGTTCAAGAAAAATTGAAGTTAGGCCGATAAATGGGTTGAATTTGGATCGGATCACGACTGATCGACTACAAATTTGATATGAGTTAGATTTGATCCGATTCGATAACCCGAAGAATTATTTAAGAGTGAATCCATATATGATTTTTTAGTAATCAGATATTCAATCCTATAATCCAATTCGAAATATATGTTTTTAAAAAAAATTAATGTCAAAAGAGATTAGAAAACAATGATTTGGATAAAAACAGAGAAGTCAAAAAAGAAATATAAAATATAAACAAAAAAAAGTAAAAGAAATAGGTATTTGACTTGTTGTTAAAGAAAATGAATTATAAAGAGAGACAAAATAGAGAAAGGGAAGAAGAAAAGGGAAAAAATGATAAAAGATATTTTAATAATACATAAATATTATATATTAAATAATTAGATAGTCTATTTATATTAATGAAACAATTTTTTGCGCAATTAGGTTCGACTCTAAGTTCCTACAAGACAAAGGCAGGGTGCCTACCGGAGAATCTCCGATGCTCAAGTTAGTATCAAACCGAGATAATTCAATATTGTTAGAAATAAATAAAGATTGTGTATTGCATTGATATTGTAAACAATATATAAAGGCCTATTTAAATGTACATAATCTTGGACGCTAAGTAAACTTAGAAGACAAGAAATCCTATTCCTAGATGGTTTAAGTTAAGATGTAAGAAACCTTTGCAGGTTTGGAAAAAATATGTAATCTAACAACAAATATAATAGGAAATATATAATCTAACAGCCTCCCAAAAACTCAATGTGAGTTATATGAAGCCAACTTGAGTTTGGAGACAAAATTTTGAATGCGGCTCGCGAAAACAATCTGGAGATGTTACCAGTTGTGGCTGCTAACACATGCAAAGAAGCTACAAAAGAACCGCTCGATAGACAAATGACTCATTGAAGTGACGAGAAGATCGAAAGCGACTCGTTGGAGTGAAAACTGATTTGAAAATAAGAAAATTAGCTCGTTGAATTCAGTGACTTTGACACACAGATGTTACAGCTCGTGAAAGCAATCTGGTGATGTTACCAACAGTGGCTACGAACACAAAAAAGGAAGGTGCAAAAGAGTGAACTCGTTGGAGCGACAGTAAGACCGAAAGTTACTCGTTGGAGTGAAAACAAATTTAAAAATCCTAAAAGGGGCTCATTGAAATTGTCACGCTCGATTTTCGACTCCCGAAAACCGAGGGTGATTAAGTCAAAACCCATGCTCAAAATCACAATTACTCTTCTTGATATTATGCTTTGATACCAAGTTGTCATGTCCTGATTGTCGGGCCATGACTTATCACAGAAGCCTTTACATCCACAAATACATCAACCCTTCACCCAACGTGTCCCAATGGTCAACAACACAAATTATTATTGAAAAAATTAGTGGAAGCATTTCTTACACGTCAAAAACCATTAATCTCAATGAGTAAGCACTTCTACTCATCCGCATTCTTATAAATCACTCACTTCCAAGACTCAACACTTCATGTGTTTGGAATCTAAAGCAGAAACTTACACCATTAGGTAGAGAATCCAAAAATACTCAACTTAAAAAAAAATTCACGCCCAATTTCGATTTAAAATGAAGAAGTTATACCCGATTGAAGTTTCGGAGCATGCTATGAATAGTGACTTCAATTCATTGAAGTGGCAACTTCAATCCATCGAAGTTTTGATGCATCGAAGTGCCAACTCTGATCCATCAAAGTTTTGATGCATCGAACATGTATCGACCCAAGTATCGAAACCTACTGTCTAATGGTCAAAATTCCCAACTTATAGGCTCCAAAACTCCTCAAAAAAGCCTAAAATCATCAAATATTATCCATAACATGAACAAATACTAAAAACATCGTTATGCATCATTCTAAGCCGGATTCAATTCCGAACAAAATCATACATCAATATGGGTCGTTCTCCATCACCAACATATTCCAATTTATAATGAAAACGTTCATCAACGCCATTAACTTATCAACACAACCATTTTCACAATTTATGCATGTATAAATGAACATAAGGAGGAAGGATCATTATTCTAAAACATCTAGCATATTACCATGCTCATAATGTGCGTGTAGCATATAAAATCATAAATTCAACTACAACATGTTCTTGAATTATAAGGATGACATATTGAGGTCTAAATTTCCATACACATAAATATGCACTAAGTCTACATCTCGGACGTGCCGAATAACAAAAATAACAAGTGAATGAGATCTAAGACTTTGAATCCAAATCATGGATGCTCACCATCCATCACTTCCTTGCCATGTCCTGAAAATGTTAATGTAGGGGGATGAACAAGTTCAATGGCTCAATGTAATATGTTGTACAATCTATTCAAGTCTACATTTCATTTAATTGCGTAAAGGAAATACCAATGAACAATTAACCTACGTTTCATGCTTCCTAGCATTCTAGTCAAAGCTATACGTTCATTTTCAGGACATACTCATGAAATACATTTGACAACCAAAATTTCACAACATGTTTCATCGTACAGTCCATCATATCTATAATATATGATATACCAAATTCATCCATAATTTCACTTACTTCACATAAGTCACGTTATTTCACATAGTTCAATACAAAACCACATTGTACTCGGAATTGAACTCACACACACACCACACACCCAAGATATGTACTGAAGTCACACATCTTAATTCCCTTTGGCTATTTCGGGCTACTAACACGTCCAGTCACCACCCACTTGTGCAAGGTTGAGAACATTCACCCTAAAGAGGATGTTTTCTTCTTCTATTTTCTATGAGTCATTCGCGAGTATTCATTGTAAACAGAAAATATTTCACGTTTTTGCACATACACTCGTACATTAGATGCATTGCACTCAATACATGCCCTATGTTCATTCTAGCATGTTATTCAACAATTCACAATGTAACAAGTATACATTCAATTCCCAAACTCAAGCTTTTTAATAAATTCACCTAAAATTCACATATGCAAACTATATATCAATTTGCACAATTAAGAAATTCATGCATTCAATAACATCTATCAACCATTTTCAATTCAATAAGACATATCATCAATTCACGCCCACAATTAATGTACAAAATCCCATATAACTATATATAACATGAATACATCAATTTTATGCTAAGAACATGAAATTAAACTTGAAATGTAAGACACAACACACCCCCTACTTGAATAGCTATAATTTCAAGCCATTCCTTACTTCACTCAAAATTTAACTTTCTTAGAAATCGATTCTGTACCGATCAAACTCGAGCACTCATCACGTTAATCATTTCTTTCTTCTTTGGCGAACTCAAATTCCCACCCGGAGTCCATCTAAATTGATGAAGAATGGAAGAAGAAGAAGTTGCTATATGTGTATATATATATATATATATATATATATATATATATATATATATATATATAATGTTGCTCATGGCTGAGGGCTGAAGAGAATAGAGTTGGGTGCTCTCCCTTGCTATTTATAGCAAAATGCCCTACACTTAATTACAAGTATGCCACAACCTTTTCACTAACTTTCTCGGGCTCGTTTTCGGAATTCGATAACTCCGATTGATACGAAATTGATTCCATTGTGCGACAAATATTTTATTTAAGTTATCCTTTGAATTTGAAGACATTTTAGGACTTTCAGATTTTTTGGGCCCACGGGGCCCGCATCCCTAGGTCAACCGGACCCAAAAAAGTCAACTTTTGTCAAACGCTCCAAAAATTTTCCTAAACCTTAAATATGTTCTCTAAACATGTATTTCACATTTAAAAAATATATATAATCATTTAAAACATTAATATGCCAATTAAATGAAAATACAAGAAAACCGACCAAAAATTATCACGGTTTTTACAACCTACCCAACTTAAAAGTTTTCATCCCTAAAATCAGGATGTACCTGGAAAAAACAAGTCAGGATACTTAGAATGAACTTCCTACTCTCATTCCCACGTAGCCTCCTCAACATTGTGATGATGCCACAAAACCCTGACCAAGGGAATGGTCTTACCCCTCATGACTTGCTCTCTAGCATCAAGAATCTATACCAATCTCTCCTCATAGGTGACATCCTCATTAACCTCAATGTCTATCTAACTTGGGACGTGTGATGGATCAGGTTTGGTATTTCCTGAACATCAAAACATGGAATACATTGTGAACCTTTTACAACTATAGTGGCAAAGCTAATATGTAGGCCACCTCACCAACACACTCAAGGATCTCAAATGGTCCAATGTATCTTGCCAACAACTTGCCACTTTGCCCAAAGCACATTGATCCTTCTCGTGGTGAAACCTTAAGGAACACATGGTCTCCTACCTCAAAGGATAATGGTGTCCTTCTTCGATCGACATAGCTCTTTTGTCTACTCTAAGTTGTCAACAATCGTTACCTAGTCAACTTAATCTTTTTTATAGTCTCGTGCACAATATCTAGACCTAAGGTTGCGGTCTTACCCACCTCAGTCCAACAAACTGGAGATCTGCAAGGTCTGCCATACAACACCTCAAATGGTGCCATCGCAATACTGGCCCGATAACTATTGTTATAAGCAAACTCCACAAGTGTAAGTGGTCCTCCCAACCACTCCTAAAATAAAGAATACAGGCACAAAACATATCCTCCAGTATGAATAGTACATTCTGACTGTTCATTAGTCTGAGGATGGAATGTTGTGCTAAAATGCAACTCGATGTCCAACACCGTCTGAAATCCCTTCCAAAATCTTGAAGTAAACCGTGGATCCCTATCCGACACAATGGACACTGAAACCAATGTAATCTCACAATCTGCTCCACATATTACTTACTGAGCCTCCTCACATCATCATTCAACCTCACAGGCAAGAAGTGAGCTATTTTGGTCAATATATCCACAACAACCCAAACTGTATCATTGACCTTGTTTGATTTTGGGATATTGGTAACAAAATCCATTGTGATATGTTCCCATTTCCACTCTGCCACTGGTAATTATTGCAACAACCCAACAGACTTTTGGTGTTCTACCTTTATTTGTTGACAAGTAAGGCATCTAGGTACAAACTGTGCTATATCCTTCTTCATACCCCACCAAAAAAATTGGCGTCTCACATTGTGGTTGATGTTGTTTTAAAATTGTTAACTAACTCGCAAGTGTACGAATCTATTAAAGTATAGTTCGGCAAGAACGAGGTCGAACCCAAGGGAATGCTTTGAGAAGAAAAACTAATACAAATTCAAATTATTTTAAAACTAATCTAGTTTAAACACAAGTTGGTTGATTTGAGATAAATTAAACTAACATGCAAATAAAATAACACTATTAAAATCAAATAGAGAAAATAACTAAGGTTTCGGATTCCACCACCATTAAATCCATGAAGCTTCTAATATTTATTTATTAATTCCCAAATTTGGAGTAACAATCAAGAAATCAATCTATTGCTTACTCAAGATTTAACAATAAAGCACTATGAAAAATATATTAAAAAGGTAGATTTTCCTTCGCTTCACTTGTGTAAAATTCTAAGCATCCTATGTATCCAATTTAATGAAAAACATAAGATCAAAGATTATCACTTTTAAGAAATACAAACCCAAGCTTAGATTAATTATAATACTTTCTAACTACCACATATACATAATATAGATGGTGAAAGAATTATAAAATAATTAATCACAAGAAGCGAAAATCATAAGCAATTAAATCACACACATGAGAATCAATTAATGAACAAAAGAACTTCACTTCATTAATGGAGGTTTCCTCCTCAACCCTAGTTGAGGAGTTTAGTTACACATGGTAGAAGAATAAGATAACAAATAAATAAAAGACATAATAAGTAAATAAAACCTGGATTGTGTCTGTCTTCTCTGCCCTGGCCTCTACTTCTTTTCTCTCTCAAAACAGCCTCCAATTCACCTCTTTATACCCCAAGAGAATACATAAAGTTCTAATCCAATTAGGAGATAAAGTCCTAATCCAATTAGGAGAAAATTAGGGTTTTCCCGCAGCCCAAAATAGGTATATTTTTCTGCTGACATTCGGCCCAAGTTTTGACCCAGTAGAAGTCCGATTCAAGAAATTTACGTGAAATACAAAAGTGTCCAGCATCGAATTTCGTTCAACCCACGCAAGGATTTAGTCAAATTGATGCTCGGAAATAAGACTTTAGGTCGACTTTCCAAAACGGGATTAAAACTGGATTAAGTGTAGAATTGGGCTTCAGGCCCGTAATCTTCTTAAGCAGTTATAATTCTCTTGAACTTCTTTCTTGGGCTGATTTGAGTTGAAATATGGAGTTGAATGGACCCATTAGATGTAGGCTTCATATAACCTTCTTGGATATCATCTTTAAAAGCCCAAAATCATAGTTTTATCCGAAATAATCATTAAGGCCCTGAAAAAGACAGAAAACACAAAAACAGAGTAAAATCACATATAAACTATCACTAAGAGAATAAAATATGCAAATTAAGAGGCTAGAATGCGTAACATTCAACGCCGATCAGTGGTACATTTTTGGTCCCATTAGGATGAACTGCAAAATGAGAATGATGAAATTCCTGTAATACATTATCACGACAATCTCCCACTGTCGTACCACTAATAATCTGTGGGTGAATAGACTACAACTCACTATCCTTCTTTTGTGCTTCGATCACCTTGCTCACAAGCGTATGTTGAGCTACAAAGCTAAACAATGTAGCTGGTTCACTATCATCACTGAAATACAATTCCAACTCCGAGAAATGTTCCATCATTGTCCATTCTCGAATGGCTATGCTAGCCAGAGTCCCGTGATACTTTCTGCTTAATGCATCTGCGACTACATTTGCTTTTCTCGAATGGTATTCTAAATCAAAATTGTAATCCTCCATGTATTCAATCCATCGCCTCTATCTCATGTTCAAGTCCTTTTGGGAGAAAAAGGTACTTAAGACTCTTGTAATCTGAATACACTTTAAATTTCTCACCATACAAGTAGTGTCTCCACCCTTTCAAGGCAAAGATCACTTTGCTAGCTCCAGATCATGCGTAGGATAATTATGCTCTTGAGTCTTTAATTGTCTACACCCGTAAGCAACTATTCCTTCACATTGCATCAACACACAACCTAGCCCGCTCCCTGAAGCATCACAATAAATCACATACCCTAAGCCACGCTCGGGTGTCACCAAAATAGGAGCCGTAGTCAACCGCTTCTCCAATTCATGGAAAGCTAACTCACATGCTTCATTCTACATGAACTTCACACCTTACGAGTGAGTCGTGTCATAAGAGCTGCAATAGTAGAGAAGTCTTTCAGAAACCTCCTATAGTAGCCCGCTAACCCCAAAAAACTACGAATCTCAAAAACACTCTTCGGACTCTCCCAATTCATTACAGCTTCAATCTTAGATGGATCAACTGAAACTCCACCTCCAGAAACAACATGGCCAAGGAATTTTACCTCTTAGAGCCAAAACTCGCACTTCTCATACTTAGCGTACAATTTGTGCTCTCTAAATATTTGCAAAACTGTCCTCAAGTGAACCTCATGCTCCTCTTCCGAGGATGAGTACACAAGTATATCATACAAAAATACTACCACAAAAGTATCAAGGTACTCATGGACTTCGCGTTTCATCAAGTCCATAAATACCACCGGTGCATTGGTCAAATCGAATGGCATTACTTGGAACTCATAGTGTCCAAACCGCGTACAAAAAGCTATTTTGTGGTTATCCTCATCCTTCACCCTCAATTAGTAATATCCCAACCTTAAATCAATTTTAGAGAAGTAGTGAGCTCCCTTTAATTGATCAAATAGGTTATCTATCCTTGGTAACGGATATTTGTTCTTGATTATCACATGATTTAACTTTCGGTAATCAATGCACAATCTCAAGGATCCATCGTTCTTCTTCACAAACAACACCAGTGCTCTCCAAGGTGATACACTCGGTCTAATGAAGCCTTTGACTTTCAAATCATCCAATTGGCGATTTAATTCCACCAACTCTACTGTTGCCATCCGATAAGGTGCCATAGAGGTAGGCGTCGTACCGGGTATAAGATCAATCTTGAACTCTACCTCTCTCTTGGGAGGAAAATCTGTCAAGTCCTCCAAGTACTCACATACCACCACCAGGTAGTCTTCTCTCGACATCTCCTCTCCCTCAACAAATAAACTAGCCAAGATAAAACTGTTTTGCCCTCAAATACTAATTTTATAACATAGTGCAGTGTAGGAATCACTCCGATCCCCCACAAAGTAAAAGCAATCGCCCTCGGGTGTACAAATCATCACTCTCCCTCTAAAATAGTCTATCGTAGCACGAAACTCTGACAATCAATCCATTCCTAGGATGATATCAAAACTATTCATATCTAGGAGAATAAAATCAAACTGTAGTGTCCTCCCTACTACCTCAATAGCGCACCCTCGACACACACTATCAAGTATTACCGCACCACCTACTGGCATATCAATACAAGCTACTCTACCCAATGGACTAATATCTAGCCCTAAAGTCCATGCAAATGGTGTAGCAATAAATGAATAAGATGCACCTGAATCAATCAATACATGTGCCTAAGAATTGTACCCTAAAAATATACATCGAACCACTGAAGGACCCGTTGAAGTCTCAACTGGTGTGATAGCATAGGAACAATCCTATATACCCCGTCCTATCTGACCACTCCCCTGATGGCTAGACCGTTATGTAGAGGCAGCTGATGTCGTTCTCATCCCCAGGTGTGAACTCTGAATAGACTGTGCTGGTTGTGGTGGCTAAGGAACTCTGAACCCTAATTGTGCCTTAGAAACCTATGAATAATGCTGCTGTGACCCTGCAGCACTGGAAGCACCACTCCCCCTCTGTGGTCAATCCCTCACCACATGACCCACCTGTCCACACCAATAATATTTCCTCGAATCCCCTTCCGATGCAGGTTGCATTTATGGGCATTGTGACTTGTAATGCCCCAACTGCTGACACTGAAAATATTTCACCTTGTCCCAAAAGGATGCCATAGACATAGATACTATAGAGAATGACTGAGTTTGTTATGGACCTCAAGAAAATGAGCCACATCCCTTGTGCTTCTTCTTTGGATTCACTTCTGAGTGAGAAATTGCACCTTGAGACTGACTCCTCAAACTCCGTATCCTCTAAAAATCATTGTCATCCACCTTTACTAGCAATGTCATCCTCACTACCTCTACATAACTTGGCAAGTTTAAGACAGTTACTTTGGCCTTTAGCTCGAATTGGAGTCCCTTCACGAACCTCCTTGTTTTTTTTGACAATTCAGTAAACTTATTTTCATAGTCCATCACACTCATTAAGCCTTGTTCCTTCACTGTGTCCAAAAAGTACTTCCTAAGGAACTGTAGAGACTGTGCCCAATTTTGGTCAATTTTTCAATTTTTGTCATTTATTGCTTTAAATGTATTTTAAATGATGTTTAACATGTATTGAATGCGGGGAACATGTTTAGAGGGTTGGAATACGGTTTTGGAAAGTTTTGGGAACTTTTGACAAAAGTTAACTTTTTTGAGTTTGGTCAACCTAGAGGTGCGGGCCTTGTGGGCCTAGAAATTTTGAAAGTGTTGAAATGACTTCAAAATAGGAGGATAGCTTAAATAAAATATTTGACGTGCAACGGAGTTGATTTCGTGTCAATCTGAGTTACGAAACTCCGAAAATGAGCCTGAGTAGGTTTTGCAAAAAGGTGATGGCAAACTAGTAATTAAGAAGAGGTCACTTAGCTATAAATACTAAGAGAGATTAGCTCTTCTCTCATTTTTCATCCCAACAGCCAAGACAGAGAGATATATACATATATACGTACAAGCTTCATCTCTTCCTCTTCTTCACTAGATTTGAGGGCCTTAGAGTGGGATTTTAATTTCACCGAAGAAGGAAGAAACGATTTACGCATCGAGGGCTCGAGATTGATCGGTTCAAAAATAATTTCGGAGGAAGTTGGGTTTTGAGAGATTGGGGGAAATCAATTGGAAGCTCTTCCAATTTCAGGTAGGGGTGCTAGACTCACTTATACTTTGATCTTGTGGTCCCTTTCAAAATATCATAAGAGATAGCTTTTGATTTCTTGAACCTAGGTCTATGTATATATATATATATATATATGTGTACCATGGCGATTTATCCATGTATAAGTGTCCAACATGTTAGTTAGGGCTTATGCATGGTATGTGTGTGCAAATGTGACTATAATGCTTTTGGTGAAAAATGTGTTTGTTTGATGAAAACATGAAAAATATGATTTTCTAGCAAAATCTATGAGCATAGTGATTTTCATGATGTGAGTGTGATAGAATTGTGACAATCTTGAGTTGGAAGGAAAATGCATTGATTTGATGAAAAATGCATGCATTGTGTGACTATGTGCATCAGTGTGATTATATGCACTATATGATGATTTTGGGGCATGAGTGTGAAATTAAGATAAGGGGAAGGCCCCTAGGGTGAAAGACCCAAAACTTGGCCAAGAGGAGGTGCTCCCTTCGGGTTAGTAACCTGATAAAGCACAAGCAGAGTTTGGGTGCCGAAGAGACCCTTATTATTGGAGTGATGAGAAAGCCCCCTTTGAATTGATTTCGTGTGAGTTATATATATATATAAGTTGTGACTTGTCCAATTTGATATATATATTTGCATTTTATGTGAAGCATCATGCATGATTTGAAAAATGTGGATGTTTTGGTAAAAATGCATGAGCATGTGCATTCATGCATGGTTTACGGGTTAGAGTGGGGATGGGTGGATCATTTCTATTGAGCCGTTGAGATGCTCACCCCTTTATACAAAACATTTTCAGATAAGGCGCCAATGGAAGACGAAGCATGATTAGCTCTATGGATATGTTGAGCTTATTTTTGGACTTTTGCTCTTTTGAGATGTAGATAAATGTCCATGCCGGCTTGTGGCATGTAGACAATGGTGTTGCCTTTACATTTGTATCTTCTTATGTATGTGAAATCCAAATGTAAGTGCCACACTTGTAGGAAAGTGATTTTTTGAGAAATGTATGTATAATGGCTTCCTTCATTTGAGACTTGTTGAATGTATGCAAAAAGGGCCATTTGAATTCTTATATGTATGGTTCCATGGATTATGTATGGATTCGAAATTTAAATGGGTGAATGTATTCTTTTGTCTCTTGTATCTTAATTTCATGGATATGAATGTTTAGAGTTGTGGATTTATGTTGGAATCATGGTTGTAGGATTTAAATGTATAAGTTATATTGTATGGTTGGGTTAATGAAGATCACCTTTGGAAAAATGAGGATGGTTTGGTTCACTTGAATTTTATGTGCATTGTGAACTTAGGATTAGTTTTTTATGATTATGCAAGATTTGAGATTCAAATGTATAGGTTGATGTGTGAGTATGATTTTATATCAATGGTAGATGATTTATATGAGATATGAATGATCTAAGGTGGTTTTGTTGAGATTTGGGTTCAATTTGATCTTGTATAGGTGTTTGGGAATTTCTGGGCAGTGCATTTCGATTAATCGAGATGCCCATCTCGATTAATCGAGATGCCCATCTCGATTGATCGAAATGGTTGTCAGATTTTATAAATTTTCAAGCTTTATTTCGATTAATTGAAGTCCCAATTTTGATTAATCGAAATAATGCAGGTCCAGGATACTGAGAGGGTGTTATTTTCAAATGATGGGGTCAAAATCTCGATTAATCGAGATGAATCTTGATTGATCGAGATTACTATTCACAGCAAGGTTCAAAAATTGTCCAAACTTCGTTTCGATGTAATTTCTTCATTTTAAATCAGAATTGAGTGTGGTTTTTTTTAAACATGAGTATTTTTGAAAGATCTATCTAATGGTGTAGGTTTCATAATCAAATTCCATCTGTGTAAAAAGTTGAGGTCTAGAACTTAGTGGTTTATACGTATGGAACCAAAGGTGAAAATCATTTGCAAGGGCCATTGATGATCTAATGCCACTTGAAGGGTGTGCATATAGAATGCTTTCACAATAGAATGGATTATAATGAGATTAAGGTGTGGGAACTTGAGGTGAAATTACGGATTCACCCCCGTTTCCCTCGCTCCTAATCGGGTGTCAGAAACCGGGGCGTGACAACATGGTATCAGAGCCCTTGGTCGTAATACCTAGGGACGACGGGAAATGGTTGGATCACATATGGAATTGTGAGGAGTATATTAAGTGCATATTGCATAGAAAATTTTATGTGCTTACTTGTTTGATATGGCATGCTACCTTGAAGTATATAAGTATGTTGAGTATGCATGAAGTGAATTGGATATAACATTCATGCTTTGAATTTTTTTTAGTATCTTCTTGTCATCTATGCAGAAGGATGCCACCAAGAAGAGCTCATGAAGTGACACCGGAAGTGGTCCCTATTGGAGGGGAGCAATTCATGCGCGACATGGTCACTACCATGCGCTAAATTGCGAGGGAGACACAACGGGAAACTCAAGAGGAGACACAAGCTCCACCAAGAGCAGCTCCTTCTAGCCGAATGATAACGGTACTGGAACACTTTAAGAAACACAATCCACCAACCTATTCTGGGGGATCCGATCCCATGGTAGCAGAGAATTGGTTAGATTAGATTATCAAGCTTCTCACCGTGCTTGAAATAGAGGAAGAATTGAGGGTGAAAGTGGCCACACACTATTTGGTGGACGAGGCTAGTCGTTGGTGGAAGTTCATCGGTGATTACCATGACACCGAGGTTATGGATTGGGACACATTTCAAGTACTCTTCCTTGAGAAGTACTTCCCAGTAACGGTAAGGGATAGTATGAGGAGAGAATTCCTCAACTTGACTCAGGGCAACATGACGGTGATGGAATATGAGACTAAATTCACATCTTTGGCTTGGTTTGCCAAGGAAATAATTTCAACAGAAGGGTTGAAGGTTAAACAGTTTATTTGGGGCCTATGACCGTATTTGTGAGATAGAGTTGGACTTCTAGGTCTGACCAACTATGCAGCAGTGGTGGAGAGGGCATTGGTAGCCGAGGGGTTTAGTAATGATAACCAAAGGATTAGGGAAGCAAAGAACAAAGCAAGGGCCACGGGATCTCTTGAGGATAACCGTGCTAAGAAGAAGCGAAAGAATGGTGGGTCGTCCTCACAAGGGCCACAAACTCAATTTGTGACTTCTGTGGCTATACCTTCTAGATCCTTCTGATCTAGAACAGTTTGTTACAATTGTCAGAAGCCAGGACACAGAATGGCTGAGTGTACATAAGGACAAGTTCCTTCAGTGGCAGAGAAGAGGTGCTTCAATTGTCATCAGTTGGGGCATATGAGTTGGGATTGTCTACAAAAGAAGGGTGCACAGGGTGGTATGAGTTCACAGCAGTGTCTTGCATAGCCTACTGCTTCACAGTCAAGTTCCAGGACATTGCCACCACCATAGATAGTGCCTTTAGCTCAGAGCTCGCGGACGCTAGCTAGAGGAGTTGCGTCTAGTGCTCCTAGTCAGCAGTCTAGATATCAGGGTATGGGACAGTAGGGCCAGAGAGCACAAGGCCGTGCCTTTACTCTTATCTCATTAGAGACCTCAGCAGGACCGTCAGTAGTCCGAGGTATATTTCTTGTATCTAGTTCGTGGGCTAGGGTTTTAGTGGACTCGGGTGCATCGCATTCATTCATTTCATGTGCATTTGTTTGTGCTTTGGGGTTGGAGGTGTCATCTTTGGATTCGACCTTGTCCATTGATATGCCAGTTGGGGGTAGGGTGACTTTGAGTAGAGTATGCCGATCTTGCGAGATCGAGATATCAGGACACCGATTAGTGTTTGATTTCATCCTTCTCAATATGACTAGCTTTGATGTGATCTTGGGTATGGATTGGCTATCAACCTATAGAGCCAACATTGATTGTTACAAGGGAAGAGTGACCTTGCATACGCCGGAAGGTGTTCGAATTTGTTTTGTGGGAGAGCGGGATGACTTCTACTTGTCGTCTCAACTTGGCTCTAGTGATCGGAAAGGGCTTGGGTATTTCTTGGCGAGCCTACTTGTTGATGGTGATGATGAGACACTTGGAGAGCTTCCTCGTGTAGTGTGTGAGTTTATGGACGTATTTTTGGGGGAATTGACACAGTTGCCTCCGAAACGAGAAGTGGAGTTTGTTATAGATCTTGCTCTAGGTACCGCGCCCATTTCTATGGCACCGTACCGAATGGCATCGGCTGAGTTAAAAGAGTTGAAGGACCAATTACAAGAGCTACTAGACAAGGGATTTATACGCCCTAGTACATCGCCTTGGGGAGCTCCGGTTCTTTTTGCTAAGAAGAAGGACGGGTCTTTGCGGCTTTGCATTGACTATAGGAAGTTGAATCAGGCAACGATCAAAAATAACTATCCCTTGCCAAGGATAGATGACTTGTTCGATCAACTTAATGGTTCACTACAAGAAAAAAGACTTTCTACGGCGGGCAAAAATGGCTTTTACCACGGGCATAGCCCGCCGTGGTATCGGGTGTCGTAGATGTCCAAAGACTTTTTACCACAGGCTTCGCCCGTGGTAGAAAAAATACTTTTAACCACGGGCTTCGCCCGTGGTAGAAAGTTAATTTTCTACCACGGGCTTTACCCCGTAGTAGAAAGTATGCTTTCTACCATGGGCGAAGCCCGTGGTATAAAAATAACTTTTAACCACGGGCTAAAGCCCGTGGTAGAAATCATACTTTCTACTACGGGTAAAGCCCGTGGTAGAATAATTACTTTTAACCACGGGCTTCGCTCGTGGTAAAAAACATACTTTCCACCACGGGCTCAACCAGTGATAGAATAATAACTTTTAACCACGGGCGGAGCCCGTGGTAGAAAATATTTATTCTACCACAAGCTGAGCCCGTGGTGGAAATTATTTATTCTACCACGGGCTTAGCCCGTGGTGGAAAGTTTATTAATTTTTTAAAAAAAATTATATGCCTGTACAACAAAATTTACAAAACCACTTGTACAACAAAAATCATCCATCTTCAATTCCACCAATATACAACTGAACAACACCCAAAGTTATATTCACACCAAGTCTTGATAACATCAGTATTAACAGGTTTTGCAGAATACTTTTGCAACAAATAATCATCAAAAATAGCAACCAATGTTGAACAGATTTACATACTACATTTGTAAAATTGCATCAAAATATTAATCATACCAATCACAAACAAATAAATTAATCACAAACTTCTTTTATATTCAAAGAGCTAGTTCCGAGACATACTATTCAAAGAAAAAAAAGTCTCAATACTGATACAACTAACATTATGATTGCTTACCAATAGCATTCCTTTCAACCAAACATTAAGCTATATCAAAACTACATTAAAAAAAACTGAAACGCTTTGCTTAAATGCATAACACAACTATACCCAAAAAAGCAGCCATAATGTCCAAAAGTTAGTCACTGTCCAGTGTGTCACTGTCTAAAATATCTTATCAGTCTTCAAAAAAATATATGTCCAAAAGTTGGCTAAAATAAACCTGCATTATAAAACATTTTCAATCAAAATCAATACTTTTTCTAATAATCAATTCAATTTAAACTCTAAGTACACTAATAAAATACTCCATATTTAAACAAATGGTTTAAGAGTAGTTCATGTCATGTAATGCATGTATATTATATGTAGTTTCAATTCAGAATTAACTCTAAATTTGTGATTTGTCTTTTCCATCTTTTGTTTTAAAAAAGAGTAAGATCCAAATGAATATCTCGCAACTATTTTCCTTGAAGTTTCCTTTTGTCTCTAAAGCATAAGGGAAAAAAAGAATAAAAGAAAAAGAAAGTCTAAAAGTTTGAATTTTTTTTAGTTTCCACTATTTGAACAGAACACTCCAAATGATCAAGAAAAAAAGAGAGGAAGTCTAAAACTCTGAGCCCTGAATGGCTTGATTTCTATTATTTGATAAAAACCCTCCAGTAGTTTTATTTGTGTACATTATGTGAATTCCGCTTTGAAAGAGTATTAATGTTTTCATAGACATGAGATCTAATGTCATTGTCATTGGATAAATTGATTAAAGTTAGAGATGCAATATCAACTCAGTATTGCATAATGTTGGTAAAAAAATATATATATGTGAGATTCTAAGAGAATAGGTGCTACATATTTTATGATCAAATATCCCAAGGCTGGATGATTTTTATTATTATTATTATTGTAATTATTATTTTCACAGAAGATGAAACATTCAAATTGGCAAGAAACTGCTTCTTTTCATGATTGATCCAAAGAAGTCAATAATTAAAGATTCATTGCTTTCAATGGTGAAGAGTCAAAAATAAGAGCATCCAAAATCAAAGTTGGGCCGCTTTAAGCTCGCAGCAAAGAAACAGAGCAATGCAACCAATGTTATATGATAGAGTAAGCGTACGACTATCTCATTATCTTACAATGATATGTCACTGGAAAACAAGACAGAGAGTGTGTATATATATATATATATATAATATCCCAAATCAAAGTTGCATTTTGCTGATGTTAAACATCAGGTCACCAAGACCTTAGACTTGGCAAACCAAAAGTTATGTAACTGGAAACTAAATCAAAAGCCAAATCTATAACAAAGTTTCAACTGGAACTTAGAACTACAAATGAATATTGTTTCAAATATCCCTCTCTTAAAAACATGTGATAATCTTTTGTGGCTTCAGCTTCTCAGCATCATTCAACATGGATAAAGAGAGTCCTAATGGAAACTTTCAACCATACAAATATCTATACATACTTTTTAAAAGAATTGCGGATAACTTAATTACATTTATCAGTTCATAGTTTCATAGTAGAATCTTAATCTCTAATGCCATTCAACTATCTGAGCCTTGACCTCTTATGATCAGAAAATATGTGGATTATTGATTTATATGCAATAATCAAGATACCAGCAAGATCTTAGTAAACAATTCTGGAGGAAGGAAAAATATTGAAACTAGCACAATTAAAAATTTCCCATGCTTTTACCATTACACGTGGCAATATATGACTTTAAACTATGTTGAACTTGTTGCCTTTCAAGGTTGGGATGAATTACTGGGTGAATGCTATTATGCTAGCTCCTTTCATGTCTATTTGGTGAATCCCATTTTGTCCAAATTTAGGCTGGGTGTCTGAAATTGCTGAATGCTGACATTTACTTCCCTACTATTTGGCTTTAAATGCTTTCTATTATTGAGGATGAACAAAATCCTGAATTGCTTGTTCAAGAGCTCCCCTTCTTCAAGTAGCTACAATAAAATATGTCAATATCTAATATCTATATTGAAACAATGATCATATTTTTGTGTATATCTAGTGTTGCCCACATATTAAGAATGATTCCAATATGAAAGATCTATTTTGAAACAATGATCAGATTTTTGTGTACATGTAGTGCACACCACATATTTGGCTTAATGTCACAACATAACTTGGACATTGTTTTCATTTTCCCACTTATATTTTTTTCTAAATGCATTTTTAGTTTTTTACCATGTGGTTCAACCCCATCCCCCAGTCACAGGTCATTGACTATTGGGTAACCACATGCATTTATATTTCTGAGTTACCACAATATATACACACACACACACACACACATATATACAGTACACACACAAAATGCCACATCTAGGATTTAGACAATTTTTGTTCCAAACTTTGTGCATTAGCTTTGTGCATTTGAGCAGAGTGGTCCATTGTATAGTTACCTCAAATTAATGTGAATATGTCTTATAGAAGCACTGGACAGCCAAGGGCTTCCCAAGTTGTCCAAGAGGACTTTCTTTAGAGGGGGCTATCTAAGCCCCTAGGACAGAGATAGAGTATATGATTTCTAGTACAAAGACTTTGGTTGTTTTGTCACATTTTTTTTATCTTTGTAATGAGTGGAAAAACTTTCAAGTTGAAGACAAGAGAGAAAAAGGATACAAGTTGCAACTGCAGATTAATGATCACAGATTGAATATATAACAATATAACATGATTGTCTTTATATTTATTTGAATACATACACAAATTATTGAGGTCATTGTGAAAGTGGATCCTAGAGGAAGTTTTGATAAATTGAATCAGTTTTGGTATTTTCCTTCAATTTGAACTAGAATTTGCACTTAATCTGGAGTGGATCACCTTTGTCTCACTTGGGAGAATTCCGAAGCTAAATAGATTCTTTGAATAATCCTTTGCTTGATTTGGTTTCCCTCTTTTTTTTTTTTACTTTTTTTGGAACAAAATGATTTCTCTCTTTCTCTATGTATATACTTTTTCTCTGGAGTGGATCACCTCCAACTATTCCTCCCAATGCAACCCTCCAGTTTGATGTTGAGTTGCTGTCTTGGTCTAGTGTCGAGGACATATGCAAAGACGGAGGAATAATCAAGAAGATACTTGCTAAAGGAGAGAATTGGCAGAATCCCAAGGATCTGGATGAAGCATTTGGTACATATTCTATTACCTGTCTATATCAAATTATTAACTATTTAACTTAATGAATTTATTTGTTGTTATCTTATGCTTCGTTGTCTTCGTTGCAGTGAAGTATGAGGCCCGGCTTGAGGATGGATCAATAGTTTCAAAATCTGAAGGGGTAGAATTCACGGTCAAAGATGGTCAGTGTCAGTGCAGCTGGTTTTCCCTTTACCTTTTAATTATGCTTGGAATTGGAATATGCTTGACATAGTGATCCTTGTGCAGGGTATTTCTGTCCTGCTTTGTCAAAAGCTGTTAAGACAATGAAGAAGGAAGAGAGGGTACTTCTGACTGTGAAACCACAATGTAAGTCCGCTTCTCGTATATACTTATTTGAGGTTCTACTTTGTTTGTTTATTAATTGTCAAATTTTCACAGATGCCTTTGGAGAAAAGGGAAAGCCATCTATTGGTGATGAATATGCTGTGCCACCAAATGCCACCCTTCAAATAGTTCTTGAATTGGTCTTGTGGAAAACTGTTTCAGAAATTACCAATGACAAGAAGGTTATAAAGAAAATCCTGAAAGAGGGAGAGGCTTATGAGCATCCAAATGATGGGGCAGTCGTCCAAGGTAAGTTGTTTGAAGAAGAGTACATCTATGATATATTTGAGTTTTTTTGTAACTGATCCTCTTTTTACTGTCTAACAGTAAAATTAATTGCGAAGCTGTAAAATGGAACTATCTTTCTGAAGAAGAGACATGATGATGATGAGCCATTTGAGTTCAAAGTAGATGAAGGTATTTATCATTTTCCTCTTGGTTTGCGTCTTTTTTTTTTTTTTTGAGTCTTAAATAGTCAAGATGTTTCTCTTCTGAAGAGATATTCAGACAAATGTTGCCTCTTCTGCTTTTGATATTTGTCTATGCTAATCGTGTATCGGGAGTTGGATTTTCAACAGAACAAGTTATTGATGGACTTGATAGAGTTGTGAAAATAATGAAGAAGCAGGAGATTGCACTGGTAACAATCCAGCCAGAGTATGCCTTTGGTTCATCCGAATCAGCTCAAGAGTTGGCTGTTGTTCCTGCTAATTCAACTGTATATTATGAGGTTGAGCTGGTCTCCTTTGTGAAGGTCAGTAAAATATATGTGACGTTGTGTGAATTATCTTTCTCCAAAGAAGGTCATGGTAGATACTGAAATGATTTCTGTATCTTATGCCCGAGTGTAGGAAAAAGAATCTTGGGACATGAGTACTCAAGAAAAGATTGAGGCTGCAGGGAAGAAGAAGAAGGAAGAAGGTAATGCATTATTTAAGAGCGGCAAGTATGAGAGAGCCTCAAAGAGATACGAAAAGGTATATTTGTGATTGATGAAGTTAATATGATTGTTTGTGCCAAGACATAGCTTCATAATCCCTAGTTATGATTCACCTGAAATAAATTTTCATTTGGGGCAGGCTGTGAAATTCATCGAGTACGACTCATCTTTCAGTGAAGAGGAGAAGCAACAGGCCAAGGTGCTGAAAGTCACTTGCAATTTGAACAATGCAGCATGCAAGCTGAGACTGAAGGATTACAAGCAGGCAGAGAAACTCTGCACGAAGGTCTTAGAAGTTGACAATAGAAACGTGAAGGCACTCTATAGAAGGGCACAGGCATACATACAACTTGTTGATTTGGACTTGGCAGAACAAGATATCAAAAAAGCCTTGGAAATTGATTCGGATAACAAGTATGTTCTCTCAAAAATAGCATCATCAATGTGACTCTTAATATATATTCTCTCTCGATCACACACACACACATAAATGTAAGATAAGATCATTTACATATATTTTTTTAAAAAACATGACTTAATTATATATATATATATATAACCAATTATATATACACAAACTTGTTTTAAAATTTATAATATTAGAAAAAGGGGATACACTATTATGTTCAATCTTTTTCCTATAAATGAGAGCTTCTATAAACAAGACTTAAATCCAATTTGAGATTCTTTATGAGTCGTTGGGGAAGTAACATGTGAAATTTTTTAGTGTTTTCAATCTCAGCTATCATAGTTTTCCAAAATTTTAGAGGACTGTAACCTGCTTACCTTAGTCTTTATATAGGCCTGTACGCCTCTATGTTTGCAAGACTAATGGTTGTAGTTTTTGATCCTTTTGGGTGAACAACCCGTATATTCATACAAATAAAGTTGCAGGAGTGCATACGCATTTGAGCATGCGTTATCACATTTGAACATGTTTTTTTCTAGATGACAGTAAATTTGATGTTGATTAAAATACACAAAGAAATTTATATAGTTACACAAACCATTAAAAATATGAGAGAGAGAGAGAGAGAGAGAGAGAGAGAGGAATAATACCTAATGAAGGAGATGAGTTGGAGAGTGAGGAGGCTCAGAGCTTGCTTCAACGGAGAAAAATTAGGGCTTTCATTGCTTATATGGAGAGAAATTGGGGATTCGGTTGACAGAGAGTTTCCTTCAATCAGAGCTTGCCTCAATGGAGCTAGAGAATGACGTCGATCGGAGGAAGGGACACAGAGGCTTAGGGTTCGGTTAGGATTCAATCTAAAAAGGGTTAGAGATTTGGGTTCCAATAGTTCTTCGACTATGAGCGGGAAGCAAAATGAATTGGGGAAAATAGTTACAGAGAACGCGTGCAGTTTAATTCTCATGAAAAAAATACCCCGCGAAATAAAATTAATTTTTTGAATAAAAATAAGACTTTCCACCACGGGCCAAGCCCGTGATAGTTATAAAACTTTCAACCACGGCCCTAGCCCGTGGTGGAAAGTCACTTACAACAACGGGCTACATAGGACCGTCGTCAAAATTATTTTCTACTACGGGCTATATGGGCCCGCCATAGAAAATTACTTTCTACCACGGGCTACGCGCGCCCGCCGTAGAAAGTCACTTTCTACCACGGGTTATGTCGGCCCGCCGTAAAAAGCCTGTTGTTAAAAACTAAATTTCTTGTGGTGGTTCGAGGTGTTTCTCAAAGGTAGACTTGAGATCGGGCTACTATCAGTTGGGGATTAGAGAGGCAGACATTCCGAAAATCACTTTTCGCACACGATACGGGCATTATGAATTTTTGGTGATGCCATTTGGTTTGACAAATGCATCGGCGGCATTCATGGATCTAATGCATAGAGTGTTCAATGCTTACTTGGACAAGTTTGTGGTTGTGTTCGTTGATGACATCCTAGAGTACTCATCTTCAGAAGAGGAGCACGAGGGTTACTTGAGGATTGTGTTGCAACTCTTAAGAGAACATCAATTATATGCCAAGTACGAGAAGTATGAATTTTGGCTAGCGGAAGTGAAATTCCTTAGGCATGTTGTGTCCGAAGGAGGAGTTTCTGTAGATCCATCCAAGATAGAGGCGGTGATGGGTTGGGAAAGACCTAAGAGCGTATTTGAGATATGTAGTTTCTTGGGATTGGTCGGGTATTATCGGAGGTTTGTGAAGGACTTTTCGAGGCTAGCTGCACCTATGACGAAGCTTACCCGAAAAGGAGTGAAGTTTGTATGGGATGATGCTTGCGAGCATGCATTCATGGAATTGAAGAGTCGGTTGACTTCAGCTCCAATTTTGATCATTCTGGAACGTGGGTTGGGGTACACAATTTATTGTGATGCTTCACGACTCGGTTTGGGATGTGTGCTAATGCAAACCGAATGAGTAGTGGCATATGGTTCGAGGCAATTGAAAACACATGAACAGAATTATCAGGTACATGATTTGGAGTTGGGGGCGGTGATCTTTGCACTTAAGGTGTGGAGACATTATTTGTATGGCCAGAAGTTTGAAATATTCTCGGATCATAAAAGTCTCAAATACCTTTTCTCACAAAAGGATTTGAATATGAGGCAACGGAGGTGGATAGAGTATATGGAGGACTATGACTTCGACTTACAATATCATCTGGGAAAGGCTAATGTAGTGGCGGATGCATTGAGTAGGAAGTCACATGGTAGCTTATCGAGCTTAGCCATACGGGAGTGGAAGATAATGGAAGACATCTCAGAAATGGGATTACATTTTAGTGAGGATGATGGACCGGCGGTGTTATTTACTCTTATCGCTCAACCAACTCTTGTGAGTAGAGTGATTGAAGAGCAGAGGAAGGATAGTGAGGTTGAGGCTATTCGCACACGAATTTTGGGTGGCGAAGTAGTGAAAGGATGGACAGTTCATTCAGATGAGAGCATGAAATTTCAAGGGAAGATGTTTGTTCCTTTAGCTTGTCGGGACGAGATTTTGAGAGAGTTTCATAACTCGAGGCTAGCAGTACATTCAGGTGGTACCAAGATGTACCATAACCTATGCCGACAGTATTGGTGGAAGGGTATGAAAAAGGATGTAGCTCAGTTTGTGGCGAGGTGCCTCACTTGTCAACAAGTGAAGGCCGAGCTTCAGAGACCAGCGGGGTTGTTGCAGCCATTGCCTGTGGCTATGTGAAAATGGGAGCATGTCACTATGGATTTTGTGACAGGGCTTTCAAGGTCGAGGAAGGGTCACGACACAGTTTGGGTGGTCATTGACAGATTGACGAAGGTAGCTCACTTTATTCCCATTAGAGTGACAGATGATGTGGATACTCTCAGTAGATTGTATATTGAGCAGATCCTTAGGCTTCATGGCGTGCCAGTTTCTATTATTTCAGATAGAGACCCATGATTTACATCTCGATTTTGGCAGAGTTTCCAGGCAGCACTTGATACGGACCTTCACTTTAGTACGACTTTTCATCCCCAGATGGATGGTCAGTCTTAGCGTACTATACAGATTTTGGAGGATATGTTGTGGGCGTGTGTACTTGATCTTTGGGGCAGTTAGGAGGTCAAAATCTCGATTGATCGAGATTACTATTCACAGCAAGGTTCAAAAATTGTCCAAACTTCGTTTCGATGTAATTTCTTCGGTTTAAATTGGAATTGAGTGTGGTTTTTTTTGAACTTGAGTATTTTTGAAAGATCTATCTAATGGTGTAGGTTTCATAATCAAATTATATCTGTGTAAAAAGTTGAGTCCAGAACTTAGTGGTTTATACGTATGGAACCAAAGGTGAAAATCATTTGCAAGGGCCATTGATGATCTAATGCCACCTGAAGGGTGTGCATATAGAATGCTTCCGCAATAGAATGGATTATAATGAGATTAAGGGGTGGGAACTTGAGGTGAAATTATGAATTCACCCCCGTTTCCCTCGCTCCTAACCTGGTGTCAGAAACCGGGGCGTGATAGGAACAACCCTCAAAAAGTTTCCCACTCCATGTCCCTCACCTCGTGAGTATGAGTCATGGATTTCCATCACAAGTCCGGCACTCCCATCAACTGAATAGGAGTCATGGACATCCTCAAATCATCCTCCACTATCCTCAGCACATCGAATGTTTTGGTAATCTGTTCTAACCAATCTTCTGCAACCATAGGATCCGCTCTCCCATCAAACATAGGAGGGTTTATCTTTTGAAACATTTCTAGAGCTCTTATTGCCCTATCCCCATCTCCTTGTGCTTGATTTTGTGGACCCTCATTGGCCGTCCTAGCCAACAACCGAATGGTAGCAGTCATCTCACGAACCAATTGTGCCCCATCTATCAATGGTAATGGAATGGGGTTTGCACCCCTGGCTCGACCTCTCCTCGGTGACATAGTTCTAACAAACATTTCCAATGAAGAAAAATCATATACATTTATGAATTAATTTATTCTACCCATATAACAATATGTTATCATCTTCGCACGTAACATGTAGACATGCTTCTCGATACATATTTAATCACATAAACATGTTATCAAATTAACACATAACACATATGCATGTTATCATATAAACACATATCACACGATCATGTAAACACATCCCTCATGCATACAATTTTATCAAAACATCACCTAACATATACGCATGTTATCATATAAACACATATCATAGTATCATGAAACATATCCTTCAGACATACAAGTTTATCAAAACAATTATGTCATGTCCACACGCGTTTCTAGATTTTCAAGTCCTTGTTCTAACCTATCCAAAACTACACGTGATTGAACCGTTACCTGTCGTCCTTAGGTATTCAACCTAGTTAAGCTCTTATAACAAGCTATGCTTTGATACCAAGCTGTCACGCCCCAATTTTTGACTCTCAAAAACTGAGGGTGATTAAGTCAAAACCCATGTTCAAAATCACAATTACTCTTATTGATATCATGCTTTGATACCAAGTTGTCACGTCCTGATTGTCGGGCCATGACTTATCACGGAAGCCTTTACATTCACCAATACCACGTGTCCCAATGGTCAACATTACAAATTATTATTCAAAAAATCAGTGGAAGTATTTCTTACAGGTCAAAAACCATTAATCTCAATAAGTATGCACTTCTACTCATCTGCATTCTAATAAATACATCACTTCCAGGACTCAACACTACATGTGTTTGGAATCTAAAGCTGAAACTTACACCATTAGGTAGAGAATCCAAAAATACTAATTTTTTAAAAAAAAAAACCATGCTCAATTTCGATCTAAAATGAAAAATTTATGCCCGATTGAAGTTGAGCATGCTGTGAATAGTGACTTCAATCCATCGAAGTGACAACTTTGATCCATCGAAGTTTCGATGCATCAAAGTTGCAACTTCGTTCCATTGAAGTTTTGATGTATCAAAAAAGTATCGACGCAAGTATCGAAACCTACTGTCTAATGGTTGAAATTCCTAACTTATAACCTCCAAAACTTCTCTAAAAAGCCTAAACATCATCAAATATCTTCCATAACATGAACAAATGCTAAAAACATCATCATACATCATTCTAAACCGGATTCAAATCCCGAACAAAATCATACATCAATATGGGCCATTCTCCATCACCAACATATTCCAATTTATAAGGGAAACGTTCATCAACGCCATTAACTCATCAACACAACCATTTTCACAATTTATGCATGTAAAAATGAACATAGGAGAAGGATCATCATTCTAAAATATCTAGCATATTACCATGCTCATAATGTGCGTGTACCGTATAAAATCATAAATTCAACTAAAACGAGTTCTTGAATTATAAAGACGACATATTGAGGTCTAAATTTTCATACACATATCAATATGAACTAAGTCCACATCTCAGACGAGCCAAATAACTAAAATAACAAGTGAATGAGTTCTAAGACTCTGAATCCAAATCATGGAAGCTCACCATCCATCACTTCCCTGCCATTTCCTTAAAATGTTAATATAAGGGGATGAGCAAGTTCAACGGCTCAAAGTAATATGTTGTGTAATCCATTCAAGTCTATATTTCATTTAATTGCATAGAGGAAATACCAACGCACAATATAGTTACGTGTCATGCTTCCTAGCATTTTAGTCAAAGATATACGTTCATTTTCATGGCATACACATCAAATACTTTTGACAACCAAATTTCACAACATGTTTCATCACACAATCCATTATATCTATAACATATGATATACCAAATTCATCCACAATTCCACTTACTTCACATAAGTCACATTATTTCACATGGTTCAATACAAAACCAAATTGTACATGGAATTGAACTCACAAGCACACCACACACCCAAGATATGTACCGAAGTCCCACATCTTAATTCCCTTCGATTATTTTGGGCTACTAACCAGTCCAATCACCACCCATTTACGCAAGGTAAAGGACTTTCAACCATAAAAAGGATGATTTCCTCTTTTATTTTCTATGAGTCATTCCCGAGTATTCATTACAAACACAAAATATTTCACGTTTTTGCACGTACACTCACACATTAGATGCATTACACTCAATACATGCCCTATGTCCATTCTAGAATGTTATTCAACAATTCTCAGTGTCAACAGTATACATTAAATTCCCAAACTCAAGCTTTTCAATAAATTCACCAAAAATTCACATATACAATCTATATATCAATTTCCACAATTAAGCAATTGATGCATTTAATAACATCTATCAACCATTTTCAATTCAATAAGACATATATCATTAATTCAATTCCACAATTAATGTACAAAATCCCATAGAATTATATATAACATCAATTTTATGCTAATAACATGAAATTAAACTTCAAATCTAAGACACAACACACCCCCTACCTCAATAGCTATAGTTTCAAGTTATTCCTTCACTCAAAAATTCAAATTTCTTAGAAATCAATTTCGGACTAAACAAACTCGTGCCCTCATCACGTAGATCGTTTCTTCCTTCTTCGGTGAACTCAAATTCCTCCTTGAAGTCTCTCTAAATTGATGAAGAAAGGAAGAAGAAGAAGAAGAAGAAGAAGTTGCTATATATGTATATATATATATATAACATTGCTCATGGCTGAGGGTAGAAGAGAATAGGGCTGGGTGCTCTCCCTTGCTATATATATCAAAATGCCTTACACTTAATTACAAGTTTGCCACAACCTTTTCACTAAACCTTCCTAGGCTCGTTTTTGAAGTTTTATAACTCCAATTGACATGAAATCAATTCTGTTGTGCATCAAATATTTATTTAAGCTTTCCCCCAAATTTGAAGTCATTCCGAGACTTTCAAATTTTTTGGGCCCACGGGGCCCGTATCCCTAGGTTAACGAGAACCGAAAAAGTCAACTTAGGTCAAACGCTCTGAAAATTTTCACAAACCTTAAATATGTTCTCTAAACAAGTATTTCACATTTAAAACACATATATAATCATTTAAAACATTAATATGCCAACAAAATGAAAATACAAGAAAACCGGCCAAAAATGGTCATGATTCTTACAACCTACCCAACTAAAAAGGATTTCGCCCCCTAAATTAGGACGTACCTAGAGAAAAGAAGTTGGGATACTTAGAGCAAACTTCCTACTCTCGTTCCTATGTAGCCTCCTCAACATTATGATGACGCCACAAAACCTTGACCAAGGGAATGGTCTTACCCTTCAAGACTTGCTCTCCAACATTAAGAATCTATACCGGTCTCTCCTCATAGGTGACATCCTCATCAACCTCAATGTCTATCCAACTTGGGACATGTGATGGATCACGTTTGGTATTTCCTCAACATCAAAACATGGAATACGTTGTGAACCTTTTTCAAATTGTGGTGGCAAAGCCAATCTATAGGCCACCTCACCAACACCCCCAAGGATCTCAAATGGTCCAATGTATCTTGGTGACAACTTGCCACTTCGCCCAAAGCGCATCAATCCTTTATGTAGTGAAACCTTAAGGAACACATGGTCTCCCACCTCAAAGGATAATAGTCTCCTGACTCGATTAGCATAGCTCTTTTGTCTACTCTGAGCTGTCAACAATCGTTGCCTAATCAAATTAATGTTTTATGTAGTCTCCTGCACAATATCTGGACCTAAGGCTATGATCTCGCCTACCTCAGTCCAACAAACTAGAGATGTACAAGGTCTTCCGTACAATGGCTCAAATGGTGCCATCCTAATACTTGATCGGCGTTGAATGTTACACATTCTAGCCTCTTAACTTATGTATTTTATTCTCTTAGTGATAGATTATTTTGTGATTTTACTTTGTTTTAGTGTTTTCTGTATTTTCAGGGCCTTAATGATTATTTCAGTTAAGACCAAGTTTTTGGGTTTTTAAAGAAGACATCCAAGATGGTGAGATGAAGCCTACATCAAGGAGATTCACTCAACTATTTATTTTAACTCAAATCAGCCCAAGAAAGAGGTCCAAGAGAATTACAACTGCTTAAGAAGGTTTCGGGCCTGAAGCCCAAATCTGCGCATAATACAGTCTTAATCCCATTTTGGAAAATGGACCAGAAGTCTTATTTCCGAGCCTCAAATCAACATTATTCTCGAGCTGGGTGGAACGAAATTTGATTCTGCACACTTTTGTATTTCACAAAAATTCTGTAAATCGGACTTCTAGTGGGTCAAAAGTCGGGCCAAAGTCAGCAGGAAAAACCCACCTGATTAGTGTTGCGGGAAACCCTAATTTATTCCTAATTGGATTAGGACTTTGGTGTATTCTCTTGGGGAATAAAGTGAAGACTTGGAGGCTGAATTGGGGAGAGATTAGACAAAGAGATTGGAGAGTCTGAGAGGGTTGAGAAGAGAACAGAAACATATTGCAGAGCCATTGGAGAACGAAGTCATACGCGTAATTCAGAAAGATGATGTCTTCTTCCTCAACAGTTGAAGCTTCTTCTTCTACCATGAGCGGCTAGTTCATCCACTAGGGTTTTGATGTAGCCCTAACAAAGCATCAATGGTTTGATTGTTTTAATTATTGGGGACCTTTGTATACATGCATAGATTGTGTAATTCAGAGGATTCTTATTATAGAATTGAGCAATAAAAGTCTTGTAAATTCAATCTCAATGATTTCTTATCTTGTCATAGATATTTAGTTGTTGTTATTGAACTCAATCTCTCTTATTTTCTATGATCATGAGAGAGATTATTACACAATGGTAATCACTGAATATATTGTTAAGAGCTTTGATGGATTATGCCTAGAGAAGATGAACCATACTGCACCCTAGATTAGAGTAGTTAGGCAGATGGCCCATGCCAATCGAAGATAGTCCATAGCTTAGCCTTAATCATATGTTATCTTCTTGACGGATGAAGGTGAGCTTGTAGCCACCGACACCACTTATGCATGATGTAATTCCCCTATAGTTGACTCAATTGACCATTGATTGTGGAGTTAGTGGTGAAGTCAAACACCCTAGGTTTCTCTCCTATTATCTTCATTATCTATTTACCTTTGATTTATTTTATTTTATCTTTTTAATTAGTTTAAAAATCAGAATTCTTTTCTCTTAAATTTAATTAGAATTAATTCTGTGTTCCAACTCATCAGACCATAATCCCTGAGGTACGATACCCCTTTCGATAGCCCTATTCTGCAAGGAATTCGTTCTATTGCGAAATGTGGAAAATTTTAATTGATATACTTTTTGAGTCACACTCACACACGAATCAATACTGGCCTGATAACTATTGTTGTACGCAAACTCCACAAGTGGAAAGTGGTCCTCCCAACAACCCCTAAGATCAAGAATACAGGCACGAAGCATATCCTCCAATGTCTGAAAGGTACGCTCTGACTGTCCATCAGTCTATGGATGCAATGTTGTGCTAAAATAGAACTCGGTGTCCAGCACCGTCTGAAATCCCTGCCAGAATCTCAAAGTAAATCGTGGATCCCTATTGACTCAATTGACGTTGGAACCCCATGTAATCTCACAATCTGCTCCACATATTACTTAGTGAGCCTCCTCACAACATCATTCAACCTCATAGGCAAGAACTGAGCTATTTTGGTCAACCTATCCACAAAAACCCAAACTATATCATTGCCGTTATTTGATCTCAGAAGATTCAAAACAAAACCATGGTGAAATGTTCCAATTTCTACTCTGCCACTGGAAATGGTTGCAACAATCTAGTTGGTTTTTGGTGTTCCACCTTTACATGTTAACAAGTAAGGCATATAGGTACAAACTGTGCTATATCCTTCTTCATACCCCGCCACCAATATTGGTGTCTCACATTGTGGTACATTTTGGTCCCACCAGGATAAACTGTAAAATGAGAATGATGAAATTCTCATAATACATCATCACGACAATCAAAAGATATTGCTATCAACCCTCTGAATCATAGACCTCTATCAGAATGCTATGTGCAATCTCTCACTGTCGTACCACCAATAATCTGTGGGTGAATAGACTCCAACTCACTATCCTTCTTTTGTGCTTCGATCACCTTGTTCACAAGCGTATGTTGAGCTACCAAGCTCAACAACGTTGCTGGTTCACTTTCATCACTAAAATACAATCCCAACTCCAAGAAATCTTCCATCATTTTCCATTCTCGAATGGCTATGCTAGCCAGAGTTCCATGAGACTTTCTGCTCAATGCATCTGCCACAACATTTGCTTTTCCCGGATGGTATTCCAAATCAAAATCGTAATCCTCCATGTATTCAATCCATCACCTCTATTTCATGTTCAAGTCCTTTTGGGTGAAAAGGTACTTGAGACTCTTGTGATCCGAATACACTTCAAATATCTCATCATACGAGTAGTGTCTCCACCTTTTCAAGGTAAAGATCACCGCTGCTAGCACCAGATCACGCGTAGGATAATTATGCTTGTGAGTCTTTAATTGTCTAGACCTATAAGTAACTACTCCATCACAATGCATCAACACACAACCTAGTCCGCTCCCTGAAGCATCACAATAAATCACATACCCCAAGCCTCACTCGACTATCACCAAAATAGGAGTCGTAGTCAACCACTTCTTCAATTCACGGAAAGCTAACTCACATGCTTCATTCCCCACAAACTTCACACTATTACCAGTGAGTCGTGTCATAGGAGGTACCATATTAGAGAAGTCTTTCACAAACCTCCTATAGGAGCCTGCCAACCTTAGGAAACTTTGAATCTTGAAAACACTCTTCGGACTCTCCCAATTCCTTATGGCTTCAATCTTAGATGGATCAGCTGAAACTCCACCTCCAGAAACAACATGGCCAAAGAATTTTACCTCTTGGAGCCAAAACTCGTACTTCTCATACTTAGCGTACAATCTGTGCTCTCTAAGGATTTGTAAAATTATCCTCAAGTGAACCTCATGCTCCTTCTCTAAGGATGAGTAAACAAGTATGTCATCCACAAATACTACCAGAAAAGTATCAAGGTACTCATAGAATTCGCGTTTCATCAAGTCCATAAATACTACCGGTGCATTGGTCAACCAAATGGCATTACCAGGAACTCATAGTATCCATACCGCGTACAAAAAGCCATTTTCTGGATATTCTCATCCTTCACCCTCAGTTAGTAATATCTTGACCTTAAATCAATTTTAGAGAAGTAGTGAGCTCTCTTCAATTGATCAAATAGGTCATCTATCCTCGATTACAAATATTTGTTCTTGATTGTCACATAATTCAACTTTCGGTAATAAATGCACAATCTCAAGGAACTGTCCTTCTTCTTCGAAAACAACACCGGTGCTCTCCACAGTGATGCACACAGTCAAAGGAAGCCTTTGACTTTCATATCATCCAACTGGCACTTCAATTCCACCAACTCTACTAGTGCCATCCGATATGGTGCAATAGAGATAGGCATCGTACCAGATATAAGATGTCATGCCCCGGAACCCAGACCACCGGGACTCCCCCGGACCAACCCGAATCCCAAGTCACGAACCTATTCACTCAACCCCGTAAATGACCTTAACCACACTCATACTATAGTATCAAGCTCTGATACTTTTTTGTCACGCCCCGGTTCTCGAGTCAAGGTGTGAATCCATGAGATCACCCTCATGATATAACCATCACCTGATCATACAAATCTCAATTTCCTATTATTTTTAAGGAAATTGGGCATCACCTATTTGAATAATTCAGATCCTGATCTGTCATTCTCATTTTAAACTTAAATTGGACACTTTTGAGCACGTGTCCCCCCATCATTCATATCTATAAGTTAAAATGGACACTTTTGGGCACGTGTCCCCCATCATTCACATCTATAAGTTAAAATGGACACTTTTGGGCACGTGTCCCCCCATCATTCCTACAATATGAATAATACAATTGAGATATAACTCAGTCCCTGAATGTCCATCTCATATACATACATCAAATGGAATGTACGTACAATTTACACCTATAACAATATAACTACAACCTCAAAATAATGTCACATACCACAAGCCGGCATGGATAGCTACCATTACATGGTTTAAACATAATTTTCAAATTTCAATCAAATGACCATCAGGCTTCTTTTGAGTCCCAAAACCTCTACAAGTGACTATGAAGTACCTTGTTCATCCAATCTTGGCACACAACCTAAAAAATATTGGGGGGGGGGGGGCGGCGGAGGAGCGGGGTGAGCACCACTACGGCTCAGTAGAGATACCCCAACCCCACCTAAACGCCAACTCGATGCTGACCTACATGAATGCGAGTCATGGCATCCCTATTGGCTACATGGCATATGCTAGAACATTTAAACATGCATAGCATATTCATTAACTGCATATAAGCCATTTCCATCGCATAGACAATTCCAAGCAATACATGTTTAACCATACAACTTAAATCATACCCATAAGCATTTTATCAACCACTATGTATGCAACATATTCATGTACAATGCTTACTGTCACGCCCCGATTTCCAACACCTGGTTAAGAGCGAGAGAAATGGGGGTGAACGGTGAAATCTAATCAAAACAACCATTTTGGAAAATATAATATCCAAACCAATTCTCTTAACCACGGAAGCAACTAAATATGCATATAATTAAGTGAATATGCATGACTAACCATGGTCCTCATCGTTGAAATCATTTAGAACAATAAAAAAAATAAAAAAATGATTTTCGGCCCTCGTGAATAGTTACTTTTCGTAAAAAGTTCCAAAAATTTTTTCGGACCATTGTCCCATCCTACTATAGTCCTAAGAAGCTTAAAAATATAATTTAGACCTTTTGAAATGGTTCAGAACCATGATTTTGCAATTCCGGGCAGTAGCTAAATTGCTACAGTAACTCCTCTAGTGGACAGTGCACTACTAGGTGCAATCTGTGCAGCAATCATAAAAAAATTCATAGAAAATTCATTTCAACTCGGAATGAGGCAAACTAAAATTCTGTAGAAACTAGACTAAATGTGCAACAAGACTACATCAACCTCAATGTCTAGATGTAAGCCAAATGAAACAGTTCTGACAACAAAGTTGGTGCCCAGTAGAAATAGTGAAATCTGGTGGCAGAATATTTTCGGATTTTTATAAAATTCTGTCGTTGTCCAAATGTCACCAAATTAATTCTGGGAATACTAGACATCTAGGGGAAGATGTGGTAAAATTTTCAGACCCTTTGGAGTTGTGTAGACCCCTCAAAAAAATTCGCCAAAATCTGGGCAGAATGTGTCCATTTGACCGGCAACACTTTCATTTCCAACAAAATCTAACACTCAACATTCCAAGGATCTACATATGGTATGTCACCATACACACACTCTAAATCACAAATTCATATCACCATAGACTAACAAATCCTCATACATTTCTATTGAAATCATACAAATCATTTCATAAGTCATTCATACCGTAAATTCAAAATGAACACTTTTGGGCACGTGTCCCCCCCCCCCCCCCCCTAATGGCTATACAATTATGTTCAAAGTCTTCCATACATGTCCAACATGGATTATACATATAAAATTCAAATATAAATATGTTATCTAACTTTAAGAAAAATATTTCCCAAAAGAGTCGACATGCCACAAAACAGCATGGACATCTACATACATATCAAAAGATCCAAAAGTCCAAAAGAAACTCAACAAGGTCCATTGAGCTAATCATGGCTCATCCTCCATTGGTGCCTTATCTAAAAAAAATTGTATATAGGGGGTGAGCACCACTGCGGCTCAATAGGAATGATCCACCCAACTCTACTCTAACTCAGGCGGCCATGCATGAATGCATATGAAGTCATTACAATCTATATGACAAATATCCATGCTTTTTACTCCTAAACAATCACGTTTTATAAATCATGCGTGATGCTTCACATTCCAATGTATACATACATATAGCAAATTGATCAAGTCTTAATTCAGTGAAAAACTCACACCACATAAGTCCGGAAATCAATTCAATGGGGACTAGCTTATCAAACCACCTCATAGTAAGGGTCTCTTCGGCACCCAAACTCTGCTTACGCTTCTCGGTTCACTATTCCGACGGATGCGCCATCCGCTTGGCCAAGTCTTGGGTCTTTCACCCTAGGGGTCATCCCCTTATCTTAATTTTCAATGTTGTCACGCCCCTAAAACCTCGCTTTTCATATAGTGCACATAATCACATCAATGCACTCAATCAACACAATGCAATGCATTTTATCAAATCAATGCATTTTTCTTCACTTCAAGATTGTCAGAATGTCATCACACTCACATCATGAAAATCATCATGCTTATGCATTTTTCAAGAAAGTCATATCTTTCATGCATAAATCTATAAACACCCACATTTTCATGTTTTCACCAATGAACACATTTTCAACAATTAGCATATATAGTGTCAATATCACATATACAACACATATGAGCCCTATACATATTCATAAATCACATTTATATATATATACATACATATACATAAAACCCTAAACTCAAAAAATCTCAACTTATCTTTCAGGTCACAAATATGTGACCTATAGAATCAAAGTAAAGATGAGTCTAGCACCCCTACCTCAATTCCCAAGCTTTGAATCCCTCTTTTGAAAATCCCAGCCGTTCTAACTTTATGAAACACGGACTTTGATCGGTTCAAACCGAAGCCTCAATGCCCTCTACACACTTTCCTTCTTCGGAATCTTACAAATCACGCCACAAATGACCTAAAATCTAGAGAGAAGGGAGAGAGATGAAGTGGTGACTTTTAGAGAGAGATTGAGATCTATAAATATGAAATATCCCAGACCTTGGGATATTTATTTCACTCCTAGGGGCGCGAAAAGACCGTTTTGCCCCCGGGCCACTTAACGTACCCTCTCGACCTCCGAATTAATTCTCAAAAATTCCGTTGGACTCAAAATCACTTCCTTAACACTCTAAACATTTCATTTAGTCCATTCCCCAAAAAAAATATTTTTGAGAATTTTTTAAATGCCCGGGCCCACTTAAGTCGCATCCCGGGCCCCGGTTTGACCAAAAAGTCAAACTTTTTTTAAAGTTCCCAAAACTTCCCAAAATCATATTCCAACCTTCTAAACATGTTCTCCACATTCAAGACATGTTAAATATCACTTAAAAAGTATTTAATGCAATAAATGATGTAAAACTCAAAAAAATAGCCAAAATTGGGCACGGTGTCTACACTTACACTTCAAGGAAAATCATAGCTAACCACAAGCATTATCAAGTCAAGCATTTTGCATATGTTCTTCAAAATCATACATTTTAACACGAATTCACATACTTTAATAAACACAAACTCATGCTTTCACATAGCTCATCTCAAGGATTTCATACATGTTCACATTTCTCAATACCATTATATAGAGCACATATACATATCAAATTTAGCATGCAATTAATACAAGAGCAACTAGGAATTTAAAGCCCAAATCCCAACTCTACTATGCATGCTAAACCACTAAGGAAACCACATAATTCTTATAGAATTGATTCTAGGGAGGAAGGAATACCCCTACCTCAATTCCTTGTAGAAGTCCCATCACCACCACGCCTCAAGCCGTGAATAAATCATTTCACCTTCATCATCATTGAAACCGACATTACCTAAGGCCACCCACAAACTCAGCCGTGAGAACCCAGCCTTCACCAACCAACTACCCAACTTTCACCTTCACTGAGCTCTACCATTAGAGTTACCATCACCATTAACACCAATCTCCATGGCAGCCCTGACTAAGCATGAAAATCCAGCCACGAACCAGCCAAAATCAGTCTACAATGGCCCAACCACTTTAGCATAACTATCATCATAGCTACCATACTCAACCACCACTTCAATGAAACCAGCCGAGCACCATCAACCATGGCTGGAACAGCCTTCACCCAAGGCCATAAAATTGAACACAATCAGCTGAAGACTCGATAATTAGGCCACAGCTAAACACCTAACTGTGAGCATCACCACCACCACGACCAGTTCGCCATGGTTACACCGAGACCACCCAAACAGGCTATTCCCAGCCACCACCACGGAACCCACCAACTGAAACAACACCAAAAATCCACAAGCTTCAACCCATTCAACTCGAAGACCCAAAATCGGCCACAATAGAACCCACCTGGAACAACCCATCAGTCGTGTATCTCCATGACTGCCACGGTAGTTCACCATCGGAACAGTCAACCAAGAACCCCCAAGCACCTTGAAAGAACCCCAACCGAACTCTAATTGCAACTGTCGGTCAGCCACCATCATCACCACTTCGGTGAAGACCCATAGTCGAACCCAAATCCACCACGAATAACTATCCTCAAGTCACACCAAACACAACCCAGAACAGCCGAGCACCCAGCTCGTGGAACCACTTTGTCGCCGCCGTTTATAGTCGTACCCAGCTACAACACCACAACCTTGCTCCACCACCAACCGACCTAAGAAAAGAAGAACATTTTATGCGAACACCACCCAAACCACCACAACGACCACCATCAGCCGCCGTCACCACTACCATCGCCGCAAGCCACACCTAGCCACCTCACCTTCGTGAACCCGAAGGGCCATCGCCGGTGCTGGAACTAGCTCCTCTCTCAGCTTCACTCTCTCTCTCGATTTCTCTTTCTCTCTCTAAAAATCACGGGTCTCTATCTCTCTAACTTTCCCTTCTCTCTTCTTTCTTTTTTTTTTCTCTTTTCCTTCTCTTCTTTTCTTTTACTCTCCTTATCAGTCGATTCACACTTCTCCTCTTTTCTTTTTATTTTCAAATCTTTTCCCCTTTTATTCTGGTCCACTCATTTCATCCACCAACCTCCTCCAAAAGTTAAAACATATATATATATTATACATATATCATATATAAATCTATTTAAAACGTAGAATAGCACATGGGTATAATACAACCCACATACATGTACCACTACATTCTTCTCCATCTACTTAAAAGTACACACATGTACACCTATAAATATTTATAATTAAATATAAATATGTCTACCATAACTATATATATACATATATATATATATATCTCTCTCTATATATATATATAACCACATCCCTATCTATATATGTAGTCCCACATATATGAACATCCACTTCTTCTATATATATTTATATTACATTTGAGCTTAGCATAATAATGCCAAAAAGTGTTATCCAACAGTTGTGATTGGTTAAAAAACTAATCATGTGGTTCAAAATATCTTTTGTTATCTACGGTTTAAAATCATTCTTCCTATGTACGATCTAACGCTCACCATTTACTCCCACCAAAAATTAAATTTAAACTTTCGCATACTTTCCCACCTAAAATTCAAAATTTAAACCTTTACTCACCCACCCACTCTCACCTAAATTTAAACTTTCACTGCCTCACATTATATATATTAAACCTAATCTTCATCATATCCTCATCTACCAAAGACCAACACAGAGTGCTTGAGGTGCTTTTCTGAGGTGGATCGATGCCACCATGACCGAGTAGCCATACCGCCTTCTTCCACCGCAACCCACCACCTACCATGGCTGCCATTGAAGACACCTTCATCAACAGTCACCATCATCTGCCTCACCACCTTTATCATGAGTAATGCCACAACTGAGCACCACATCCACTACTACCATGGCAGCCACCAAACTCATAGCCCATGCTCACCATTTCAGCTCACCAAGCTACCACCTTCATCACCTCAACTTAGCCACAAACACCACCAACTCCACCAATTCAGCCGAACCCAGTCCACCTTACAAAACCACAGCTTGACACCATGAGAACACGCTGCCACCTTCTGAGGTGGTTTGATGCCACCATGACCAAGTAGCCACACCGCCTTCTTCCACTGCAAGCTCCAGCCAAGCCACCACCTACCATGGCTGCCACGGAAGACACCTTCATCAACAGTCACCATCATCTGCCTCACCACCTTTGCCGCGAGTAATGCCACAACCGAGCACCACACCCACTACTACCATGGCAGCCACCAAACTCACAGCCATGCTTACCAAGAAGCCACCATCATCACCTCAAAGTGCTAGAAGTGCACAAGGAAGCCATATGATGGAGTGTTGCTGATCTAAAGGGAATAGATCCTTCCATATGTATGCACCGCATACACTTGGAAGAAGATGCAAAAACCTCACGAGAGGCACAACGTCGATTAAATCCAAATATGAAAGACGTTGTAATGAAGGAGGTTGTGAAATTGCTAGATGCAGGAATCATTTACCCCATCTCAGATAGCAAGTGGGTTAGCCCTACTCAAGTGGTGCCCAAGAAATCAGGCATCACTGTGCAACCAAATGACAAGGGTGAGTTAATTCCTCAGCGCACCACCACAGGATGGAGAGTGTGCATAGACTATAAGAAACTCAACGTAGCAACTAGGAAGGATCATTTCCCACTCCCATTCATTGATCAAATCCTAGAGAGGCTAGCAGGCCAAAGTTTCTTCTGTTTTCTAGATGGATATTTCGGATATAATCAAGTGGCCATAGACCCGAGAGACCAAGAGAAAACCACTTTCACATGTCCATTCGGTACATTTGCTTATAGATGCATGCCTTTTGGGTTATACAATGCACCTACAACTTTTCAAAGGTGTATGGTGTCTATCTTTTCTGATATTGTAGAGACCGTGCCCATTTTTGGCCGATTTTTCAATTTTTGTTATTTATTGCTTTAAATGCATTTTAAATGATGTTTAACATGTTTTGAATGCGGGGAACATGTTTAGAGGGTTGGAATAGGGTTTTGGGAAGTTTTGGGGACTTTTGGCAAAAGTTGACTTTTTTGAGTTTAGTCAACCTAGGGGCGTGGGCCTTGTGGGCCCAGAAATTTTAAAAGTGTCAGAATGGGTTCAAAATTTGAGCATAGCTTAAATAAAATATTTGACGCGTAACGGAGTTGATTTCGTGTCAATCTGAGTTACGGAACTCCGAAAATGAGCCCGAGAAGGTTTTGCAAAAAGGTGATGGCAAACTAGTAATTAAGAGGAGGTCAATTAGCTATAAATACTAAGAGAGATCAGCTCTTGTCTCATTTTTCATTCCAGCAGCCGAGAGAGAGAGAGATATATACGTATATACATACAAGCTTCATCTCTTCCTCTTCTTCACTAGATTTGAGGGCCTTAGAGTGGGATTTTGATTTCACCAAAGAAGGAAGAAACGATCTATGCATCGAGGACTCGAGGTTGATCTGTTCAAAAATCATTTCGGAGGAAGTTGGGTTTTGAGAGATTGGGGAAAATCAATTGGAAGCTCTTCCAATTTGAGGTAGGGGTGCTAGACTCACTTCTACTTTGATCTTGTGGTCCCTTTCTAAATATCATAAGAGATAGCTTTTGATTTCTTGAACCTAGGTCTATGTATATATGTATATGTATACCATGGTGATTTATGCATGTATAAGTGTCCAATATGTTAGTTAGGGCTTATGCATGGTATGTGTGTGCAAATGTGACTATAATGCTTTTGGTGAAAAATGTGTTTGTTTGATGAAAACATGAAAAATATGATTTTCTAGCAAAATCCATGACTATAGTGATTTTCATGATGTGAGTGTGATAGCATTGTGACAATCTTGAGTTGGAAGGAAAATGCATTGATTTGAGAAAAAATGCATGCATTGTGTGACTATGTGCATTGGTGTGATTATATGCACTATATGATGATTTTGGGGCATGAGTGTGAAATTAAGATAAGGGGAAGGCCCCTAGGGTGAAAGACCCAAAACTTGGCCAAGAGGAGGTGCTCCCTTCGGGTTAGTAACCCGATAAAGCACAAGCAGAGTTTGGGTGCCGAAGAGACCCTTACTATTGGAGTGATGAGAAAGCCCCTTCGACGTGATTTGGTGTGAGTTATATATATATATATATAAGTTGTGACTTGTCCAATTTGATACATATATATATATATATATACATATGTATTTGCACTTTATGTGAAGCATCATGCATGATTTAAAAAACGTGAATGTTTGGGTAAAAAAGCATAAGCATGTGCATTCATGCATGGCTTACGGGTTAGAGTGGGGATGGGTGGATCATTTCTACTGAGCCGTTGAGATGCTCACCCCTTTATACAAAACATTTTCAGATAAGGCGCCAATGGAAGACGAAGCATGATTAGCTCTATGGATATGTTGAACTTACTTTTGGACTTTTACTCTTTTGAGATGTAGATAAGTGTCCATGCCGGCTTGTGGCATGTAGACAATGGTTGTGGTGTTGCCTTTACATTTGTATCTTCTTATGTATGTGAAATCCAAATGTAAGTGCCACACTAGTAGGAAAGTGATTTTTGAGAAGTGTATGTATAATGGCTTCCTTCATTTGAGACTTGTTGAATGTATGCAAAAAGGGCCATTCAAATTCTTATATGTATGGTTCCATGGATTATGTATGGATTTGGGATTTAAATGGATGAATGTATTCTTTTGTCTCTTGTATCTTAATTTCGTGGATATGAATGTTTAGAGTTGTGGATTTATGTTGGAATTATGGTTGTAGGATCTCATTGTATAAGTTAGATTGTATGGTTGAATTAATGAAGATCACCTTTGAAAAAAAATGAGGATGTTTGGCTCACTTGAAATTTTATGTGCATTGTGAACTTAGGATGAGTTTTCTATGATTATGCAAGATTTGAGATTCAAATGTATAGGTTGATGTGTGAGAATGATTTTATATCAATGGTAGATGATTTATATGAGATATGAATGATCTAAGGTGGTTTGGTTGAGATTTGGGTTCAATTTGATCTTATATAGGTGTTTGGGAGAATCTGGGCAGTGCATTTCGATTAATCGAAATGCCCATTTCGATTAATCGAGATGCCCATCTCGATTGATCGAAATGGTTGCGAGATTTTATGATGTTTTAGGCTTAATTTCGATTAATCGAAGTCCCAATCTCGATTAATCGAAATATTGCAGGTCCAAGTTACCGAGAGGCTGTTTTCTTTGATTAAAGGGGTCAAAATCTCGATTAATCGAGATGAATCTCGATTGATCGAGATCCAATTTCGATTGATCGAGATTACTATTCACAGCAAGGTTCAAAAATTGTCCAGACTTCGTTTCGATGTAATTTCTTCGTTTTAAATCAGAATTGAGCGTGGTTTTTTTGAAATTGAGTATTTTTGAAAGCTCTATCCAATGGTATAGGTTTCATAATCAAATTCCATCTGTGTAAAAAATTGAGGTCCAGAACTTAGTGGTTTATATGTATGGAACCAAAGGTGAAAATCATTTGCAAGGGCCTTTGATGATCTAATGCCACTTGAATGGTGTGCATATAGAATGCTTTCGCAATAGAAATGATTATAATGAGATTAAGGTGTGGGAACTTGAGGGGAAATTGCGGATTTACCCCCATTTCCTTAGCTCCTAACTGAGTGATGGAAACTGAGGCGTGATAGATATGGTGGAAAACTTTTTGGAAGTATTTATGGATGATTTTTCTGTCTTTGGACCTTCATTCGAATCTTGCCTCTATAATCTGTCCCGTGTTCTTACACGATGTCAAGAGACAAATCTCATCCTCAGTTGGGAAAAGAGCCATTTCATGGTTCAAGAAGGCATAGTCCTAGGGCATATTGTGTCCAAAAGAGGAATAGAAGTTAACAAAGCCAAGATTGAACTTATTTCCAAACTTCTTCCACCATCAACCGTGAGAGAAATTCGTTCATTCCTTGGGCATGCCAGTTTTTACCGTCGCTTCATCAAGGATTTTAGCAAGATCTCTCGACCATTGTGTCGCCTTCTTGAAAAAAAGTCTTGTTTTACCTTTGATGCAACATGCCTTGAAGCTTTTGAGAAGCTGCGCGCTTTGCTTACACAAGCTCCAATACTCATTCCTCCAAATTGGGCTCTCCCATTTGAGGTGATGTGTGATGCATCCGACTATGCAATGGGAGCAGTTTTAGGGCAACGTATGAATAAATTGCCTCATGCAATCTATTATGCAAGTAAAACACTTTTCGAAGCCAAAATAAATTATACCACAACAGAAAAGGAATTGCTTGTTGTGGTGTATGCCTTAGACAAATTTCGAGCTTACCTCTTAGGTTCAAAGGTCATTGTCTATTCTGATCGTGCTACCCTCCGGCATCTTTTGGCAAAGAAGGACACCAAACCCCGACTGATCCGATGGATACTCTTGTTACAAGAGTTTAATTTTGAGATTAGAGATAAAAAGGGAACAGAAAATGTAGTGGCAGATCACCTTTCGAGGATTATCATAGAGACTCTAAATGATCCACTCCCAGTTTGTGAATCCTTTTCAATGAGCAACTTTTTGTAGTCTCTCAAGAGAGCACTCCTTGGTATGCGGACATTGTTAATTTTTTGGCAACCGCCAAAATTCCGTCCTCTTGGACCAAGCAAGAGAAGGATCGTTTGTTCTCCCAATCTAGATCATATTATTGGGACGATCCTTAACTCTTCAAATATTGCGCCGATCAGTTAATTCAAAAATGCGTCCCCGACATTGAATTCCAAAGCATTTTAAAATTTTGTCATACACTTGCTTGTGGAGCACATTTTAGTGCAAAGAAAATCGCAGCAAAAATCCTTCAATGTGGATTTTTCTGGCCAACACTTCATCGGCACACATATTCATCCTGCCGCTCTTGTGAGCGTTGCCAACGCCTGGGTGCAATGTCCCGAAAAGATATGATGCCTCTCAACCCCATTCTAATTGTTCAGATATTTGATGTATGGGGCATGAATTTTATGGGACCCTTCCCATCATCCTTTGGTCATGAGTACATACTTGTGGCAGTGGACTACGTATCTAAATGGATAGAGGCTGTGGCTACCAAGTCCAATGATCACGCAGTCGTGGTCAAGTTTATACAAGCTAATATATTCAGTAGATTTGGCACGCCACGAGCCCTCATCAGTGATAGAGGTAAGCATTTCTGTAATTGGTTCCTCCGAACCCTTCTCGTCAAATACTTCGTCACACATAAAGTAGCAACCCCTTACCATCCTCAAACCAGTGGAGAAGTGGAAGTATCCAATAGGGAAATAAAGAATATTCTTAAAAAGACAGTTCGGCCTAACCGGAAAGATTGATCATTACGCTTAAATGATGCACAATGGGCCTACCGAACTACGTATAAAACTCCCATTGGAATGTCACCTTACCGGTTAGTATATGGAAAAGCTTGCCATCTCCCGGTGGAATTAGAGCACAAGGCTATGTGGGCCACTAAAGCGTTCAACTTTGACATGAAATTAGCTGGCTCAAATCGAAGGCTTCAAATTAATGAATTGGAAGAATTGCGACATGATGCGTATGAAAACGCTAAAATCTACAAGGAAAGGTCTAAGGCTTTTCATGATTGCAATATTCGAGGCAAAACATTTTCTCCAGGACAAAAGGTATGGTTGTACAGTTTACGGCTCCGTTTGTTCCCTGGAAAGCTTCGCTCCCGGTGGGATGGCCCATTTCTGGTACATTCTATTGCTCCTCATGGAGCGGTGGAATTAAAGGACACTAAGGATGACACATTTTTCAAAGTCAATGGACAACGGTTAAAACCATGTGTGAATGACCAAGCTAGAATGGAGTATGTGGATGTCATCAATTTGACGGATCCCATCTATGTTGACTCGTAAAGCTGATCCAACTGTCAAGCCATAGACAAACGATTTGGGGCAACCATGGTAGCTATCATGCATCCATGAAGTCCCTCTAATCCAAATCAAATTTGTATCTAAGTATTATGAATTAGAGATAGCTAGGTATCAAATGAGGTGAAATCAGCAATTCTGTAATCATCATTTCGATTGTGCGAAATCCACATTTCGCACAATCGAGATTTGGAGAAAAATTGAAGAAGCTCTGCAGAGTGCAAAGTCCCGAGAGGTGAGTTCCTTCGATAGCACTTCGATCAATCGAAATTCCAATTGTGCGAAATGGACATTTCGTACAATCAAGATCTTGATTGTGCGAAATCCACATTTTGCACAATCGAAAAGGGCACGCGGACAACACATGTGCAAACTTATAAGTTTAAAAACTGACCTTTCATATTCACTTCACTCCTATTCGCGAGACCAACTCTTCCATCCCTCTCGGCTGAGCATCCCAAGCCCCTCACACCATTCTTCGTCGTCCTCAACCATCCGCGAAGGCTCATCCCCCACGATCCTCCTTCTCGCACGGTTCGACAACGTTTCTTTCGATAAGTGTAGTTACATGTTTTTCATCGCTTCTCTTTCACTTTCCTTGGGTTAGTTAATTGCATGGGCATGACTAGGGAGAAGAAGCATGTGTTTCAATAGATAGATGTCATTATTGTATTTGATGGTGATGTTGGGTATGCCTTGTGCACATGAACACACGAGGGGGGATGCAAACGAGAGAACTGTTCGGTTCGGGTGCATTAGGATGATTGGATGCATGTCTTATATCAATGTGAGTCATGGGAGATTTAGATTTTACTTTTAGCGTGAACGAAGTCCGCAGTTTAAATGGCTTTCGCTATTCCTGGTAATTTTTGGTAAGCTGCCGTGAGCATGTTTTGGAATGCATGTTTTGATGCCCCGACGTCGAGCATTTTTCTTTTATATTTCCTTCATTTTTGACCAATTATAGATAGTCCCAAGTTATGGCTCGTGTGAAGAACCCCGGTATTCAGATTCGAGACGTACCGGGCAGAGCTTGGCACACTCGGGGATTTCATCCCGAGCATATTTTTGACCCCGCCGAGTTTGAGAGGCGCCGGGACACAGCATAGGCTATAGCAGAGTTGCTACGATGCTGGCTTGACAGACTGCTCCAGCCGCCATCTGATGTTGCATATAGTAGGCTAGTGCAGGTCTTCTACGAGCACATAACATACTCGTGCACCATGCCCGATACTCTAGAGACTGTGGTAGGAGCCACTACGATCACCATCACAGCGAGCCGGATAGCGCAGCTCATAGGCTGCCCTCACTTACAGCCTCCAGATATGGTCGGTCAGGATAGTCGTCCGCTCTTCAGGGAGTCCCTACCGGTCGACACCACCATTTTCTCCATGGTCATGGATATATGCGATGGGGAGTTTACCACCCCCAATCACAATTGCACAAGCAAATCCATGTGCCCGACTGACTTATGGTTCTTGGATACTGTTCTTATCAGGAACGCCTGCCCTCTAGGACATGTGACGGAGAGGCGGGGTGATCTTCTTTGCTGCTTATACGCAGATCACACTGGCACATGGTTTTCTGTCCTATCTCTTATATGGGGGCAGATGTATAAAGTGTGGGATGCTCTCGTCCGGAAGAAGAACAAGCGAGCATCTACTTGGTAGCTACCGTTCCCTTACCTGGTCACGGCCTTTCTGAGGGAGGCCAATATCCCTTTCAGTTCTACGGATATCCAGATCTGACCGCCTCCCCATTTCCAGCAAACTCAGTGGGTCCGGGTCCGTACGCATTTGGAGCTCCAGCAGCGTTAGGGCCAGGAGCATGAGGACATGGACATGGATGATCCCCTTGCAGAGGAGGATGAGCCTATAGAGGGTGAGCCCTCGGATAAGGATGATGAGGAGGAGGATTTGATTGGTCTGAGCCATGAGCAATTTGATATACTGGCCACCGGATACTCCTACTTGGCGGTAGATGTAGAGAGGCTGCAGCAGGGTTTTGACGAACATGTCCGTCTGACTCAGAGCCAGATGGCAACTATGCGAGGGGATATTACATCTCTAACTCAGGGTCAGAGAGCATTGCTTGATGAGTTCAGGTCATTCTGACAGGACCTTCAGACTTTGTTGCACGTCCCGACCGCCGCTTCGACTTCTGTACCACCCACCAAGCCCTCTCCACCACCACCAACCCTTGATTAGTTTAGCGATTTTCTCTTTAATTTTTAGTTTTAATTTTCTATTTATTTTCAGTAGGCCATGTCTTTGAATTTTATTTTATTTTTTATGTATTCCATCGTTTTACTTTGTACTGAACATGTTTTGCATATCTATGGAATATCTTTTTGTTTCACTATACTTTTTCTCACTGTTTTTCTTTTACATTTGGCATCATTATAACTATCTCCAATGCTCTAACTATGTATGTAGTACCAATTTAATACTTGGCATTTGTACGATACAGTTGATGATTTATGTTTATTAACGCCTGGTTTCAATTCCCAAGACTGTTGAGATTACTTCAACACAGTATGGCTTTAATAGAGAAAGGCAGCCCCTTTGCATACTATACGTTAGTATGCCTGGGTAATCAATATCTTATCGTCAATGCCTCTTAGGAAATTGGGAACCACCAGTTCAGCGTTGAGAATGAAGCATAAGATGCCTACAATCCTACACATGTAACGAAATCATTATGGTTGCATAATTGCTTTCTCCTTGTACTTTTATTTAATTTTTGTTCCCCATAATGCTTGTGGTATACTGTTGATGATCCATACAGGTTTTGATACTCTTGTGGTCCAGTGATCGTCATTGACTGCTGTTTCTATCCGCAACCACATTCCCGGTAATTTCGTTCCTTTCTCTTCTTTTCCAATCATTGAGGACAATGTTCGATATAAGTTTGGGGGTGTGCGATATACCACGGGCATATGCTTGCAATTGTTCAATTCTTTGGTAATTATTGACATTGTAAAAATTTTTTTTTTTTTTGCATTTTTGTGTAGTATAATGCATTTTTGTGCATTTTAGCCATGATGTCATGCTGTTTAAGGGAAGATTGTCACGCCCCGGAATTCGGACCGCCGAGACTTCCCCGGACCGACCCCGAATCCCGAGTATGAACCCATTCACTCAACCCCATAAACTATCTCAAGCACACTCATGCGATAGTATCCATCTATGATACCTTGCCATAACGCTCCGATATCTCCCACTCCCGGAAGACCGGACGTTAACTGTCCATTTAAACCCAGTGTACCCTCAATACACTCATTTATTGTGGAAGCTTAACTCAATTTTTGCATATAAATGCACACAACCACACCTCAACCAATCCCCATGGGCCCTACATTGAATCATATACCTTAGTGATCATTTACTTGCCCACACTTTCAAGAATCACTCACTTTCTAGCCTCAAAACTTTATGTGCTTGGAATCTGAAACTGAAGCTTACACCATTGGATAGAGGATCCAAAAATACTCAAGTTAAAAAAAAACGACACTCAATTCCGATCTAAACGAAGAAATTACGTCGAAATGAAGTTTTGGAAAAAACTGTGAATAGTAATTTCGATTGATCGAAAATGGGACTTCGATTGATCGAAATAAAATCTCGATTGATCGAAATTCGTGCAAAATTTTCACCCTCTCGGGACCCCAGACCTGCAATATTTCGATTTATCAAAATGGGGGTTTCGATTGATAGAAATTCCTCCTGTCTGGACCCTAAAAATCATGATAAATCATCACCCCTTCGCACGATCGAAATGGGGACTTCGATTGATCGAAATGAGAGTTTCGATTGATCGAAATGCACCTCTCGGGACTTCCAACAACCCTATACATGGTCCACATGAAGCCCAATCAACATTCTATCATCCTAGAACCTCTCAAACATGATCTATAACATAAATGAAAGATTCCAACACCAATTACAAATGATATAACATCATACACACACACCAACATATGCGTTTAAATCTCAAATCCTTCATAATCATAGAAATTTCCTAGATTCACCATACACCCAAAACTCAAGTGTATAAACCATCCTTAATTCCCAAATTTATTTCCATAACACCATACATAAAAGAAATGAAATAATCCTTCAAGCATACATTCATCAAGTCTCAAATGACGAAAATCATTATAAATGTATTTCTCAAAAGTATCCTTCCTACAAGTGTGGCATTTACATTTGGAATTCATAAATAAAAGAAGATACAAATGTAAAGGCAACACTACAACTATAGTCAACATGCCACAAGCCAGCATGGACATTTATCTACATCCCAAAAGATCAAAAATCCAAAAAGAGAACCCAACAAGGTCCATTGAGCAAATCATGCTTCATCCTCCATCGGCGCCTTATCTGAAAAAGTTTATATAAATAGGGGCTGAGCAACACTGCGGCTCAGTAGGAATGATCCACCCAACCCCACTCTAACTCAGGCGGCCATGCATGGATGCATATGAAATCACTACATGTCTACATGACAAGTATAAATGCTTTTAACCCATAAACAATCAGGTTTTTCAAATCATGAGTGATGCTTCACATCTCAATGCATTTGGATACATATGTATATGTATCTATATCAAATTGAGCAAACCACAATATATATATATAACTCACGCCACATAAATCCGAAAATCACTTCAATGGGGACTAGCTTATCACTCCATCCATAGTAAGGGTCTCTTGGGCACCCAAACTCTGCTTACGCTTTATCGGGTTGCTAACCCGAAGGGAGTGCCTCCTCTTGGCCAAGTTTTGGGTCTTTCACCCTAGGGACCATTCCCTCACATTAAGTCTCAATGTTGTCACGCCCCAAAAACTCGCTTTTCATATAGGGCACATAATCACATCAATGCACATATTCACCACCATGAATGCATTTTTGTCAAAGCAATGCATTTTCCTTTCACCTCAAGATTGTCACAATGTCATCACACTCATACCATGAAAATCATCATGCTTATGCATTTCACAAGAAAAATCATATCTTTCATGTACAAGTCTATAAAAACTCAAATTTTTCATGTTTTCACCAAATGATCACATTTTTCATCAAGAACATTCATAGTCTCATTTGCACATACACAACATATATAAGTTCCAACCAACATGCTAGACATTTATACATGCATAATCACATTGGTATACATATATACACATATACATAATCCTAAACTCAAGAAATTCCAATCTATCTTTCATGTCACAAGTATGTGACCTATAGAATCAAAGTAAAGATGAGTCTAGCACCCCTACGTCAAATTCCCAAGCCTTGAATCCAACTTTCAAAAATCCCAACTTTCTCAACTTCACGAAATAGAGACTTTGATCGGTTCAAACCGATGCCCTTGATGTTCCCTACACACTTTCCTTTTTCAAGATCTTCCAAATCACACCTTAAGGCCCTCAAACTCTAGAGAGAAGGGAGAGAGATGAGGTGGGTGACATAGAGAGAGAGAGAGAGAGAGATCTGTAAAATGAAATGTCTCAGACCCCTTTTGATATTTATCTCAACCCTAGGGGCGCGAAATGACCAATTTACCCCCGGCCACTTAATGTACCTTCTCGAGCTCGGAATTAATTCCCAAAAACTCCGTTGGACTCGAAATCACTTCCTTAACACTCTAAATATTTCGTTTAGTCCATAGTCAAAAATAAAATTTCTCGAATTTCCCGGACCCACTTAACCTCATCCGAGGACCCCCGTTGACCAAAAAGTCAAACTTCCTCAAAAGTTCCCAAAACTTTCCAAAACTATATTCCAACCTTCTAAACATGTTTTCCACATTCAAAACATATTAAAGATCATTTAAAATATGCTTAAAGCAATAAATGACAAAAATTGAAAAATCGGCCAAAATTGGGCACGGTCTCTACAACCTCCCAACCTTATAGGAATTTCGTCCTCGAAATTAGAATGTACCTCAAGTGGTGAACAACTCGGGATACTTTGAGCGGACTTCTTGTTCTCGCTCCCATGTAGCTTCTTTCACCCCGTGATGCCTTCAAAGCACCTTAACCAATGGAATGGTCTTTCCCCGAAGCACTTGCTCTCTAGTGTCCAAAATCTGAATTGGTCTTTTCTCGTATGACACATCCTCCTCCACCTCAAGGTCTACCCAATCGAGTACATGTGAAGGGTCTGGCTCATACTTCCTCAACATAGACACATGGAAGGTATTGTGCACACTTGACAATTGCGGTGGCAATGCCAAGTGATAAGCAACCTCTCCTACTCGATCCAAAATCTCAAATGGTCCGATGAACTGTGGCGCTAGCTTGCCACTACGACCGAACTTCATCCAACCTCTCCATGGTGAGACCTTCAAAAATACATGATCCCCCACCTCAAATGCCAAAGGTCTCCGCCTTCTATCGGCATAGCTTTTCTGACGACTTTGGGCCGTAAGCAATCTTTGCTGAATTAACTTGATCTTCTCTGTAGTTTCCTGAACTAAATATGGTCCCAAAGAAACTGTCTCTCCAACCTCAGTCCAACAAATAGGTAACCTACATGGTCTACCATACAAAGCCTCGAATGGAGCCATCTCAATGCTAGCTTGATAGCTATTATTATATGCAAACTCCACCAAAGGAAGGTGATCTTTCCAACTATCCCGAAGGTCAAGTACACACGCCCGCAGCATATCCTGCAAAATCTATATAGTACGCTCAGACTGACCATCTGTCTGAGGATGAAAAGGAGTACTAAAGTGAAGGTCCGTATCAAGTTCTGCTTGGAAACTCTGCCAAAACCTAGAAGTAAATCTCGGGTCTCTATCTGAAATAATAGAAATTGGCACGCCATGAAGTCTAAGGATTTGCTCAATATATAACCTACTGAGAGTATCCACATCATCAGTCACTCTAATGGGAATAAAGTGAGCTATTTTCGTCAACTTGTCAACGACAACCCAAACTGCATCGTGACCCCTCCTCGACCTTGGAAGTCCTGTCACAAAGTCCATAGTGACATGCTCCCATTTCCACATAGTCATAGGCAATGGCTGCAACAACCCTGCCGATCTCTGATGCTCGGCCTTCACTTGTTGACAAGTGAGGCACCTCGCCACAAACTGAGCTACATCCTTTTTCCATACCTTTCCACCAATACTGTCAGCGTAGGTTATGATACATCTTGGTACCACCTGGATGAACTGCTAGCCTCGAGTTGTGAAACTCTCTCAGAATCTCATCCCGACAAGCTAAGGGAACAAACATCTTCCCATTGAATCTCATGTTCTCATCTGAATGAAATGTCCATCCTTCCACCACTTCGCCACCTGAAATCCTTGTGCGAATGGTCTCAGCCTCACTATCCTTCCTCTGCTCTTCAATCACTCTACTACAAGAGTTGGTTGAGCGATAAGAGTAAATAACATTGCCGGTCCATCATCCTCACTGAAATACAATCCCATTTCTGAGATATCTTCCATAATCTTCCACTCCCGTATGGCTAAGCTCGCTAAGCTACCATGTGACTTTCTACTCAGTGCATCCGCTACCACATTGGCCTTTCCTGGATGATATTGTAATTCAAAATCAAAGTCTTCCATGTATTCCATCCACCTCCGTTGCCTCATATTCAAATCCTTTTGTAAGAAAAGGTATTTGAGACTTTTGTGATCCAAAAACACTTCAAACTTCTCACCATACAAATAATTTCTCCACACCTTAAGTGCAAAGATCACGGCTGCAAATTCCAAGTCGTGCGTCGGGTAATTTTGTTCGTGCGTCTTCAATTGTCTTGAACCATACGCCACTACTCGTTCGGTTTGCATTAGCACACATCCCAAACCAAGTCGTGAAGCGTCATAATAAATTATATACCCCAACCCATGTTCTGGAATGATCAAAATTGGAGCCGAAGTCAATCGGCCCTTCAATTCCATGAATACATGCTCACAAGCATCATGCCACACAAACTTCACTCCTTTTCGGGTAAGCTTTGTCATTGGTGCTGCTAACCACAAAAAGTCCTTCACAAACCTCCGATAATACCTAGCCAATCCCAAGAAACTACGTATCTCAAATACGCTCTTAGGTCTTTCCCAACTCATCACCGCTTCTATCTTGGATGGATCTACGGAAACCCCTCCTTTGGACACAACATGCCCAAGGAATTTCACTTTCGCCAGCCAAAATTCACATTTCTCATATTTGGCATATAATTGATGTTCTCTTAGAAGTTGCAACACAATCCTCAAGTGACCCTCATGCTCCTCTTCCGAAGATGAGTACACTAGGATGTCATCAACAAATACAACCACAAACTTGTCCAAGTAAGCATTGAACACTCTATGCATTAGGTCCATGAATGCTGCCGGTGCATTCGTCAAACCAAACGGCATCACCAAAAACTCATAGTGTCCATATCGTGTGCGAAAAGTGGTTTTTGGAATGTCTGACTCTCTAATCCCCAACTGATAATAGCCCGATCTCAGGTCTATCTTTGAGAAACATCTCGAACCCTTAAGTTGGTCGAACAAGTCATCTATCCTTAGCAAAGGATACTTGTTCTTGATTGTTGCCCGATTCAACTTCCGGTAGTCAATGCAAAGTCACAAGGACCCGTCCTTCTTCTTAGCGAAAAGAACTAGAGTTCCCCAAGGCGAAGTACTAGGACGTACAAATCCCTTGTCTAGTAGCTCTTGCAATTGGTCCTTTAGCTCTTTTAACTCAGCCGGTGCCATTCGATATGGTGCCATCAAAATGGGTGCGGTACCCGAAGCAAGATCTGTTACAAACTCCACTTCCTGTTTTGGAGGCAACTATGTCAAGTCCCCCGAAAATACATCCATAAACTCACGTACTACACGTGGAAGCTCTCCAAGTGTCTCATCATCACCATCAACTAGTAGGTTCGCTAAGAAATGCCCAACCCCTCTCTGATCACTCGAACCATGCAAAGACGACAAGTAGAAGTCATCTCGCTCCCCCACAAAACATATACTAACACCAGAGGATGTATACAAGGTCACTCTTCTCTGATGATAATCAATATTGGCTCTATAGGTCGATAGTCAATCCATACCCAAGATCACGTCAAAGCTAGACATCTCAAGGAGAATAAAATCAAATACTAGTCGATGTCCCAAAATCTCGATCTCACAAGATCGGCACACATCACTTAAAACCACTCTACCACCAACTAGCGTATCAATGGATAAAACCGAGTCCAAAGATGTCACCTCCAACCCCAAAGCACAAGCAAATGCATATGATATGAATGAATATGATGCACCTAAATCTACTAAAACCCTAGCCCACGAGCTAGATACAAGAAATATACCTCGAACCACTAACGGTCCTGCCGAGGTCTCTACCAGAACAAGAGTAAAAGCACGGCCTTGTGATCTCTGGCCCTGTTGTCCTGCACCCTGATATCCTGACTGCTGACTGGGAGCACTAGACATGGCTCCTCTAGTAGGTGCCCATGAACTCTGAACTGAAGGCACTATCTGCTGTGGTGGCAATGCCCTAAAACCTGATTGTGAAGTCACAGGCTGTGTAGGACGCTACTGAGAACCAGTACCACCTTGCACACTACTCTTCTGTGGGCAATTCCAACTAATATGCCCCATTTGATGACAATGGTAGCACTTTTTATCTGCCACTAACGAAACTTGCCCTTGAGTACACTCAGCCATTCTGTGTCCTAGTTTTTGGCAATTGAAACAGACTATCCTCGATCAAAAAGATCCAGAAGGTATAGCCACAGAACTCACTGATTGGATTTGTTGCCTTTCTGAGGATAACCCACCGACCCTCATCTTCTTTCTAGCACGGTTGTCTGTAAGGGATCCCGTGCCCCTTGGTTCTGTGCTTCTCTTATTCTTTGATTATCATTGCTAAATTCTTCAGAAATCAATGCTCTCTCCACTACCGCTGCATAGTTGGTCAAACCTAAAATCCCAACCTTGTCTTGTATGTAGGTTCGAAGACCTCTTATGAATTGCTTAATTTTAAGCTCTTCCGTTGGGATCATCCCCTTTGCAATCCGAGCCAAGGAGGTAAACTTTGTTTCATACTCCATCACCGTCATTGTCCCTTGAACAAGGTTAAAGAATTCTCTCCTCATACTGTCCTTTACTGTCACTGGAAAGTACTTCTCGAAGAAAAATACTTGGAACGTATCCCATTCCATTGTTTCCAAGTCATGGTAGTCTCCCAAGAATTTCCACCAACGTTTGGTGTCATCCTTCAGATAGTGAGTGGCTACCTTAACTTTCAAGTCCTCTTTTATTTCAAGTACATTAAGGAGTGTAACCATCTCATCCAACCAACTTTTCACTACCATTGGATCGGATCCCCTAGAATATAACGGTGGACTATGTTTCTTAATATGCCCCAACGCCGTTATCATCCTACTAGGAGGAGCTGCTCTAGGTGGAGTTTGGGTCTCCTCTTGAGTTTCCCTTTGTGTTTCCCTTGCAATTTGTCGCATGGTAGCGACCATGTCGCGTAGAAATTGCTCTCCTCCAATAGGGACCACTTCCGGTGTCCTCTCACGAGCTCTTCTTGGTGGGATCCTTCTATATAGATGACAAGAAGATACTTAGAATTTGTGCATAAATGTATTGGACCAACTCATTTCATGCATACTCAACATGCTAAGGCACTTCACAAATAGCATGTTATGTAAATAATTAAGCACATAAGAATTTCCCATGCAATACGTACTTACTCTTAGCTTACACTCGAAACCTCAAATCTAGGGTCAGAACCTAAATTTCAAAATCCCATACATCATTGATGTCCTTCAATCCAACATGTGGCTTAACCATTTCCCGTCGTCCGTAGGTATTCAAACCCGGTTAAGATCTGATACCATGCTATCACGCCCCGGAATTTGGACCGCCGAGACTTTCCCGGACCGACCCCAAATCCCAAGTGTGAATCCATTCACTCAACCCCATAAACTATCTCAAGCACACTCATGCGATAGTATCCATCTATGATACCTTGCCATAACGCTCCGATATTTCCCACTCCCGTAAGACTAGAGGTTAACTGTTCATTTAAACCCAGTGTACCCTCAATACACTCATTTATTGTGGAAGCTTAACTCAATTGTTGCATATAAATGCACACAACCACACCTCAACCAATCCCCATGGGCCTTACATTGAATCATACACCTTAGTGATCATTTACTTGCCCACACTTTCAAGAATCACTCACTTTCTAGCCTCAAAACTTTTTGTGCTTAGAATATGAAACTGAGGCTTGCACCATTTGATATAGGATCCAAAAATACTAAAGTTCAAAAAAAACCACACTCAATTCTGATCTAAAACGAAGAAATTACGTCGAAATGAAGTTTTGGAAAAAGCTGTGAATAGTAATTTCGATTGATCGAAAATGATACTTCGATTGATCCAAATAAAATCTCGATTGATCAAAATTCTTGCGAAATTTTCACCCTCTCGGGACCCCAGACCTGCAATATTTCGATTCATCGAAATGGGGGTTTCGATTGATCGAAATTCCTCCTGTCTGGACCCTAAAAATCATCATAAATCATCACCCCTTTGTATGATCGAAATGGGGACTTCGATTGATCAAAATGGGAGTTTCGATTGATCGAAATGCACCTCCTGCGACTTCCAACAACCCTATACATGGTCCACATGAAGCCCAATCAACATTCTATCATCTTAGAACCCCTCAAACATGATCTATAACATAAATTAAAGATTCCAACACCAATTACAAATGATATAACATCATACACACACACCAACATATGCGTTTAAATCTCAAATCCTTCATAATCGTAGAAATTTCCTAGATTCACCATACACCCAAAACTCAAGTGTATAAACCATCCTTAATTTCCAAATTTATTTCCATAACACCATACACAAAAGAAATCAAATAATCCTTCAAGCATACATTCATCAAGTCTCAAATGACGAAAATCATTATACATGTATTTCTCAAAAGTATCTTTCCTACAAGTGTGGCATTTACATTTGGAATTCATAAACAAAAGAAGATACAAATGTAAAGGCAACACTACAACTATGGTCAACATGCCACAAGCCGGCATGGACATTTATCTACATCCCAAAAGATCAAAAATCCAAAAAGAGAACCCAACAAGGTCGATTGAGCAAATCATGCTTCATCCACTATCGGCGCCTTATCTAAAAAAGTTTATATAAATAGGGGGTGAGCAACATTGTGGCTCAGTAGGAATGATCCACCCAACCCCACTCAAACTCAGGCGGCCATACATGGATGCATATAAAATCACTACATGTCTACATGACAAGTATACATGCTTTTAACCCATAAACAATCACATTTTTCAAATCATGAGTGATGCTTCACATCTCAATGCATTTGCATACATATGTATATATATATATCAAATTGAGCAAACCACAATATATATATATATGTAACTCACGCCACATAAATCCAGAAATCACTTCAATGGGGACTAGCTTATCACTCCCTCCATAGTAAGGGTCTCTTCGGCACCCAAACTCTGCTTACGCTTTATCGGGTTCCTAACCCGAAGGGAGCGCCTCCTCTTGGCCAAGTTTTGGGTCTTTCACCCTAGGGACCATTCCCTCACCTTAAGTCTCAATGTTGTCGTGCCCTAAAAACTCGTTTTTCATATAGTGCACATAATCACATCAATGCACATATTCACCACCATGAATGCATTTTTGTCAAATCAATGCATTTTCCTTTCACCTCAAGATTGTCACAATGTCATCACACTCATACCATGAAAATCATCATGCTTATGCATTTCACAAGAAAAATCATATCTTTCATGTACAAGTCTATAAAAACTCACATTTTTCATGTTTCACCAAATGATCACATTTTTCATCAAGAACATTCATAGTCTCATTTGCACATACACAACATATATAAGTTCCAACCAACATGCTAGACATTTATACATTCATAATCACATTGGTATAGATATATACACATATACATAATCCTAAACTCAAGAAATCCCAATCTATCTTTCATGTCATAAGTATGCGACCTATAGAATCAAAGTAAAGATGAGTCTAGCACCCCTACCTCAAATTCCCAAGCCTTGAATCCAACTTTGAGAAATTTCAGCTTTCTCAACTTCATGAAATGGATAGTTTGATCGGTTCAAACCGATGCCCTTGATGTCCCCTACACACTTTCCTTCTTCAAGATCTTCCAAATCACACCTTAAGGCCCTCAAACTCTAGAGAGAAGGGAGAGAGATGAAGTGGGTGACGTAGAGAGAGAGAGAGAGAGAGATCTGTAAAATGAAATGTCTCAGACCCCTTATGATATTTATCTCAACCCTAGGGGCGCGAAATGACCATTTTACCCTCGGCCACTTAATGTACCTTCCCGAGCTCAGAATTAATTCCCGAAAACTCCGTTGGACACAAAATCTCTTCCTTAACACTCTAAAAATTTCATTTAGTCCATAGTCAAAAATAAAATTTCCTGAATTTTTCGGACCCACTTAACCTCATCCCGAGACCCGGTTGACCAAAAAGTCAAACTTCCTCAAAAGTTCCCAAAATTTTCCAAAACCATATTCCAACCTTCTAAACATGTTTTCCACATTCAAAACATGTTAAATATCACTTAAAATATGCTTAAAGCAATAAATGATAAAAATTGAAAAACCGACCAAAATTGGGCATGGTCTCTACAAAGACCATCCCATTTAATGCTCGAGGAAAATGCAGCGGGTAGTTAGGAGCTTTGGACATTATAAATACCTGCACTTTTGCACGTTATGTATTAGGTTAGAATGGTCCACATTTTTGTTCAATTTTGAATATGGTGCAGCTCTTGCCCTAAATTTGTCCTTAACAACACAAACTAGCACACATGCATTTTAAGATGTGGGGTAAGGTCTGATGGACAATCCTATAAAAGTTCTATTTTTATTTGAACAGCTTAAAGAATGAGTCTTCCGGTTGTTTGCAAAAAAAAACCGGATCTTTGTGCCTCATAAAGCATAAAGTTTTCGCGTATAAGAGTGTAAGGTTGAGCCTTAATGAAGCGGGTGGCTTGTTTAAGCTCATCGCCTTGGAAGCTCGGCTATTAAGTCTTAAGGGTGCCTTTTCACCTAATGCCCTAAAATCATCTGGTTTGGAGTCATTGACCCAACACCACTACATGGGCTTTCAAGAAAACAAAAAAGAGTTTAAGCATTGCACAGTCATGTACGCACAAGCATTCATGCATGCTTCGTGGTAACGAACCATAGTGTAGCGCTTTCGATGAGTTTTTCTTCTAAAAATAGATATATTCTTGTATTCTCCAAATTTGATGATAAGCCACGCATTAGAATGAATGTTCACTTTTCAAAGAGGATTTTAGGGTTGGCATTGGTATTCTTGTTCAAGCTGACCATTATGTGGGGGAATATCATCTAACTCTAATTTGCAAAGGTTCATTTTTATTAAATATCCATGTAGCTCCATAATACTTGTTGCATTTGTCTGTCACAAAATGAGTGGGAAATCTTCCCTTATCCAATTAATGACTGAAAAGTGCTCCATTTTTGCATAAATTAAATCATTCTATTTTGCATTGCTAAAGGACTAGCAATATGTAAGTTTGGGGGTGTGATAAGCGTTAAATGTTACACATTTATGCCTTCTTAATTGCATATGTTGATTCCATATTTATGTTTACCTTGGTATTTTTATGCCATTTTTGTATTTATGATATATATTAGGTTTTATCCCAAAGAAGGGCAATGTTCCCAATCAAGTGTTGAGGAAGTGAAGAAATCAAGAAAAATTCATCAAGGCATTTTGCACAATCGAGATTTCGATTGTGCGAAACCTCAATTTCGCACAATCGAAATTCTGCAGACTGCCACTTGCCCACTTGTCCACTTGTCTTGCCCCTTGCTTCCAAGAATGACCTTTGCACGTCCTTTTTGAGAATTTTCTGACTTCAAACAGCCAAGTGAGGGGAATACATATATAGTAGGTGAACTATATATATATATATATGCAAGGTGGGACCCAAGGACACAAGTGGATGGTGATATATGCATGTTTTTGGGAGAGAGAAGACACAACTTTCGGGAGGAGAGAAGGAGAGCTAAAACCAGACCTTTGAAGCTTCACATCTCTGGCTATGAAGGATTGCAAGTCTACTATGATTAACTAACTTTCCATCTAGGGTGTGGTTGAACCCCTAGCCATGTAACTTGTGCATTTTGTAGCTATTTTGGGATCTATATGTATATGTTGATTACTTAGCCTAGTGTTTTTTATAATGCTTGTAAACTTCTTCAATATATTCATTTGATTTTATTTCTTCCTCTTGTCTTAGAGTAGAAATGCTTCATTTTGAATGCTCAACATTTACAACTTCCACAAAAAGTGTAAATGATGGCTTTGTAATGGTGTTGAATGGAATGTGGTATTTCTTGCTTATATAGCCCATGCTAAGATAGGGTAATTCGGACACAAATAGGTACATTTAGAAGGTATGATAAATAGATAGGTTGAAAAACTATGCTTATTAAAGATGGGCTATGTTTAGCTAGAAATCACATGTATCTTTTGATATGTCATTGTAGGTCACAAGCCTAATGACAATGTGTTGCATATACTTGTAGAAGATCCATTAGCTACATAAATGAACATGTCAAATGGCTAGAGGTGGAAACCACCCCATGTTCTCTCTCCCTTAACTTTACAACTTCTTTTAAACTTAATGCTTTTACATTCTATAAAGTAGTGTTAAACTTAAAACCAAAATTCTATTTTTAGGATTAAATTGGAAATTCTCGCTTCGTAGTGCAATTCAACCAAACTCCTTGTGGGATCGATACCCTCTATAAAGAACCATATCTACACAGATTCGTTCTCTTGCGAGTGGTTTAAATTATATTTTGATAGGCAATAGTAAGCTATAAAAATAAAGACATATTTGGCCACATCATGAAGTATTTGGACCAATAATCCAGACACCTGAAGGTGTCAAGCCTGTAGGGTACAAATAGGTATTTGTACGGAAAAGAAATGAGAAAAATAAAATTATGAGATACAAAGCCCACTTAGTGGCACAAAGTTTCTCACAGAGGCCTGGTATTGACTACGAGGAGACATACTCTCCGGTAATGGATGCAATTACATTTCGATTCCTGATTAATTTGGCAGTCACAGAAAGGCTGAATATGCATCTAATGGACGTGGTTACAGCATATTTATATGGATCACTTGATAGTGATTTTTATATGAAAATCCCTGAAGGATTTCAAATGCCTGAAGCAACAGCTTCAAAACCACGGTCTATGTACTCAATCAAGTTATAATTGATCGTTGTACGGATTAAAGCAGTCTGGACGCATGTGGTACAATCACCTTAGCGAGTACTTAATCAAAGAAGGATATGTAAATAATACAATCTGTCCATGTGTTTTCATTGAAAAAATCAGGATCTAGATTTGCAATTATAGTAGTAAATGTTGATGATTTAAATCTCGTGGGAACTCCTGATGAACTCACCGCGACTGTTGATTATTTAAAGAAAGAATTCGAAATGAAAAAGCTTAGAAAAATGAGATTTTGCCTCGGATTATGAATTGAGCATTTACCAAGCAGAATTCTTATCCATCAGTCAACATGTACAAAAAAAGTTCTAAAGCGATTTTATATGGATAAAGCTCGTCCATTAAGTTCTCCAATGGTCGTCCGATCGCTTGATGAGATAATGAAGAATTGCTTGGTCCTGAAATTCCATATCTGAGTGCTATTGGTGCACTGATGTACCTTACAAATTGCACACGACCGGACATAGCTTTTCCAGTCAACTTACTGGCATGATACAGTTCTGCACCAACCCGCAAACATTGGAATGGTGTCAAGCATATAATGAGATATCTTCGTGGGACCACTAATATGGGATTATTTTATTCAAATAAATCAAAATCCCAGTTCGTTGGATATATAGATACAGGTTATCTTTCTGATCCACATAAAGCTCAATCACAAACAGGATATGTATTTACTTGTGATGACACTGCTATATCTTGGAGATCCATGAAACAGATAATGACAGCAACCTCTTCAAATCATTCTAAAATACTCGCAATTCATGACGCGAGCCGAGAGTGCATCTGGTTAAGATCTATGATATAGCATAGTCGAGAAAACTGTGGACTCTCCTCAATAAATAATATCCGAACGATATTATATGAAGATAATCCTACATGCCTTGCGCAAATCAAATGAGGCTATATCAAAGGAGACAGAACCAAGCATATCTCACCAAAATTCTTTTATACTCACGAGCTTCAGAAAAATGGTGATATTAATGTTCAGTAAATTTGTTCGAGTGATAATTTGGTAGACCTGTTCACTAAAGCTCTGCCTACCACGACATTCAAGAAATTGGTTCACAATATTTGGATGCGGCAACTCAAAGATTTTTCATGCTGATGAAGGGGAGAATTTGTTTGAAAAGGTATTAGCATACTGCACTCTTTCTCCTTCGATTAGATTTTATCCCACTGGGTTTTTCTGACAAGGTTTTAATGAGGCAGTTCTTACTTATCCAATACCATTTGTTTAGGTACACAATAATTTTGTACCCTTTATAGTGTCATGAACCCAAGGGGGAATGTTGCAAGTGGGATAACAGGTGGGTTCACTCCTATGTGAATGCTCTAAATACATGACTATCTATCCAAACAAATATCTTTCACTTCCTCCACTTGCCTATATATATGGCATCAGATGTACATGAGGAAGATGGGTTTTTTCTTTTAGAAAATATTGTAACAGCAATCTTCTTCTCTCTCTCTTCTAATTCTCTTCGTCTCTTACTATTATACATATATATATAATATATATATATATATTACTATTACAACAACATTATAAATTTGAATTTTCTTTAAAAATTAATCTCCGTTGCCAGGACTTGAACCCGGGGCAATCGTGGGAATACCGTCCACATACTCAATTATTGAGGTCATTTTCAAGTTGAATTGGCTACAGCGGATTTTGAATATTTTACTACCACTTTTTTTATTATATACTTATTATTTTCTTTACACTGACTAACATATCAGTCCATTAATCCTTGATCAATGAATTCAAAAGCACACATGGTCAAACTATTGAATTGCATTTTGGCCATCTTCAAATTTTACAAAACTAACATAAAAATTTAACATGTTCATCATGGTTTTTAAGAGTGTTAGAAAAATGACTAATTTCTCATATGAATGAACGTTAAATTACATGAATGAGCATTGTATGTCAAGAATATTAAATAGTCACGTCAACTACCGAATAATTATGCATATACATGCAGGTGCGTGAATACTTTCAGTAATGAATAAATTATCATTTAACGTTGAAACAATATGACCCGTAACTTTAAAACCCAAGTAGACATGTCCCAGGCCTATCAGGTATGTCTGAAAAGGTACAAGGAAGTCTATAAATAAGGTTGCCTCAATTTTAAATTTATTTTTTCAAACAAATAGCTAAAACATTCTACGTTTGAAGTTTTCTTCTCCTTCCGCACATACACTATGCCAAAAGAAGAATAGTCTAGCCTAGCCTTAGTCTGTCCACTGATTCACTATCGAACTCAAGGAGTCAAGTGGGTTGAGTGTTTTTTGTTTTTTTTTTAAAAACAATTACTACACCGAGTTGGTTGACTAAACAATCAAGCGTTAGAGGGAGATAAGCACCAGTGGTTCCGTACAACACCATATAGGGCACCAATTGTCCTAAAGAAATAATATCAAATACTAGCCAGGATCTAAATCCAAGTTTTTTCGTATTTATTTTATTTTTTATATTAAATTATATGTTAGTATAATTTTTGTGGTTTTGGTATTTTAAGATAATTATCACATGATCTTAAAAAATAACATATTATGCTTATTTATTTTTCAACACTCTTAAGACAATTGATGTGATCTATTTTAATATATGACTTTCTTTAAGATAATGATATTTATACTAAGTAGAAAATATTGATGAGTTGAATATTAGTTAAATATTATGTGACACATTAAATATTTGTGAATATTAATTACGTGACATATTTAGGATCAGGGTATTGATCGCATATTTGATTACTTACAAATTGGATACGAATTAAATCCTAAATAATCCATAGGGTTATCGGATTGGATTGGATCAGATAAATTATAACTATTATCAAATTCAGACTAGATCAATCTTGATCCAATCTGAATTCGACCCCCTTTTTCCTCTTCTTATTCTTTTTTTTTTACTCTTCTTATTTAATTTTATTACTATAATTTTATAAACTCATGGAATGTGTATTTTATATTTTTGAAGTTTTTTATACTATAATTTTGTATGAATAATGACATAATATTTGAATCTTGATTGATTCACCGTTATTACACTTCTATTTTTTAGATTATTGCCTTGTTGCACTGCCAGTCGTCATGTTAGTTGATTTTTTTTATAATTATTATGTTCAATAAGACCCCTTTAAATAAATTTTTGGCTCGATCGTATTTTTATTAAGACTATCTTGCCCTACTTAATTGAATGAGGCTAATTAAATCATTGGAAAATAGAGGGCAACTAAATGTGCATAGATAATGAGACTATCGTACATCACTTTTAAAATACGAAGATCCATTGAGAACAAGAACATTGTAATTGTATTTAATGGAAGTATTACCAATTAGTATTTTAGTTCTTATATTACTCTTTCATTAGCAAATTGTTTTGGCAATAATTATTTTTTTCTTGTCTGCTTTTTTTTTTTTTCAAAACCTAATGATTTTTAAACATTAAGCACATCGAAACAAAATACTACATAAATTCGTGAACTAAATTTTGTATTCTATATTGACTACTTTCGGTTGTCCAATACCTCGATTTAGTGAATCCAATTAAAAGTTTTCAACTGAATATATATATTTATAAATGATGAAGTAAAAATCCACCCTAAACTAGTCAAACACCAACTTGTAAAAAAGGACAGGAGAAGAGTAATTGAAAGGGCACCGGCGCATTGCCGACCGACTACGCTCCAACGATCAAGTCAAAAATCTGAAGGGCTTTAAAAGCTGTAAAGGAACCATCCTATATTTATAGTGACCAAGTGAGAACGTATCCTAGTAAAACTCTGTCTCTTTAGTTTCCTTTCCCGCTCGGAGATAACCAGTCTTGGTCAAGCATCCTTTTCATCCATGTCACCTTAGCACAATCATCCCACGTTATACGTTTCATATTAGGAGTCAACAGATGCCCCCGTTTCATATTAGGAGTCAAACACCCCATCAGACGCCCCTTGTTCATGAGGGTCGCTTCTGGAATGTCAGGAACATTCGGTGTTTATTTGAACAAACAACCTATTTTTTTTTCTTCTTTTTTTTTCCTTCCTTCTAGCCAGGCTGCGCCTGGCTTGGGCTGGGCAGCGCCTCACCTGTGGGCCACCTGGCCTTCGCCTGCAGCGGTTGGCTCGGCCGGAGCTTTGGCACTGTGGGCCCGGTCTGGGCCTCGGCGGTGGGCCCGGCGAGTGGGCCACCCGGCCTTGGCAGGGTGCGCCTTTGACCGTGGTCAGGATGGGTCAGTTTCTTCTTAGACTCGGCTTTTTGTTGGTATATAAGAACTCCATTTATATATATATTTAAAAAATAATTGTTACTTTGAAGAATCGAACCTTAGCTAATAAAGTCCAGTGATCTCACCCTAACCATTATGCCAATGACTCATTTGGCTAATAAACTTTAACTAATAAAGTTTATAGGATAGCTCATGATAAGCCATGTGACAACCTTGGCGGGACTTACCCGTCATTTGCTAAAATTTCTTTTAATGGGTTGTGCCTCTTTAGGGTCGGTTGACAACGTTCTCAGGATTAATTATCCCAACTTTTTCATTAAAGTCTTTTTGAAAATGTGTGTCCCCTTAGAGCCGTGTCCCCGTAGTTGGGCTGGGCTCCCGTAGGGGCTGTGTCCCATAGGGCTAGCTGTGCCCTCGTAAGGCTATTTTAACAATATTCTCGGAACTCATCCGTCCCGCCTTTTTCATTAAAGGCCCTCCTTAGAGGTGTATCCCCTTAGGGTTATTTCCCCGTAGGGCTGTGCCCCTATAGGGTTATTTTAACAATGTTCTCAGAATTCATCCATCCCGCCTTTTTCATTAAAGGCCCTCCTTAGAGGTGTATCCTCGTAGGGTTGTGGCCCTGATTCGTGTGTGAGTGTGACTTAAAAAGTATATCAATTAAAAATTTTCACACTTCGCAATAGAACGAATTCCTTGCAGAATAGGGCTATCGAAAGGGGTATCATACCTCAGGGATTATGGTCTGATCAGTTGGAATACGGAATTAATTCTAATTAAATTTAAGAAAAGAATTCTGATTTTTAAACTAAACTAATTAAAAAGATAAAATAAAATAAATCAAAGTAAACAGATACTGAAGATAATATGAGAGAAATTTAGGATAATTGACTTCACCACTAACTCCACAATCAATGCTCAATTGAATCAACTATAGGGAATTACATCATGCATAAGTGGTGTCGGTGGCTACAAGCTCACCTTCATCCGTCAAGAAGATAACATATGATTAAGGCTAAGACATGGACTATCTTCGATTGGCATGGGCCATCTGCCTAACTACTCTAATCTAAGGTGCAGTATGGTTCATCTTCTCTAGGCATAATCCATCAAAGCTTTTAATAATATATTCAGTGATTACCATTGTGTAATAATTGATGTGGCTAAACTCGGATTAAATTGTAAGCTTAATTTTGCCTTTTTTATCATAATATAATTTAACCACTCGCAAGAGCACGAATCTTTGTAGATAAGGTTCTATATAGAGGGTATCGATCTCACGAGGACTAGTCGAAATTGCCTTAAAGGAAGATTATTTCTACTTTAATTCTAAAAACAGGTTTTTGAATTTTTGTTTATAATCTATTACATGAATGAAATGACAATAAAATTAAAGAGTTGAGTTGGGAGAGAGAGCTAGGGGTGGTTTCCACCACTAGCCATTCACATGTTCATAAGTGTAGCAAGCATGGGATTCATAAATTAAATGCCTAACAATGTCATTAGGCTTGTGACCTCAATGACATATCAAAAGATCAATGTGTGTGCTAACCTATCATAATCCATCTTCAACAAGCATAGCTCTTCAACCTAACTAACTACCTAATTACCCTACTCTCTAAGTGAACACTACATGCATCCAAACTACCTTGTCTTGGCATGGTCTATATAAGCAAACATCACACATTCATTTAAACACCATTACCTAGCCATCATTTGCACTTCTTGTGAAATATGAAAATGTTGTGCATTCAAGTGACAAAATCTACTCTAAGACAAGAATAAATTCCAAATCAAATGAATATATATAAGAAATGTATTTGTGTACATATTCACTAGGCTAAATAATCAACATTTAACTACGAAGCCCCAAGTGCTACAAAAATGAACAAGTTTACATGGGTAGGTGTGTCAACCACACCCTAGTGGAGGAGTTAGTTGGTCATGGCAGCCTTGCACCCTTCCATTGATGAAGAAAGTGAAGCTTCTTGGTCTGGTTCAGCTCCTCTTCTTTCTCTCCCGAAGGTCTCTCCTTGGATGGTCTGATGTATGTTGAGAGATATGTGAGATATGAGAGATATGGCCCTTTTTGTGTGCTTTTTGGCTTCCTTTTTAACCTTGGGGCCCACCATATATATATATATATATCAATATATATATCCCTTGTATCAAGAAGGTCCCCAAGGGTTTTGTTCAAGTCAGACAATCCCCCTAAGTCGTGCAAAAAGGGGGATTTTGTTGCAAGTGGGAGAGCAGGTGAGCACGTGGCCAAGTGGGTTCTGCAGAATCTCGATCAATCAAGATTGGATATCGATTGATCGAGATTTCGATCAATCGAAATGAGATCTCGATCAATCGAGATTTTGATTAATCGAGATCAACATCTCAATTGATCGAGTTGCCTTTGGCTGCAATTCTGATTATTCCTCTTTAGCTGCAAATAGCTTCAAACTTTGCTCCATTTACTCTAATACCTGCAATACATCAAAAACACAAAAATACCGTAAACATATCTCGGTAAACGCAAAAATGGAACTAACATAAGCAATAAAGAGGGTTCAAATGCATAGAATTGAACACTTATCACACCCCCAATCTTACATATTGCTAGTCCCTTAGCAATACGATATTATAAAAATGAAATTAACTATATTATACAAAAGTTGAATCAATGCTCAGTCATCACTAGATAAAGGGCGATCATCCGTTCGTTTCACATTTAGCAAATGCAAAAGTATTACAGAAATATGTGGTCATTAGCAAAAATGGACTTGCACAAGCTATAAATAAAAGACGGTCCCCACATAATGGCCAGTCCGAACAAACATACCAATTCCGACCCCAAAATCCTCTTTGAAAAGTGAACATGCATTCTAACGCGTGGCTTTTGTCATATTTGGAGAAGAAAGCGAACAAATCTATTTTTAAAAGAAAAACTCATTGAAAACGCTCGCCATAGCCGTTCATTATCACAAAACCTTCATGATTGCTCATGTGCGGATGACCGTGCAATGCTTAGCTCTTTTTGCTTTCTTGTAAGCCCATGTAGCGGCATTGGGCCAATGACTCCCAAACCAATTGGCTTTAGGGCATTAGGTGAAGAAACAACCCTCGAACTTAATAACCGAGCTTACAAGGCGATGAGCTTAAGCAAGCCACCCGCTTATTATTGCTTAACCTTGCACACTTATACGCGAATATTCCCTACTTTGAGGCATAGAAATCCGGCTTATTGAGTGAGAGGGCTTATTGCAGATTTTCTCTTTTTTTTTTTTTTTACAACAACCAGAAGAACTTATTCTTTAAGTTGTTCAGATAAAAACAGAAATTTACAAAATTCTTCCTCAGACTTATACCCCACAGTTTAAAATGCATGTGTGCGAATTTGTGCGTTTAAGGACAAATTTAGGGCAAGAACCATACGTGTTCAAATTTAGAGAAAAATGTAGACCGTTCTAGCCTACTGTATAGCTTGCAAAAGTGCGGGTATTTACAATGTTAAAGTTTTTAACTACCTGCTGCATTTACCTCGGACATTTATTCGAATGAACTTCCTTTAAAAAGAAGTCAAGACATCATAGCAAGCATGCAAAAATATCAAGAAAACTGCTCTACAATGACACTCAATAATAAGATTGAACATTGCATGCATATGCAAGTGGTATAGCATACCGCACCCCCAAACTTATATGCAACATTGTCCTCAATGTTTGGACAAGAAGAACAAGGAAAGAAGTTACCGGGATTGCTGAATGCGACAAAAATGGTATTCCACAGTAGCGGTCATCCTGCAAATAAGAAAAACCTGCACAGAACACCAACTAGATACCGCGAGCATTAAAAGGAACAAAAAGTAGATAAACAGAACATAATGAAATAATTATGCACAAACAGACAATGCCAATATCACTATATATCTAAGGGTCTGAACTGGTGTTTCCCAATTATCTAAGAGGTCTAAGCGATAAGATATTGACTATCCAGGCACGCTAACGTATAGCACGCAAAGGGGCTGCCTTTTTTTATTACTGCCATACTGCGTTGAAACAATCTCAACAGTATTGGGAATTTAAACCAGGCGGTAATAAACGGAAATCATCAACTGAATCGCATATAACAATTAGACAAGTGGTACTACATACATAGTCAAAGTATAGAGAACAGAGATATTGACAGAAAGCAAAAATAAAGACAGTAAAGATAACACATGGTAGAACAGAAAAAAGAAAAATAACTGTATTCCATAAATGTGAAAATGAGTTTAGTACACGGTGTACATGTAGGTGGAATACTCAAAAAGAAACTAAGAATGAAAGAAAACATGGCCAACATGGCCTATCCATCTTAAAGAAAGAACAGGAAATACAGAAAGTAAAACAGAAAAAAAAAAAAAAAACATAAAAGCAGCGACTCGAGGGCGGGTGGTGGTGGTGGTGGCTCGGTGGGAGCAGAAGTGGAGGTGAAAGCTCGTCCTGCAAACAGGAACTGCAGGTCCTGCCGGAAGGCTCGAAACTCGTCGAGAATCGCCCTCTAACTCTGAGCTAGAGAAGAAATGTCCGAACGAATGCCCTCCAGCTGACTCTGCGTCACCTGGACGTGCTCGTCAAAACCCTGCTGGAGCCGCTCAACATCAGCCGCCAGGCAAGAATAGCCCATCGCCAGGATGTCGTGCCGCTCTGCAGCCATATCCATCTCCTCATCCTCCATCTCCTCGTCCTCAGACCCATCCCCTGCAGGCTCTCCCTCCTCCATCTCCTCTGGGGCATCCATATCTACATCGTCAGGTCGATCGCCCTGGTGGTCCTGTCGCTCTAAGTGTCGCCTCACCCGCTCCCACTGAGAAGATGTGAAGCGGGTGGGTGGTGCCAACTGGATGTCAGTATCACTGACTGGTATGCTGGCATGACTAAGAAAACCTGCGACCAGGAAAGGAAAGGGAAGCCGCCAGCTCGCTGATCGCCTCATCCTCTTGTTGACGAGGCCGTCCTAGACTTTGTACATCTGCCCCCAGATCAGTGATGGGACAGAAAGCCACGTGCTCGTGTGGAAAGAATAAAGGCAACGGAGGAGGTCGCCCCTACGCTCTGCCACGTGCTACAGGGGACACGCGTTCTTGATGAGAACGGTGTCCAGGAACCACAGTCTGCTCGGGCACATCGATTTGGATGTGCAGTTGTGACTAGGCGTGGTAAACGCCCCGCCACACATGTCCATCACGATGGAGAACAATGTCGTGTCTGTTGGAAGCGCGGCCTTGAAAAGCGGTTGACCGTCCTGGTCAACCAGATCTGGCGGCTGCTGGTGAGGAATGCCGAGCATCTGCGCAATCTGGCTCGGTGTAATCGTAATAGTCATGGTGCCCACGACCGTCTCTAATGTGTCCGACGCTGTGCAGGAGTAGGTCATGCACTCATAGAAGACCTGCACTAAGCGCTCGTGTGCCACGTCAGTGGGAGGCACACATAGTCGGTCGAGGCGACGCCTCCTGAGCTCGGCGACAGTCCACGCGCTGTCGGTACGCGTCTCGAACTCTCTCAAGTCAAATGTATGCTCTGGGTGAAACTTCCGAGACCGAAAGACTCGCCCGGGCACGTCTCTAATTGCACCGGGTGCATTCTTCACCCTCGCCATGATCTCGGAGCGGTCTGCACTTTATTCCAAAAATTACGTAAATACAAGATAAAATGAGAGAAATGCTAAACTAAGAATAAACTAAAAGAAGAAAAATGAAAATGAGGTCCTAGTCCATGATGCTGACAAAAAGTCAAAAAGTCGCTCTCAAAGAGACAGCGCGAGCGGATGCAACCGAAACGATGGGTCGCGGCTACAAACCGTACACTAAGCATTTGAAACAAAAAGAATGCCAAATCTCACTCCTACATGATTTCCTACACCCAAAAACCTGCAAAATCTCATTACGAAAAATGCAAATGCACCCATCCAACCCAACATCAACTGTATATGTTTATTACACCGTAGAACTGTCAAAAATAGCGAGAAAGGGCACAAAATGTAGCTATGCATCACTTACCTCAAGAGGAAGAAGATGAACAGCACAACAGAAGAAGACCCACTCGCAGCCGCGAAGAGATGAGAGTGAGTGTGCTCGCGGCGATCTCGGACTATGTCGAACGATGGTGGATGATCGACGATGGAAGATCACGTCGGAATGGCTCTTGCAAAGACTCTGGATCGCACGGAGGAAGGGAAGAAGTCGGATGGTTTTTTAAAATGAGAGGGAAGTCCAACGGTTTAAATAAAAGTTCGGCTCACGTGCAGGCCTCGCGTGCATCTCGATTGATCGAGATGTGCATCTCGATTGATCGAGATTTTGATTAATCAAAATCCAACTTCGATCAATCGAGATCACCTTCGATCGATCAAAATCTCTCCTTCGATTAATCGAGACTTTCTTTGGTGAATCAAGACTTTTAATTCGATCAATCGAAAATTTATTTCGTTCAATCAAAATTTACTTCGATCAATCGAAATTTTTGATCGATCGAAGACCAATCGAAATGCTATCGAAGAATACTACCTCTCGGGACTTTTGGATTTGTAATTCTCTGCAATTTTTTGATCAATCAAGACTGAAATCTTGATTAATTAAAATCTTGATTGATCGAGATCCTGGCTTCGATCAATCGAAATGCTCAAAAACAGTCAGCTTGAGTTATGCTTCAGGGACATGGATTTTTGGGAATTAGATACTACATTGCTTAGATACAAACTTTAACTTAGATTAAAGGGACATCATGGAAGCATGATAGCTACCATGGCTATGCCACCTTACACGTCTATGGCATGACATTCAGATCGGCTCACGAGTCAAAATATACGGGATCCGTCAAAGTGACGACATCCACATATTCGGTGGTAACTTGGTCATCCACGCATACTTTTAAGCGCTGCCCGTTTACTTTGAACAATGAGCCGTCTTTCAAGTCCTTTAATTTCACTGCTCCGTGGGGAGCGACGGAATTAACCAAAAATGGAGGAAAGGGTTCTCTCGGAATTCTCCCTTTAGGCACATCCATGACAGTAGTGACATCGAGCATTGAATTAACTTCACAAATGGATTGCACAACGTCAAAATCATCATAGTTTAAGTGATTTAGGCATGCCTCTAGAGGATCCTTGGAAAGAATAGAAGGAAGTGCTTCTTGAACAAGGTCTTCCACAACATCGACACAAAAGCACTCACTTTCGTCTTCAGATGTGTGGTGGGAAGCATTGAAGATATTCAAGCGGACTTTCATATTCCCGAAAGAGATGTCCATCACTCCAGTACGGCAATTAACACAAACGTTTTCCGTGGCCAAGAATTGATGACCTAGAATGATAGGAATATGTCGATTTGGATTTTGGACCGGTTCTGTGTCAAGGACTATGAAGTCCACCGAAAAATAGAATTTGTCCACTTGAATGATTACATCTTCAATTATGTCACGTGGTTGCTTCACCGAGCGGTCGGCGAGTTGCAACACAACCGTGGTATGCTTGAGTTCCCCCAAACCTAGTTGTTGGTAAACTGAGAATGGAAGCAAATTGACACTAGCCCCTAAATCAAGAAGTGCCTTTTCAAAAGAATGATTTCCGATGGTGCACGAAATAGTCAGAGCACCCGGATCTTTGAATTTAGGAGGGGCTTGGTGTTGGAAAATGGAGCTTATATGTTCAGTTAAGAGGACTTTCTTAGGAACATTATTCCTAGATTTGCGTTTTTGAGTGCACAAGTCCTTCAAGAATTTAGCATAGGAGGGAATTTGTCGAATAGCATCAAGGAGAGGGAGATTGATCTTTACTTGTTTGAAGATCTCCATCATGTCTTGGACTTTCTCTCCTTGCTTCCCAAAATGAGAAGGTTCCTTCAATCTTTGAGGAAAAGGAACCGGAGATTCAAAAGAAGTGTCAAGATTTGGAATTGATGATGACACAACTTCACTTGCCTTTCCTTTTGGATTTAAAGGGATGTTATGCACATTTGGATTTAAAGGAAACACTTTTGGATTTAAATGGGATTCTTTTGGATTTGCGGATTGCTCATTGAATTACTTCTTCTCTTCCTCCCCTACCTTGGAATTGATGATTTTACCACTCCTTAAGGTGGTGATTGATTGAACTTGCTCCGGAGGAGCATTACAAGTTGAAGATGATGGATCCTCAATCATATGAACACCCTTAGGAATTGCCACCGGTTGACTCGGCAACTTACCTTCCTCCTTTCTATTCAAGGCATTAGCTAGTTGCCCGATTTGAGCTTCTAACCTAGCCATAGATTGAGCATTCGCTTCCAGCTTAGAGATTGATTGAGAGTGAGTTTGCAATAAGTGGGTATTGGCCTCAAGATTTCTTATCACTCTTTCTTCAAATCCTTTGCGTCTCGGAAGAGGTGGTGGTTGTTGGTAATTAGATCTTTCATGGTAGGGTTGAGGATTGGGCCTATATTGAGGCTGTTGAGATTAGGAATTGAAAGAATTTTGCCCTTGAAAAGAGGGATTTGATTCTTGAGGTTTCCATGAAAAAGTCAGATGGTTCTTGTAACCAAGATTGTACGTGTTTGAATATGGATCATTCATTTGTTTAGAGTATAAGGCATTCGCTTGCTCTTGAGCATATTCGGGAGATTGCCCGGCAATAGGACAATCTCGCACGAAATGTGAAGTACTATAGCAAAACGAACAACCTTCCTGATTTTGAACAGGTTGGCTTGGAGTGGGCAGCCCATTTTTCATGATTAAATCCATTTTTTGGGATAGGGCTTCTACTTGCATGGTAACCTCATCTACCCGTGAAATTTCATGCACTCCTCTACAAGGTTGGGTGGCCTTCCCTCTCCAAGTGGAGGAGCGTTGAGCTGAATTGTTACTTAGGGTTTGAAAAAGTTTCCATGCCTCATCAGGGCTTTTCAAAAGGTATCCACCCCCACACGCAGAGTCTATCATTTGTCTATGTTGCTCACTCACCCCATCATAAAAGCTTTGCACTAGCTGCCATTTTGGGACAGCATGATGCGGACAAGATTTAAGAAGGTCTTTTAATCTCTCCCATGTCTCATGAAATTGTTCTTGGTCAATTTGGGTGAATCCGGTGATGGGTCTTCGAATATCACTCGTCTTTCCCATTGGGAAGTATTTTTTTAAGAACTCGATTTGCATCTCCGCCCAAGAATGGATTGAGTTAGGTTCTAAAGAATTGAACCAACTTCTAGCTTTATCTTTTAGGGAGAAGGGGAACATATGCAGCTTTAGATCATCCTCCGTAAAGTTTGGTACACGAATAGTGGAACACACAGAAAGGAAGTAATCTAAGTGCCGGTATGGATCCTCATTAGGGAGACCACGAAAGCTATTAAGAAGATTGATGGTGGAGGACTTTATTTCGAATTGATTTGCCGCTACATTCGAAAATTGGATACATGAAGGTACTTCAAATGTAGTCGGAAGGTAAAAGTCCATAAGCAACTCTCCTTGAGGAGGTGGAGGTGGAGGTGGTTGTTCATGATTAAAAGGAGGTAGTCCGGGAGGTTGTCTTTCATTTGGATCCATGTTTTCAATCCTAGGCAATATAGGGTCCCTAGAGGTTCCTCTACGTTGTCTAAGTGTTCTTTCAAGTTCAATATTACACGGAAGCAATGGAAGTGACAAGGACCGTCTACCTAGCATGCATTAATAGTAGAACAACACCTCAATACACAAAAATAAACAATAATATATACAAAAAGAATGAAAGAACTCAAACCACTAATTTTAGATTTTATACTCACAAAGGGTTCCAACTTTGATCCTTTTAGATGCCCGCTATGTGGTATACCTAAAATCAAGAAATTTGAGCAATAAGAACAAGATATATACAAAAAGAATGAAAGAATTTCTAGCCTAAGAATTAAACCAGATTTAATCTTTCAATGGCGACAATTACACCGTAGTCCCCGGCAACGGCGCCAAAATTTTGATGTGGCTAAACTCGGATTAAATTGTAAGCTTAATTTTGCCCTTTTTATCAAAATATAATTTAACCACTCGCAAGAGCATGAATCTTTGTAGATAAGGTTCTATATAGAGGGTATCGATCCCACGAGGACTAGTCAAAATTGCCTTAAAGGAAGATTATTTCTACTTTAATTCTAAAAACAAGTTTTTGGATTTTTGTTTATAATCTATTACATGAATGAAATGACAATAAAATTAAAGAGTTGAGTTGGGAGAGAGAGCTAGGGGTGGTTTCCACCACTAGCCATTCACATGTTCATAAGTGTAGCAAGCATGGAATTCATAAATTAAATGCCTAACAATGTCATTAGGCTTGTGACCTCAATGACATATCAAAAGATCAATGTGTGTGCTAACCTATCATAATCCATCTTCAACAAGCATAGCTCTTCAACCTAACTAACTACCTAATTACCCTACTCTCTAAGTGAACACTACATGCATCCAAACTACCTTGTCTTGGCATGGTCTATACAAGCAAACATCACACATTCATTTAAACACCATTATCTAGCCATCATTTGCACTTCTTGTGGAATATGCAAATGTTGTGCATTCAAGTGACAAAATCTACTCTAAGACAAGAATAAATTCCAAATCAAATGAATATATATAAGAAATGTATTTATGTACACATTCACTAGGCTAAATAATCAACATTTAACTACAAAGCCCCAAGTGCTACAAAAATGAACAAGTTTACATGGCTAGGTGTGTCAACCACACCCTAGTGGAGGAGTTAGTTGGTCATGGTAGCCTTGCACCCTTCCATTGATGAAGAAAGTGAAGCTTCTTGGTCTGTTTCAGCTCCTCTTCTTCCTCTCCCGAAGGTCTCTCCTTGGATGGTCTGATGTATGTTGAGAGATATGTGAGATATGAGAGATATGGCCCTTTTTGTGTCCTTTTTGGCTTCCTTTTCAACCTTGGGGCCCACCATATATATATATATCCCTTGTATCAAGAAGGTCCCCAAGGGTCTTGTTCAAGTCAGACAATCCCCCTAAGTCGTGCAAAAAGGGGGATTTTGTTGCAAGTGGGAGAGCAGGTGAGCAAGTGGCCAAGTGGGTTCTGCAGAATCTCGATCAATCAAGATTGGATATGGATTGATCAAGATTTTGATCAATCGAAATGAGATCTCGATCAATCAAGATTTCGATTAATCGAGATCAACATCTCGATTGATCGAGATGCCTTTGGCTGCAATTCTGATTCTTCCTCTTCAGCTGCAAATAGCTTCAAACTTTGCTCCATTTACTCTAATACTTGCAATACATCAAAAACACAAAAATACCGTAAACATATCTCGGTAAACGTAAAAATGGAACTAACATAAGCAATAAAGAGGGTTCAAATGCATAGAATTGAACACTTATCAATAATCGCTCTCATGATCACAGAAACAAGAGAGATTGAGTTCAATAACAACAACTAAATATCTAAGACAAGATAAGAAATCATTGAGATTGAATTTACAAGAATTTTATTGCTCAATTCTATAATAAGAATCCTCTGAATTACACAATCTATGCATGTATATAAAGGTCCCCAATAATTAAAATAATCAAACCATTGATGCTTTGGTAGGGCTACATCAAAACCCTAGTGGATGAACTAGCCGCTCATGGTAGAAGAAGAAGCTTCAACTGTTGAGGAAGAAGGCATCATCTTCATGAATTATGCGTACGACTTCGTTCTCTAATAGCTCTGCAAATATATTTCTGTTCTCTTCTCAAGCCTCTCAGATTCTCCAATCTCTCTGTAATCTCCCAAACTCACCCTCTTATTCTTCACTTTCTTCCCCAAGCGAATACACCAAAGTCCTAATCCAATTAGAAATAAATTAGGGTTTCCCGCAGCACTAATCAGGTGGGTTTTTCCTGCTGACTTCGGCCCAACATTTGACCCACTAGAAGTCTGATTTACGGAATTTTCGTGAAATATAAAAGTGTGCAGAATCAAATTTCGTTCAACCTCTTGCAAAAATTATGTCGATTTGAGGCTCAAAAATAAGACTTCTAGTCCATTTTCCAAAACGGGATTAAGACTGTATTATGCGCAGATTTGGGCTTCAGGCCTGAAACCTTCTTAAGCAATTGTAATTCTATTGGACCTCTTCCTTAGGCTGATTTGAGTTGAAATAAATGGTTGAATGGTTCCCTTTGACGTAGGCTTCATCTAACCATCTTGGATGTCTTATTTAAAAGCCCAAAATCATGGTTTTAACTGAAATAATCATTAAGGCCCTGAAAATACAGAAAACACTAAAACAAAGTAAAATCACAAAATAGTCTACCACTAAGAGAATAAAATACATAAGTTAAGAGGGTAGAATGCGTAACATTCAACGCCTATCACACCCAAACACATATTGGTAGTCCCTTAGCAATAGAATAAAACAAAACTAAAATAAAGAAACTAACAAATACTAACTAAACTACCCAACTCTACTTTCGTGGGAGAAACGATTGCATTTAGCATATGCCACAAGCCTTTAAACCCCTAGGTTCCCCCTAGTGGACGAGTATAGTCTCGTGAGGGTTTCTAGAAATGTTACCCACAAACATTCAAAATTCTGTTTCAACATTAATTCAAGAAGAAGATTACAATATATAGTTACAAACTTGCATTCAAGAATAATTTCAACTTTCAAATTCCATAATTCAAATCAATGGTCCCCATGCATAATTCACATCAACATATCTGAAAATAACCAACTCTAGCTCCCTCGTGTAAAGTGAACTAGCAGTCACCTCATGTAGCATAACCAAGCTCTGAATATATTAAGGCACATACCCCATCAACTCACTAGCTCCCCTTATTGAAATCATACTTTCCAACATGCATACATGACTTTTTCATTTTTTTTTCATCATTCCTTTTTTTTTTCCATTGCTTCATTGGTTGTGCAATGTCTTGATCTATTAAGCTTTCTGAAAGATCCATGTAGCAAGCTTTCAGTCAGTGACTCCCAAACCAGATGGCTTTAGGGCACTAGGCTTAAAGATACCCCGAAGAACCTAATTACTCGAATCAGTCAGGCTACAAATCAAGATAACCAATGCTCATCTTTTCTCACCCTTTCACTTTTGACGCGAACACTCCGTGCTTCCGGAGGCATAGAGGCCCGGTTACTCATGAAAAAGATCAAATTGATTTGCTTATTCATCACTTTCTTTCTTCTTTTTTTTTTCTTTTTCATTGAAGTCAAGTAAAACACATCATCGGTACTCATTCTCAAGAGATACTAATTAATATTAAGCATATGTAACTCAATAACTCAAAACCAAAGTATATACCCCATAAGACTATGCTAGTGTGTTTGTGCATGTAAGGAAACTAAAATTAATCACTTCAAAACATGTTATTGCAAACCATGATTAAAACCACATAATTTAAACCACAGTTTCCAAAAATTTAAAACATACTCAAAAATTGCAAGTTATGCACCTACATAAGGTATTAATCCCTTGAATAATGTCAAAACATTCTATCTAAAAACAAAACAAAAGAAAATAAAAAACAAACTAAGAAAATAAAATAAACTAAAATCCTAATACAAGAAGAATTTCATAAATTTTTCTCCCATATTGCAATAAAGCACACAAATAGGCATCGCCTCACCCCCAAAGTTAAACTGTACATTGTCCCCAATGTACTATCAATCAAAGCAAAGAGAAGAGTAAGAACGATGTTACCAGAAATTCGGAGTAGTGGAAAGAAAATAGAGCACACCACTAGCATGAAGGCAATAAAAGCACACCCCCAAACTTGGATGTTTCAACCTGTCAAAACAAACCACTATACCCCAAAGATCAAGTGAAATAGTATGGGTGAAAATAAATATGAAAGAGAAAAATCCTAAAAAAAAATCAAATAAAATATTTTTTTCATTTTTCATTTTTTCTAAAAATAAAAATCTAACTACAAAATGAAAAATAAAATTTAAAAAGAAAAATAAAATAAAATACAAAAGATGGTTACCTTCCTGTCAAGCGTGTGGTGGTGTCAGAGCATCTGGATCCAAGTTTGCCTGGCGCATCAGTGCACGCAGCATCCTCCTCATCTCTAATTGCTCTTGGCGAGTGTCACAGAAGTGATCCGCCATCTCTATCCTCATTGCTCTAAACTGTGTGGATACCTCTGTCTGTAGGGTGCCAAATTGGGCTGTCAACCCAGCAATCTGCCCCTCTAAATACTGATAATCATGGCCACCAGCCTGTGCATGCACCTCCTCTTCCTCTGCCTCTATCTCCTCAAGATCTTCCACCAGTGGTGGTATATCTATATGTTCTCCTCCCTAAGCCAACCGAGATACTTCACCAGGCACCGCTATAACTCTCTGATGCATATGAGATCGGCTCAAATTCCAGTCATGCGTGCCATAATGAAGATCACGTGGAAAGGCAAGCTCGTCCTCATGGACTGCATACCCCTGTGCCACAAGCAATTGGTGAATAATAGTCAGGAATGGAAACTCCAAGTCATTTGCACTGTCTGGTGCCTTGGCTACAACCTTGGAATAGAACTTCTCCATCGGGCCCCAGATAATCTGTGGGAATGACAGCCAATGCCCAAAATATATAGCATATAAGGATCGAAGGAACTCTTGAGTCTCTTGGTTTTATGTCCAATTGGACATACATTCTTAAGTAGAACAGCGTCAAGAAACCATAAATGATTTGGCATTGAAGATTTGGAAGCTGCATTCCTTTTCAGCCCAGAAAACTGATTAGCACACAAACGTGCAACCAAATTACCCACTGACAAATCATCAGGTAGAGGAGTATAGATATGAGATAAATCATCTGGGCACTTATGAGGACAACCCATGGCAATAGCAATGGATGACATGTCCACCCGAACTATTGTTCCATCTACTGAAGAAGTAAGCACATCCCGCTCATCAGGTGTCGACATTAAGTTCTGATAAAATACCTTGACAGCCTCGAGTAGATATTAGAAGAGAGTGGAAGAAAAATGGATGCCGATCAATGACGACGGATGTCAAAAATCCCCCATCTTGTCTCGGGAAACATACCATAGAGTTCGGCTATGTCAAACGTAGTTTCAAAGTTCAAAGCCCTTGGATGCCATCTCTCTTGAATACCTTCTCGGCGAGATTGTGAAGAACCAATGGATGGATCATGCCTCGCTCGGCGAGGATTGTGTGAACTTGAAGCACCTTGGTGACTTGCTCTCTTAGGTGCCATAAAAGTAGAAAAAGTGTGGTTGAGGAATTAAATCGAACACTTGGCATGCACAATTAACTTGTAACCTTCAACCTCCTCTTTTCGGCAATTTTTCCACCCAAATCGAACAAGTAATTGCACCAAATTGATCCCCCAAACTTGGTCTTCAAAAGCCCTCAAAAAGAATTGCACAATTTCACCAAAGAAAAACTTCACTTACTTTGATGTTGAACTTGAAAAAGTGAGAGCTTCCTTTGAGAACTAGTGATTCTTGATTCGATTTTGATGTTCATGATGATGATAATCAATGTTGAATTCTTGTTTAATAATCACCAATTGAAGAAAATAATCTTCCGGTTGAAGTAGGACTTGAATTGGAGCTCAAAGAAGTCAAGGATGCAAGTAGTAAGCAACAAAAGAGGAGTGGGTGTCCATATATAAGGAGGATTCTCGGCCAGCCCAAGTTTTTGGCTTGGGTGATCGATCCCCCCAGCCATGGGTGATCGATCTCCCAACTAGTGGTGGTCATCCTTGAAAAATATTAAGGGGCGATTGATCCCCCTCAATTGGGGCGATCGATCCCCCTCCTGGAAGCCTGTTTGACCTTCCATCGCCCAAGTTCGACCAAGACTTGAAAATTTTGACTCTCCATCGCCCAAGGTCAACTGAGAGCACGATTTTTCACCCGTTTTGAGTCCTAATACCTCGGTACACCTCTTGGCATCCTCCGAAAGCAACTTATACATCAAAAACTCAAAAAAAAAACATTAAAACGCAACTAGAATTGAAAGAAAACTTCAGAAACTAAAACTAAAAATTAAAATCAAAGAAAACTAAATAAATTAAAGGATAGAAATACATACAAAACCTACAATTTAACGTCCGTAGGAGATGATCAACTCTCCGAAGGGATTAAGTCGGATAGACGGGATCAGTCAAGTCGACGAACTCTACGTCTCTTATTGGCACACATCCTTCCACACAATGCTTCAACCTTTGCCTATTAACTTTCATCAATGTAATTCCAAACAATTGCTCATCCGGGAATGAGTCTCGAATAGGTAATGCATCGATCACTGGTTCAAACTCATTCTGAGATAAATGATCCGCAACCACATTCTCAGTCCCCTTTTTGTCTTTTATCTCCAAATTGAATTCTTGCAGCAAGAAAATCCATCGAATGAGACACGGTTTGGTTTCTTTCTTCGCTAATAAGTGTCTCAATGTTGCATGATCAGAGTAGACAACCACCTTGGATCCTAATAAATAAGAACGAAACTTGTCCAAGGCAAATACTACAGGTAGAAGCTCTTTCTCTATGGTTGTATAATTGAGTTGGGCATTAGAGAGAGTCTGTCACGCCCCAGTTTCCGACACCCGGTTAGGAGCGAGGGAAATGGGGGAGAATCCGTAATTTCACCTCAAGTTCCCACACCCTAATCTCATAAAAACCTATTCTATTGCGGAAGCATTCTATATGCACACCTTTCAAGTGGCATTAAATCATCAATGGCCCTTGCAAATGATTTTCACGAAAATCGGGCATGACCTATTCTAAATAATCAGCTCCTGGCATATAACACCTGTTTTACAATTCATACGGACACTTCTGGGCACGTGTCCCCCCAGTATTTATATCTAAACAATAAAAATGGACACTTCTGGGCCAGTGTCCCCCCCAATATTTCTAAAACATGCATAAAATAATCAAAAGAATACATGTCTCAGTCCTTGAATGTCCGTATTATATACATATACATCACATGAATGAAATACATCTGAAGGGACTGAATCACCATAATTGCTCCATACATCTAATCCAAATGCCCTAGTTATACATTAAATTCCAAAGAATTTAACTACTACCTCTGCCACCGGTACTATGAGTCCTCTGACTGACTCCGAAATCAGCAATACCTGCAAAACCTGGGAGGGGGTGAGCTCAAAGGCCCAACAAGGTATGTAGAACCATACTATCATCGCAGCAGCAGGTCGATCCTCACATATTCTCAAAAATATACATGCACTTAAATATATCACGATATTTAAAGTCATGCCCCTCCTAGCATACATGAATCACAATGCATATGGCAGTTCTAGCACTTATGAACATTTAAATCTACAACACATGGTTTATGAAGATCATTTACGACATGTTCAAAGGCAAAACCCATCAAACATCAATATGTATAGAAACATATATGAACAGAAGCATTTACGTGAACAATGTAAATCAAATACCACATCACCTACTCAACAAGATCCATAGAGTCATGCATAAACGCACATTAAATCACTACATGTCTACATGATATGTATACATGCTTTTTACCCATAAACAATCACGTTTTTCAAATCATGCGTGATGCTTTCCACCTCAATGCATATACATATATATATATATATATATCAACTTGACAGTCACATCTCGTATATATAACTCATGCCACAAATTTTTGGAAATCAATTCAATGGGGACTAAGCTTATCACACCATCCATAGTAAGGGTCTCTTCGGCACCCAAACTCTGCTTGTGCTTTATCGGGTTGCTAACCCGAAGGGAGCACCTCCTCTTGGCCAAGTTTTGGGTCTTTCAACCTAGGGACCATTCCCTCATCTTAATTCTCAATGTTGTCACGCCCCAAAAACTCGCTTTTCAAATAGTGCACATAATCACATCAATGCACTTATCCACACCATGAATGCATTTTCGTCAAATCAATGCATTTTCCTTTCACCTCAAGATTGTCACAATGTCATCACACTCATATCATGGAAATCATCATGCTTATGCATTTTTCAAGAAGTCATATCTTTCATGCATAAATCTATAAACACCACATTCTCACATTTTTCACCAATGAACACACTTTTCGCAGAAATCATTCATAGACACATTTGCACACACACAACATATACATATGCCACATCCTGTACATAATCACATACACATATAAATTAGCATAGATATAATCATGCTTTCATTTCAAATAATACATATTACTACGAGCAACCAACATGCATTCTTACAACCATATACAATCACACAAATATATGTATACATATATATATATATATATATATCATGTCACCCATATAGGTAGTAAAACATACAGAACAATTCACATATTTCATGCTTTTCCAATCCCCTTCTATACCATATTCAATTTAGCATGCATTTCTACTACTACTACCAGATATAATCACATATATACTTACGTATACTCAACTCATGCATAAGAATCATATATGCATGCAAGACAACATTTAGCTAAATATACATATATAATTTAGCATACTTTACACGGCTCAATCCCTAAATATGTATAAAACAACGCAAATCAGTATCAGAATCTACCAATGCTCTTACCCTCCAAGCCCACACATATATATATACATACCCACATATATATGTATCCTCACATCCCACGTATATATATATATATATATATATATATATATATAAACACCTTTATATATATATATCCACATACATATATGCAAATGCCACATATAACTAAATTAAGAACATATGTAAAATAAATCAGCATATTTAAAATATACATAGAGATAGAGGCAAGAATCAACTTGCCTTAGGTCCAGCTTTTGCCAAGTCCGCACTTGCAAAGCAGTCCTTTTTCCATGTCCGGTCCAGTCCAGTGTCAAAGCCCACATGACAATCCTTTGAACCATTTCCTTGCCCTTTCTAATTTCCATAATTGGTCCAATTTATTTGTGCAAGCCCATGTATAATTCAAGCCCGTAACTAATTCCAGTCCACATCTGGATTAACCCAAATAACCAATTTCGGCTCACTGTCATGTCCAACCCAACTCATATATGAATTTGTTGAACACACACACTCCAGTATATACACTTGCACCAAATTTAACCCAGGAAACCCTCCAATCAAAACCATGTAAATAGGCAGCCCACTGTCCATGCCAACACCACAAGGCCGCCATTTCCATGGCCAAACAGCCCACAAACCAGAGTTAAAACCGCCCCTAACCGAGCCATTACCTCGCTGCCAAACAGGCCAAAACACCTATTCTCCAGCCACCCAAAACCCACCATCAGCTGGGCCTCCACCAGCCACCCGTGAACCTCCAATCACCATGGAAGGAACCCAAATCCACCAGGACTAACCACCAAACAACCACCCGAAGCCATCTAAATCCACCCAAGCTCAAACGTGAGCTACCAATCCAATCAGCCGAGCCCCAACCTCAGCCGACCTCACCGCAGTGAGACCACCTTAGCCGCACCAATCGCCACCTCCCTGCAATGACCCAGCCAATACCAACCCGGAACCAAACACAGCCCAAACAAGCCGTGCGCACCATCCTTGGGCCATCCGAAGCCAACCCAACACGACCCACCGCCGAGCCTCTGTCGGTCGTCGATTGGAGCTCCAAGTCAGACCACCATACACGGCCGAGCAAGCCATATGACCGAGCTCAGTCGAGTCCCATCGGCGTCCGAACCTTCGGTCGAACCAGCGAACCCAGTCCGTGCGCATCTCCTCCAACCCGCGAGCTCCACCGCCGGAGGAACCCATCGGCGACGCCTCTGCCGGAGACGGCTCTCGCCGCCGCTGCTGGGGCCGCCGGGACCGACCCCATCCGCCGCCGTCCCGGCCTCCCTCTCTCTTTCCCCCGATCTCTTCCTCGGCTTCTCTCTCTCTCTCCCCGATCTCCTTTTTCTCCTCTTTTCTTTTCTTTTCTTTTTCCTTTTCTTTTCTTCTTTTCTCTTTTCTTTCTCTCTTTTTCTCCTTCTGCCGAGACCACCCATTCCTTATCTTCTCTTCAGTCTTTATACACCACATATATTAAAGATCCCACACATGTATATGTACACATATCATAGCACATACACATATATCTATTACACAAATACGCCTCTATATACATGTTTAATAATAAATGTACCAATAAATATATTTATAATTAAATATAAATATATTCCATATAAATATATATATTTCCATATATATATATATATGCATCCTCCGTCCATATAAAATCCCGTATTCATATACTTTCTCCACCTCTCTCTCTCTATATATAATCTCATATATATAAATATCCACGTCCAATCTATATATATATATATATATCCACATCTTTCCGAATTTAATTTATTCGAAAAAAATCAATTCCGGTCAAAATTCACCCGGAACGGGCCAAAAAAATTCCAGTCCTTACAACCTCCCCTCCTTCAAGGAATTTCGTCCTCAAAATTAGCATAGTCATGGTCTTTCCAAAACGAACCCTTACCAGACGTCATTCTCGCCAATAAGCGTCACTTTCTCTCTCCACATACCCTAGGCGCTACACTTGCAACACCTAACTCATAACACTCAAGTCTTGCACAATCTGTGCATCTTAACTGTCGTAAGGCAATATAACCACTTCCGTGACATGACTGAGTGACTCCTAAGCCCACGTACAGTTCCCTCACGAAAACCTCCGAAGCACTTGCTTCCTAGAGTCCACAGTCTCTATAAGGCAACACCTTTGACTAATCATACCAATCACTCACAGTGATACATCCCTATAATCTGGGATCATCAATATTCGAAGTCATTCTTTTTATTATCAAACATGACTTTCAATCTCTAGCATATCATTCCCGGGCTTAGTCCAATATCCTGGGCATCATCACAACACAAACCACGTCAATCCAGTGCACATCACAAGCGCACTCACCAGCAAGGCACGTGACAGTGTACTCGCCGATAAAAACAACACACAGTGTACTTGCCGCAGCAAGCCACATAATCCTGCCCAGTCTCATAGACTACAACCCACTAGAATCCCATGCCAAGTCCAGGATCTTACATCCCACTGATTTCACACTCTCATTACTCAAGAGAACTATTTCCTATTTTTCATCGTCCACACCAAGGAATCAGTTGACAATTAAAGAGAAGTCCTTTCATATCAGCACTTCACTTTAGACAACCCTTACCAATGAAAGTTTAAGGTCGCCTACAGTAACCAATCAGCAATCATACAGTGGCCGCAGCCCACTGCATTTACATATCCACTGCGTCCACCTCTCCCCTTCATGGTAAGAAACTATCCTCACTTCGGATACCATATGTCAGGATCCTCATCCATTATCAACTTATCCTCCTCTTAACATCATATCCACACTTTGATCCAACTGCATCAATCATGCGCATATCACAGTACCCTACTAAGGTCAAGGCACATGAGGAGTGCACCTGTCCAAAACAAATCATCCAGTCCTGTCCATTTTCATGGACTACATTCCATTGGCATTTAGTGCCAAGATTAGGGTTTTACATGCCCTTAACTTCACAATCTCATTTCCCAAGGAATGAATCCGACTTACTCGTCCATTAATCCTACCAGACGTTTTTGACTGTTCGGGTATTTATCCATTCCTTTCCAGCATCTCACTGACACCCCAAGATCCTGACTGCTTCATCTAGGACCCCACAAATCCCTCCATGCATTACCATTGCATTAAGTCATCATGTGTCCGCTGACTCCAAGAATTAGGTCAATTCTGAGTCCACATCTGACTATCTCAATAACACTTCTTAGACATATTCTGTCCAGAATCCCGGTATCCCAATACCACCAATATCCTTAGTCAATTAACTGACCTCTAGTCCTCAATAATCGTGCGAGAGTGCAACGTATATCTGGACTACCAAACTCTCTGTCTAGAAAGTCCTAAGGCAAATCATGCCCTTCTCCATCCGCACAAGACTCTTACTCCAAAGTCTATCACAACATGTCTATTTCAACATCACAGCCCACTCGGGTTCAAACCTCTACCCAGGTTTACAAATTCTCAAAACCAAAACTTGTAGGTGACTACATGTCACTACTAACCAGGTGACGCCAAATGTAGCACAAAAGGGGTAATGCACAGTCACATGAATCACGTATAGCACATAGCATATAACATACAACATGTTAATCAAATAAACACATACCATGCATGATATGAAATATGATGTATCAAATCAAATCAAACCCTAGCCCTCAGGCTAACACTAGGAAAATACCCCTGACCATACACAGTCTCGGTACTTCCTCTGCCTGAGCAGTGTAAAACACGGCCCAGTCCCCCCTAGTACACACGTACTAGAACACAAAATCTAGAGCAGTTCAAACCAACCTACTCTCATCCTCTGTACTCATTGGTGAACCCCTACCAATCCATCCACATCTGCAGTCGAAGGTAGCAACCTTGACTATCTACGCCAATCACCTTCAGTGACATCTCCCTACTATAGGGAATTCTTTTATCTGTCATCATCCAGACGAAAAAACTCAACGTCTACAAGAGCCAGCGTATTGTAAGAGGAATGCTAATCCAAGAAAAATGTTTAGCTAGTCCATTTTTCCCAGTTAGCCCAACTCCGGCAATATGCCTTCCTTGTATTCCATCTCAATCCCGATTGCCAACCCCGGCAAAACACTCATCAATCTCATAAGTCCCTAAGTATCTCTAAGAACTTAAACACTCGCAAACTTCCTGGCGGTATCTCCTCATTGCTCACTAATGAGACTTAATCACCAAGTCAAAGGTCTAAACTCAACCAATTCTGGGAGTTATTGCCAATCAAAACCAATTTTACATTCCAACACTTTGATCTTTCATTAGGATTGCTCATACCGAGCAAGTCATTCCACTATCATCCATAGATAATCAAACCTATCATCTAGACAACTACCAACCATTGTCTATCTCCAAACCAACACGTGGTTTGACCCCTTCCTTAGGTATTCGAACCTACGACTTTGATACCCTAGGTTTTTCAAACCTAGTGCTTTACTAGCAATCCATAAGTTCCTCAAATCCTCAACCTTTACCCGTCGCCCCTAGGTATTCCAACCTAGTGCTCTCATAGCATTCTGGTATTACGTACATAATCCAACCTTCTCAACCATACACGTGATATGTCCATTCCCTTCGTCCCTAGGTATTCCAACCTAGTGCTCTGATACCAAGCTGTTGGTATCAGACACTTGATCGAATCCTCATAATCCCAAACGTGACCCGACTATCACCCGTCGTCCCTAGGTATTCTGACCTAGAGCTCTGATACCATGTTGTCACGCCCCAGTTTCCGACACCCGGTTAGGAGCGAGGGAAACGGGGGTGAATCCGTACTTTCACCTCAAGTTCCCACACCTTAATCTCATAAAAACCTATTCTATTGCGGAAGCATTCTATATGCACACCCTTCAAGTGGCATTAAATCATCAATGGCCCTTGCAAATGATTTTCACGAAAATCGGGCATGACCTATTCTAAATAATCAGCTCCTGGCATATAACACCTGCTTTACAATTCATACGGACACTTCTGGGCACGTGTCCCCCCAGTATTTATATCTAAACAATAAAAATGGACAATTCTGGGCCCGTGTCCCCCCCAATATTTCTAAAACATGCATAAAATAATCAAAAGAATACATGTCTCAGTCCTTGAATGTCCGTATTATATACATATACATCACATGAATGAAATACATCTGAAGGGACTGAATCACCATAATTGCTCCATACATCTAATCCAAATGCCCTAGTTATACATTAAATTCCAAAGAATTTAACTACTACCTCTGCCACCGGTACTATGAGTCCTCTGATTGACTCCGAAATCAGCAATACCTGCAAAACCTGGGAGGGGGTGAGCTCAAAGGCCCAACAAGGTATGTAGAACCATACTATCATCGCAGCAGCAGGTCGATCCTCACATATTCTCAAAAATATATATGCACTTAAATATATCACGATATTTAAAGTCATGCCGCTCCTAGCATACATGAATCACAATGCATATGGCAGTTCTAGCACTTATGAACATTTAAATCTATAACACATGGTTTATGAAGATCATTTACGACATGTTCAAAGGCAAAACCCATCAAACATCAATATGTATAGAAACATATATGAACAGAAGCATTTACATGAACAATGTAAATCAAATACCACATCACCTACTCAACAAGATCCATAGAGTCATGCATAAATGCACATTAAATCGCTACATGTCTACATGATATGTATACATGCTTTTTACTCATAAACAATCACGTTTTTCAAATCATGCGTGATGCTTTCCACCTCAATGCATATACATATATATATATATATATATATCAACTTGACAGTCACATCTCGTATATATAACTCATGCCACTAATTTTCGAAAATCAATTCAATGGGGACTAAGCTTATCACACCATCCATAGTAAGGGTCTCTTCGGCACCCAAACTCTGCTTGTGCTTTATCGGGTTGCTAACCCGAAGGGAGCACCTCCTCTTGGCCAAGTTTTGGGTCTTTCACCCTAGGGACCATTCCCTCATCTTAATTCTCAATGTTGTCACGCCCCAAAAACTCGTTTTTCAAATAGTGCACATAATCACATCAATGCACTTATCCACACCATGAATGCATTTTCGTCAAATCAATGCATTTTCCTTTCACCTCAAGATTGTCACAATGTCATCACACTCATATCATGGAAATCATCATGCTTATGCATTTTTCAAGAAGTCATATCTTTCATTCATAAATCTATAAACACCACATTCTCACATTTTTCACCAATGAACACACTTTTCACATAAATCATTCATAGACACATTTGCACACACAAAACATATACATATGCCACATCCTGTACATAATCACATACACATATAAATTAGCATAGATATAATCATGCTTTCATTTCAAATAATACATTTTAGTACGAACAACCAACATGCATTCTTACAACCATATACAATCACACAAATATATGTATACATATATATATATATCATGTCACCCATATAGGTAGTAAAACATACAGAACAATTCACATATTTCATGCTTTTCCAATCCCCTTCTATACCATATTCAATTTAGCATGCATTTCTACTACTACTACCAAATATAATCACATATATACTTACGTATACTCAACTCATGCATAAGAATCATATATGCATGCAAGACAACATTTAGCTAAATATACATATATAATTTAGCATACTTTACACGGCTCAATCCCTAAATATGCATATAACAACGCAAATCAGTATCAGAATCTACCAATGCTCTTACCCTCCAAGCCCACACATATATATATACATACCCACATATATATGTATCCTCACATCCCACGTATATATATATATATATATATATATATATATATAAACACCTTTATATATATATATGCACATACATACATGCAAACGCCACATATGACTAAATTAAGAACATATGTAAAATAAATCAGCATATTTAAAATATACATAGAGATAGAGGCAAGAATCAACTTGCCTTAGGTCCAGCTTTCGCCAAGTCCGCACTTGCAAAGCGGTCCTTTTTCCATGTCCGGTCCAGTCCAGTGTCAAAGCCCACATGACAATCCTTTGAACCATTTCCTTGCCCTTTCTAATTTCCATAATTGGTCCAATTTATTTGTGCAAGCCCATGTATAATTCAAGCCCGTAACTAATTCCAGTCCACATCTGGATTAACCCAAATAACCAATTTTGGCTCACTGTCATGTCCAACCCAACTCATATATGAATTTGTTGAACACACACACTCCAGTATATACACTTGCACCAAATTTAACCCAGGAAACCCTCCAATCAAAACCATGTAAATAGGCAGCCCACTGTCCATGCCGACACCACAAGGCCGCCATTTCCATGGCCAAATAGCCCACAAACCAGAGTTAAAACCACCCCTAACCGAGCCATTACCTCGCTGCCAAACAGGCCAAAACACCCATTGTCCAGCCACCCAAAACCCACCATCAGCTGGGCCTCCACCAGCCACCCATGAACCTCCAATCACCATGGAAGGAACCCAAATCCACCAGGACTAACCACCAAACAACCACCCGAAGCCATCTAAATCCACCCAAGCTCAAACGTGAGCTACCAATCCAATCAGCCGAGCCCTAACCTCAGCCGACCTCACCGCCGTGAGACCACCTTAGCCGCACCAATCGCCACCTCCCTGCGATGACCCAGCCAATACCAACCCGAAACCAAACACAGCCCAAACAAGCCGTGCGCACCATCCTTGGGCCATCCGAAGCCAACCCAACACGACCCACCGCCGAGCCTCTGTCGGTCGTCGATTGGAGCTCCAAGTCAGACCACCATACACGGCCGAGCAAGCCATATGACCGAGCTCAGTCGAGTCCCATCGACGTCCGAACCTTCGGTCGAACCAGCGAACCCAGTCCGTGCGCATCTCCTCCAACCCGCGAGCTCCACCGCCGGAGGAACCCATCGGTGACGCATCTGCCGGAGACGGCTCTCGCCGCCGCTGCTGGGGCCGCCGGGACCGACCCCATCCGCCGCCGTCCCGGCCTCCCTCTCTCTTTCCCCCAATCTCTTCCTCGGCTTCTCTCTCTCTCTCCCCGATCTCCTTTTTCTCCTCTTTTCTTTTCTTTTCTTTTCTTTTTCTTTCTTTTTCCTTTTCTTTTCTTCTTTTCTCTTTTCTTTCTCTCTTTTTCTCCTTCTGCCGAGACCACCCATTCCTTATCTTCTCTTCATTCTTTATACACCACATATATTAAAGATCCCACACATGTATATGTACACATATCATAGCACATACACATATATCTATTACACAAATACGCCTCTATATACATGTTTAATAATACATGTACCAATAAATATATTTATAATTAAATATAAATATATTCCATATAAATATATATATTTCCATATATATATATATATGCATCCTCCGTCCATATAAAATCCCATATTCATATACTTTCTCCACCTCTCTCTCTATATATATAATCTCATATATATAAATATCCACTTCCAATCTATATATATATATATATATCCACATCTTTTTGAATTTAATTTATTCATAAAAAATTAATTCCGGTCAAAATTCACCCGGAACGGGCCAAAAAAATTCCAGTCCTTACAGAGTCTTACTAGCGTAATAGATGACATGTGGCCGTTTCTCTTCTCTTTGTCCCAACACTGCTCCCACTGCATAATCAGAGGCGTCACACATGATTTCAGAAGGTAAAACCCATTTTGGAGACTACATGATTGGTGCACAGGATAACAGAGATCGAAGCTTTTCAAAAGCTTGCACACATTCTTCATCAAAGATAAAGGGAACATCTTTAGATAACAAATGGCACAATGGTCGAGCAATTTTACTGAAATCCTTAATGAATCATCTATAGAACCCAGCATGGCCTAAGAAAGATCGAACTTGCCTTACTGAAGTTGGATGAGGCAGAGTTGCAATTAGGTCAATTTTTGCTTTATCAACTTCAATACCTCTTTCTGAAACAATATATCCCAATACAATACCCTCTTTTACCATGAAATGGCTCTTCTCCCAATTGAGTACCAAATTACGCTATCAGCACCTTTGAAGCACCAGTGATAAATTACTCAGACAGTGTTCAAAGGATGATCCAAAAATAGAGAAATCAACCATGAGCACCTCCAAGAATTTTTCCACCATGTCAGAAAAGATGGCCATCATACACCTCTGGAATGTCGCCGGAGCATTACATAATCCAAATGGCATACGACGATAAGCAAAAGTACCAAAGGGACAAGTGAAAGTAGTCTTCTCTTGATCTTCTGGATCTATAGCCACTTGATTATAACCGGAGTAACCATCCAGAAAGCAATAATAACTCTGACCAGCTAACCTTTCAAGTATTTAATCAATAAATGGAAGAGGGAAGTGATCCTTCCTTGTCATAGAATTGAGCTTCCTGTAATCAATGCAAACACGCCAAACTGTGGCAGTACGTTGTGGAACAAGCTCTCCCACAGAGTTAGGGACAATGGTAAGACCAGACTTCTTAGGAACCACTTGTGTTGGACTCACTCATGTGCTGTCAAAAATTGGATAAATGATGCCTGCATCAAGTAACTTGACAACCTCTTTCTTTACCACCTCTTTCATATTGGGGTTCAGTCACCTCTGTGCCTCACGATGTTGATATAAGACCTCTACTAAGCTCTTCTCTTGAATTTCTATCAGATCAGAGGCAATTATAACAGGAAGAGTTTTCTGTGCCCCCAAAAATACATATTTCAACTTGTCAGGCAAAAGCTTCAGCCCTAATGATGGAGGAGACTCCAATGAAGGCACTAGGGGAGTGCTAGAGAGAGAAGGTAGTGGCTCAATTGGAATTCTCCGAGGTGGAGTATTCTGAATAGCATCCACTTTCAGCATAGAATGCACTTCTTCACACAACCCTTCATCATTAATGTTCTCGAAGTCATAAAGAGACTTGCATACCTCCAAGGAGTTTTGAGATATAGATGATGACACAGATTCCTCTACACATTCATCAGTATCATCCATACAGAACACCTCACTCTGATCTAGAGGGTGTTGGATAGCATTGAACACATTAAGCTTGACATTCATGTTGCCAAATGAAATATCCATGATCCCTGACCTACAATTTATACAAGCATCAGCTGTAGCTAAGAAAGGTCGACCAAGAATCACTGGAATGTGCCTCTTTGGATTGTGAACCGGCTCAGTGTCAAGTACAATGAAATCAACAGGAAAGTAGAACTTGTCCACTTTAATGAGCACATCTTCTATGATTCCTCGGGGTTGCTTTGTTGATCTATCTGCAAATTGTAATATCACCGAGGTAGGCTTCAATTCTCCCAAGCCCAATTGTAAGTAAACTGAATAAGGGAGCAAATTCACACTTGCACCCAAATCAAGAAGAGTTTTATCCACATGGTGCTCCCCAATGATGCATGAGATAGTTGGAGCACCAGGATCTTTGTACTTGGGAGGAGTACACTGTTGAATTCTCGAACTTATTTGTTGTGGCAACATCACTTTCTTTGGCACATGGCTTTTAGAACGCCTTTTCTAAGTGCACAAGTCCTTCAAAAATTTAGCATAAGGAGGAATTTGCTTGATGGCATCAAGGAGTGGCAAATTAATCTTCACTTGTCGAAACACCTCCATCATGTCATGCAGCTTGTCCCCTTGCTTTCCCAATTTAGATGCTTCAAGGAAACGTTGTGGGAAAAGAGCCTTGGGCTCATAAGGAATTTCAGAACTTGGACTTGTGGTCACCTTTTCTTCTTCTTTCTTTTCTCCCACCTTATTATCAATTATTTTCCCCCTCCTCAAAGTGGTAATGGCTTGAAATTGCTCATGGTGTGGGTTGCTTGTGGAAGCTTGCATCCCTCTTGGATTAACAATTCGTTGACTAGGGAGCTTCCCTTCTTCTCTTCTACTCAATGAAGTAGCAAGCTGTCCAAACTAGGATTCCAGTTTGGCAATGGATTGAGAATGCGAGTGCACTAGCTGAACTGTAGATTGTACTATTGTTGCAGTAGCTTGCACTGTCTCTATAAGAGAATCAAGCTTGTTAAATTTAGACAAGGTAAGTGTCAGCTTGTCTTCAATATCAGAAATTCTTTGGGCCATAGGACTTTGTGTTTGAAATTGCTGTTGAGGCACAAAAGTCCTAGGTTGATATGATGGTTGCATTGCTGCCCCTTGGTTACTGTAAGAAAAACCAGGATGATTCCTCCATGTGGGATTGTAAGTATTACCTCGTGGAGGATTCATTGGTCCAGTGAATGTAGCTTGGACTTGCTCATATTGAATATCAGAAAATTGCCCCATTGAAGGACAATTGCTCACATTATGCATAGGACTAGAGCAAAATTCACAAGGGCCTGGCAATGAAGAATTTGAAGCAGAAGGAGTTTGATTGGCAGCCATAATTGCTGCTACCTTCTGTGCAATTAAATCAATATCAGTTGGCATAGCTTCTGAAGCACCAACCTCAAAAATCCCATCAGTCTTCCTTGTAGTGGCAGGAATGCTAGAACGAGTAGAGGACACATGTTGTAGAGAGTTGTCACTAAGATTTTCAAATAAGGTCCATGCCTCTTCTTCACTCTTCAACATAGAAGTACCTCCACACGATGCATCAACCATCCGTCTGTTGGCTTCTGTGAGCCCTTCATGAAAACTCTGCACTAGTTGCCACCTAGGAACTTTATGATGGGGACACTTCCTAAGAAGGTCCTTGAATCTTTCCCATGTTTCATAAAATTGTTCCCCCTTATGTTGGGAGAAACCAGTGATAGCACGTTTGAACTGATTGGTCTTCCCTATCAGAAAATACTTCTTGAGAAACTCATGTTGCATCTGAGTCCAAGTCGTGATAGAACCTGCCGGTAGAGAATTAAACCAATACTTTGCTTTGTCTTTCAAGGAGAATAGAAAAAGTATCATTCTGAAAGCATCTTCAGAGAAGTTGTGAATTTTTGTAGTTGAGCACACTTCAATGAAGTCATCCAGATGCTTGTAAGGGTCTTCTTGAGTAAGCCCAAAATAAGATGGTAGCATCTGAATAATACTGGACTTGATCTCATAATTCTGTGTTGTGACATTCGGGAGTTGAAAACCTGCTGGTGAGGTATATGTCTCAGGAACAAAATAGTCCCTAAGTAATCTAGCTCTCTCTCCATCAGCATTAGGAACAAGGTTGTTATTCCTCTCTTCTGCCATGTCTTCAATTAATTCTTCCTCTTACACAACGGTATCAACAGGGATGTTCCTCTATTGTCTAAGAGTACGTTCAGGCTCAGGATCAAGAGGTATCAAATGATCACCTACAGAACGACGACCTTGCATATATTAACCAAAAGCACCTGAAAAGAAAACAAAAACAAAGTTAAAAGTAAAATATAAAAATTTCCTAAACTAAAAATCCAATTAAAATTAATTCTGTAAAATCCAATCAATCAAATAGATAGTCCCCGGCAACGGCGCCAAAAATTGATTCATGTGTGAGTGTGACTCAAAAAGCATATCAATTAAAAATTTCCACATTTCGCAATAGAACGAATTCCTTATAGAATAGGGCTATCGAAAGGGGTATCGTATCTCAGGGATTATGGTCTGATGAGTTAGAATACGGAATTAATTCTAATTAAATTTAAGAAAAGAATTCTGATTTTTAAACTAAACTAATTAAAAAGATAAAATAAAATAAATCAAAGTAAACGGATAGTGAAGATAATATGAGAGAAATCTAGGGTGTTTGACTTCACTACTAACTCCACAATCAATGGTCAATTGAATCAACTATGGGGAATTACAACATGCATAAGTGGTGTCGGTGGCTACAAGCTCACCTTCATCCGTCAAGAAGATAACATATGATTAAGGCTAAGCCATGGACTATCTTCGATTGGCATGGGCCATCTGCCTAACTACTCTAATCTAGGGTGCAGTATGGTTCATCTTCTCTAGGCATAATCAATCAAAGCTCTTAACAATATATTCAGTGATTACCATTGTATAATAATCGCTCTCATAATCACAGAAAATAAGAGAGTTGAGTTCAATAACAACAACTAAATATCTAAGACAAGATAAGAAATCATTGAGATTAAATTTACAAGAATTTTATTGCTCAATTCTATAATAAGAATCCTCTGAATTACACAATCTATGCATGTATATAAAGGTCCCCTATAATTAAAACAATCAAACCATTGATGCTTTGTTAGGGCTACATCAAAACCCTAGTGGATGAACTAGCTTCTTATGGTAGAAAAAGAAGCTTCAACTATTGAGGAAGAATGCATCATCTTCATGAATTATGCGTATGACTTTGTTCTCCAATGGCTCTGGAAATATGTTTCTGTTCTCTTCTCAGCCCTCTCAGACTCTCCAATCTCTCTGTAATCTTCCAAACTCAGCCTCTTATTCTTCACTTTCTTTCCCAAGAGAATACACCAAAGTCCTAATCCAATTAGGAATAAATTAGGGTTTCCCGCAGCACTAATCAGGTGAGTTTTTCCTGCTGACTTCGGCCCAACTTTTGACCCACTAGAAGTCCAATTTACGGAATTTTCGTGAAATACAAAAGTGTGCAGAACCAAATTTCGTTCAACCCATCATGAAAATTATGTCGATTTGAGGCTCAGAAATAAGACTTCTGGTCCGTTTTCCAAAATGGGATTAAGACTGTATTATGCGCAGATTTGGGCTTCAGGCCTGAAACCTTCTTAAGTAGTTGTAATTCTCTTAGACCTCTTCCTTGGGTTGATTTGAGTTGAAATAAATGGTTGAATGGTTTCCTTTGATATAGGCTTCATCTAACCATCTTGGATGTCTTCTTTAAAAGCCCAAAATCATGGTTTTAACTGAAATAATCATTAAGGCCCTGAAAATAGAGAAAAGACTAAAACAAAGTAAAATCACAAAATAGTCTACCACTAAGAGAATAAAATACATAAGTTAAGAGGATAGAATGCGTAACATTCAACGCCTATCAGGCCCCGTAGGGTTGTGCCCTCATAGGGCTATTTTAACAATGTTCTAGGACTTCATCCATCCCGCCTTTTTCATTAAAGGCCCTCCTTAGAGGTGTATCCCTGTAGGGTTGTTTTCTTTTTTGTTTCAGTTAACAACATATTTTGAAACAAAAATGATTGCTATTGATATTCTAGTTACAAGTAGAGAATTATTCGAACAAAAACCTCTAACCTGTCGTCCTAAGGCTCGATATTAAATTGAGTTTCAGCTAGAATTATTAAAGTAAATGCAACTTTTAAAAGAAAAATCTTACTAGTGGCACTTCCTCAGATGCTCATCATTCCAAGGATGGGCCAACTGTCTCCGTTGTAATGTCTCTAGTCAATATGCCCCCTATCTCCTCCAAGTTCATTGGAGATAACTTTGATTTCTCCCAATAGATGAGTTATTTGAGTGTTGTCATCTTTACTATCCCCATCCCATGGGCAATTCTGTGTTCTCTTCTCATCTTTGGCCACGTATCTTTGTAGTTGGCCCCTACGAATTATTCTTTCAATCTGTCTTTTCAAGTCTATGCACTCATCTGTATAGTGCCATGGTCGCGATGGAACCTGCAATACTTGTCACTTGACCTCTTGGATGAATCGGTTCTTAGTTTTGGGGGCTATGAAACAGCTGGGTCATATTGGATGTAGAGGAGGATTTAGCTGATTGACGTGTTTAAGGGGGTAAAGGTGTTGTATCCCTTATTACAACGCGACACTTTATAGGCCTGCTCCTGTGACATTCTGCCATACTTAGGGCTCTATCCTCCTCACTGGAATGTCCCCCCTTTTCCTGTCTACCTTTCTCGCATCAAAGGTCTCCTCTGCGTTCATGTACTTTTGGGCCTTCATGAGTAGCTCGGACATACTTTCTAGAGGGTGCTTAGAAATTGAGTACGAGAACTTTGAAGGCAGTAGGCCCCCCATGAATATGGTAATTGCCACCTTAACATCCAGAGCATCAACCTACAACATCTCCCTGTTAAACCGATTAATGTAGTCTGGCAATAACTCTCCCTTAGTCTGTATTACGTTTAGGAGATAGGTGGCGGGCTTTTTGTGCCTTTAGGCGGCAATAAAATTTCTTACAAACAATTAGCTTAGTTCTTTGAATGAACGTACAGATGCCGGCTTTAGCTTATTAAACCATGACCTGGTAGAACCCTTCAATATAGTAAGAAAGGCTCTACATAGGATTTCATCCGGTATTCCTTGGAGGTGCATCAGAGCCCTGTAGGTCTCCAGATGATCTAGCGGGTCCTTGGTCCCATCAAAGCTTTCAAGGGTGGGCATCTTGAACTTATTAGGCAAAGGACAGTTCGTTATCTCCGCGGAGAAAGGGAGGTTAGTTTGTCGGACAAGCTCCTCTACTGTAGCGGAGCCCTCCCCCTTATGGCGTGGGCCATGCTTTCTACCCAGGCTCTGAGGTCCTGCATCTCTATGTCATATTAGGTAATCTCCCCTGGGTGCTCTGAGTCTCCATGGAGTTGGTTCTTTTCGAGTGGGACTAGGCGACTGGGGTTCTTCCCACCTCTTACTCGACTCTAAGCTGCGTTGTCTGTTGAGACTTCACTGTCTCCCCTAACACCATCCCCTTCTGGATCAACAGGCCCAAGGTAACCCGGCGATGGTACTGGTGCCACAAGAGGGAGGCGCTGCAAAATTGCCGTATTTTGTTGGAGTATCTAGGCTAGAATTTGATTCAAGTTCCTGACCTGGTGTTCTAATGCTGCGATCCATCCCTGGTTATTTGGGATTTTGGATCATGCCCCAGGGAAGTCCATTTATCCAGGGGGTTGTATGCCTCCTGTCCTGGCACATTGCAGGTGGGAATATTAGGGATGACAAGCGAGCCCTGTCTGACTGGAGGGCCCTGTTTGCCAAGAAGGTCATGACTGACAGGAGGATCTTGTGCGGCTAGAGGATTGTGACCGACAAGAAGTTCCTGCACTAGAGAATTGTGGCCAGCAGGAGGTTCCTGTACGGCCGTAGTCTCTAACCCAGATCGTAGGTGCATCATGCTTCGTATATGATACGTGTAGAACAATCAAGTTTGTGATTGTTTCCCACAGACGGTGCCAACTTATTAAGAAAAAATCCACCCCGAACTAGTCAAACACAAACCTGTAAAAAAGTACAAGAGAAGAGTAATCGAAAGGGCACCGGCGCGGTGTCGGCCTACTACGCTCCGATGATCAAGTCAGAAATCTGAAGGGCTTTAAAAGCTGTAAAGGAACCATTCTATATTTATAGTGACCAACTGAGGACGTATCCTAGTAAAACTCTTTCTCTTCAGTTTCCCTTTCCCACTCAGAGATAACCAGTCTTGGTCAAGTATCCTTTTCATCCATGTAACCATAGCACTATCATCCCACGTTACACGTTTCATATTAGGAGTCAAACACCCCATCAGATGCCCCCATTTCATATTAGGAGTCAAACACCCCATCAATAAACTCTCCCAAAGTGTGAAATATAAAAATAAAAATTCCATTGATTTCAACCAAGGTACAAAGCCTACCAATCATGACATATATAGCTTTTATTGGGAGAAAATTTAATTCAAACTCTGAAGTAAATTTTCTCCCATTCTAATTTGATGGCATTGATTTGTTACTCTCAAATATTACTTCTTTTTTTAATACGTACTCCCAAACATAACTTGAAAATAATTGTAAATATAATAAATAAATATATTATCAATTAAAATTAAGTTCCTATATTTATTGTTTTGATATTTTTTTTATCCCAACGCCCCTCTTAACTAATTCTTGGCTCTGATCACTGGCATAACAGTCCATGAGAACTATAAAGATGGTTGTGAATAATAATATGCATTAACCCATTTGAAGAATGAGCAAGAAATATGAGACTAAAGTGTTGAGAGACGGACCTGTTGGAAACAAATTGATAAGTGTTCAATTCTATGCATTTGAACCCTCTTTATTGCATATGTTAGTTCCGTTTTTGCGTTTACCAAAATATGTTTATGGTATTTTTGTGTTTTTGATGTTTTGCAGGTATTGGAGTAAATGGAGCAAAGTTGGAAGCTTTCTGCAGTCAAGAGATGAAATCAGAAAATGTTGCCAAGGCATCTCGATCAATCGAGATGTGGATTTCGATCAATCGACATTTCGATTGATCGAAATCTCATTTCGATTGATCGAAATCTCGATCAATCGAAATGCTGCAGAGCCCACTTGGCCACTTGCTCACCTGCTCTCCCACTTGCAACAAAATCCCCTTTTTTGCACGACTTAGGGGGATTGTCTGACTTGAACAAGACTTTTGGGGGCCTTCTTGATACAAGAGATATATATAATGATATATATATATATGGTGGGTCCAAAGGAGCCAAAAAGCATACAAAAAGCACCAAAAGCCACATATCTCATGTATCTCTCAAGACACACAAAAAGAAGAAGAGGAGAGACCTTCGGGAGAGGAAGAGGAAAGGCTGAACCAGACCAAGAAGCTTCATTCTCTTCATCAATGGAAGGGTGCAAGGCAACCATGAGCAACTAACTCTTCTACTAGGGTGTTGGTTTCAACCCCTAGCCATGTAAACTTGTTCATCTTTGTAGCTCTTGGGATTTGTAATTAAATGTTGATTATTTAGCCTAGTGATTATGTACACAAATACATTTCTTTTATATATTCATTTGATATGGAATTTATTCTTGTCTTAGAGTAGGTTTTGTCACTTGAATGCACAACATTTGCATATTCCACAAGAAGTGCAAATGATGGCTAGATAATGGTGCTTAAATGAATGTGTGATGCTAGTTTGTATAGACCATGCCAAGACAAGGTAGTTTGGATGCATGTAGTGTTCACTTAGAGAGTAGAGTAAGTAGGTAGTTAGTTAGGTTGAAGAGCTATGCTTGTTGAAGATGGATTATGATAGGTTAGCACACACATTGATCTTTTGATATGTCATTGAGGTCACAAGCCTAATGACATTGTTAGGCATTTAATTAATGAATCCCATGCTTGCTACACTTATGAACATGTGAATGGCTAGTGGTGGAAACCAACCCTAGTTCTCTCTCCCAACTTTACTCTTTAATTTTATTGTCATTTCATTTATGCAATAGCTTTAAACACAAAACAAAAAAAAACCTGTTTTTAGAATTAAAGTAGAATTAATCTTTCGTTATGACAATTAACGACTAGTCCTCATGGGATCGATACCCTCTATATAGAACCTTATCTACAAAGATTCGTGCTCTTGCGAGTGGTTAAATTATATTTTGATACAAAGGGCAAAATTAAGCTTACAATATAATTTAGTTCCGACCACATCACAACCTACACATCTCCTCTCCACTCGAAACCCTAGAATCGATAATTAGGAGAGAAGAAGAACCCCTACCTCGAAAATGAAGGCCTTCCAACCACTTCACCAAATCATGAACAACCACCTCCACCACCACCTCCTCAAGGAGAGTTGCTTATGGACTTTTACCTTCCGACTACATTTGAAGTGCCTTCATGTATTCAATTTCCGGATGTAGCGGCAAATCAATTCGAAATAAAGTCCTCCACCATCAATCTTCTTAATAGCTTCCACGGTCTTCCTAATGAGGATCCATACCGGCACTTAGATTACTTCCTTTCCGTGTGTTCCACCATTCGTGTACCACAATTTACTGAGGATGATCTAAAGCTACGTATGTTTCCTTTTTCCCTAAAAGATAAGGCTAGAAGTTGGTTCAATTCCCTAGAACCCAACTCAATCCATTATTGGGCGGAGATGCAAATAGAGTTCTTGAAAAAATACTTCCCAATGGGTAAGACAAGTGATATTCGGCGAGCAATCACCGGATTCACCCAAATTGACCAAGAACAATTCCATGAGACGTGGGAGAGGTTAAAAGATCTGTTAAAATCTTGTCCGCATCATGCTGTCCCAAAATGGCAGCTAGTGCAAAGTTTTTATGATGGGGTGAGTGAGCAACATAGACAAATGATAGACTCCGCATGTGGGGGTGGGTACCTTTTGAAAAGCCCCGATGAGGCATGGAAACTTTTTCAAACCCTAAGCAACAATTCAGCTCAACGCTCCTCCACTAGGAAAGGGAAGGCCACCCAACCTTGTAGAGGAGTGCATGAGATTTCACGGGTAGATGAGGTAGCCATGCAAGTAGAAGCCTTGTCCCGAAAAATGGATTTAATCATGAAAAATGGGCTGCCTACTCCAAACCAATCTGTCCAAAATCAGGAAGGGTGTTCGTTTTGCTATAGCACTTCGCATTTTGTGCGAGATTGTCCTATTGCCGGGCAATCTCCCGATTATGCTCAAGAGCAAGCGAATGCCTTGTACGCTAAATAAATGAATGATCCATATTCGAACACATACAATCCTGGTTACAAGAACCATCCGGCTTTTTCATGGAAGAATCAAGAATCAAGTCCCTCTTTCCAAGGGCAAAATTCTTTTAATTCCCAATCTCAACAGCCTCATTATAGGCCAAACCCTCAACCTTACAATCAAAGATCTAATTACCAACAACCACCACCTCCTCCGAGAAGCCAAAGCTTTGAAGAGCGAGTGATGAGCAATCTTGAGGCCAACACCCGCTTATTGCAAACTCACTCTCAATCAATCTCTAAGCTTGAAGCCAATGCTCAATCTATGGCTAGGTTAGAAGCTCAAATAGGGCAACTAGCTAATGCCTTAAATAAAAGGGAGGAAGGTAAGTTGCCGAGTCAACCGGTGGTGAATCCCAAGGGTGTGCATATGATTGAAGATCCATCATCTTCAACTTGTAATGCTCCTCCAGAGCAAGTTCAATCAATCACAACCTTGAGGAGTGGTAAAATCATTAACTCCAAGGTAGGGGAGGAAGAGAGAAAGGAATTTCAAGAGCAACCTAAAAATCCAAAAGAATCCCAATTAAATCCAAAATTATTTCCGTTAAATCCAAATTTGCAAAATACCCCTTCAAATCCAAAAGGAAAGGCAAGTGAAGTTGTGTCATCATCGATTCCAAATCTTGACACCTCTTATGAACCTCCGGTTCCTTTTCCTCAATGATTGAAGGAACCTTCTCATTTCGGGAAGCAAGGAGAGAAAATCCAAGACATGATGGAGATCTTCAAACAAGTAAAGATCAATCTCCCTCTCCTTGATGCTATTCGATAAATTCCCTCTTATGCGAAATTCTTGAAGGACTTATGCACTCAAAAGCGCAAATCTAGGAATAATGTTCCTAAGAAAGTCCTCTTAACTGAGCACATAAGCTCCATTTTCTAACACCAAGCCCCTCCTAAATTCAAAGATCCGGGTGCTCCGACCATTTCGTGCACCATCGGAAATCAATCTTTTGAAAAAGCACTTCTTGACCTAGGGGCTAGTGTCAATTTGCTTCCATTCTCAGTTTACCAACAACTAGGTTTAGGGGAACTCAAGCATACCACGGTTGTGTTGCAACTTGCCGACCGTTCGGTGAAGCAACCACGTGGCATCATTGAGGATGTCATCATTCAAGTGGACAAATTCTATTTTCTGGTGGACTTCATAGTCCTTGACACGGAACTGGTCCAAAATCCTAATCATCATATTCCTATCATTCTAGGTCGTCCATTCTTGGCCACGGCAAACGCTTGCGTTAATTGCCGTACTGGAGTGATGGACATCTCTTTTGGGAATATGAAAGTCCGCTTGAACATCTTCAATGCTTCCCACCACACATCCGACGACGAGAGTGAGTGCTTTTGTGTCGATGTTGTGGAAGACCTTGTTCAAGAAGCACTTCCTTCTATTCTTTCCAAGGACCCTTTAGAGGCATGCCTAAATCACTTCAACTATGATGATTTTGACATTGAGCAATCCATAGGTGAAGTCAATTCCATGCTCGATGTTAATACTGTCATGGATTTGCCTAAGTGGAGAGTTCCGAGAGAACCCTTGCCCCCTTTGTCCAAAACTTCCCAAACTCCTTCTTTAATTTTCCCACCACAACTAGAGCTCAAGCCTCTACCGGCTACACTCAAGTATGTTTTCTTGGGCACAAATGAGACCCTTCCAGTCATTATTGCTTCCAATCTCACAAATGATCAAGAGTTTGAGCTCATAAAAGTGCTAAAAGAGCACAAAGAAGCAATAGGCTGGAGTGTGGCAGATCTCAAGGGAATAGATCCTTCTATTTGTATGCACCGCATACACTTGGAAGAGGATGCTAAGACCTCAAGGGAGGCACAACGTCGATTAAATCCAAATATGAAGGACGTTGTCATGAAGGAGGTGGTGAAGTTACTAGATGCGGGGATCATATACCCCATCTCTGATAGCAAGTGGGTTAGTCCCACTCAAGTGATTCCAAAGAAGTCTGGTATTACAGTGCAACCTAATGATAAGGGTGAATTAGTTCCCCAACGCACCACCACAGGATGGAGAGTGTGCATTGATTATAGGAAATTAAACTCAGCCACTCGGAAAGATCACTTCCCCCTCCCATTCATTAATCAAATATTGGAGAGATTAGCCGGGCAAAGTTTTTATTACTTTTTGGATGGATATTCCGGCTATAATCAGGTTGCTATAGACCCGAGGGACCAAGAGAAAACCACCTTTACATGTCCCTTCGGCACATTTGCTTATAGACGCATGCCCTTTGGGTTGTGCAATGCACCGGCAACTTTTCAACGGTGTATGATGTCTATCTTCTCGGACATGGTGGAGAAATTCTTGGAAGTGTTCATGGATGATTTTTCCATTTTTGGGCCTTCATTTGAATCATGCCTCCAAAATCTAGCTTCTGTTCTCAAACGATGTCAAGAAACCAACCTAATTCTTAGTTGGGAAAAGAGCCATTATATGGTTCAAGAGGGTATTGTCCTAGGGCACATTGTGTCTAAGCGAGGAATAGAGGTTGATAGAGCCAAGGTTGAACTCATTTCTAAACTTCCTCCACCATCAACGGTGAGAGAGATTCGTTCATTCCTTGGGCATGCGGGCTTTTATCGCCGTTTCATCAAAAACTTTAGCAAGATCTCTCGGCCTTTGTGTCGCCTTCTTGAAAAAGAGTCTTGCTTTACCTTTGATGAAGCGTGCCTTAACGCTTTTGAAAAACTCCGCACCATGCTTACAACCGCTCCAATTCTAATCCCTCCAAATTGGGCTCTCCCATTTGAGATTATGTGTGATGCATCCGACTATGCCATGGGTGCTGTCTGAGGGCAACGAGTAGACAAACTGCCACATGTCATCTATTACGCAAGTAAAACCCTTTCCGAGGCTCAAATCAATTATACCACAACGGAAAAGGAATTGCTTGCGGTAGTATTTGCATTAGACAAATTTCGAGCTTATTTATTAGGTTCAAAGGTCATTGTTTACTCGGACCATGCTGCCCTCCGGCATCTTTTGGCGAAAAAGGACACCAAGCCTAGGTTGATCCGATGGATACTCTTGTTGCAAGAGTTTAATTTTGAGATTAGAGACAAAAAGGGAACTGAAAATGTGGTGGCTGACCACCTTTCTAGAATTCTTGTTGAATCCCTTCATAATTCCATTCCAGTTTGTGAATCCTTCCCGGATGAACAACTCTTTGTCATTTCTCAAGAGAGTATCCCTTGGTATGCAGATGTGGTTAATTACTTGGCAACCGGTAAAATACCATCTTCTTGGACCAAACAAGAGAAGGATCGTTTTCTCTCCCAATCACGATCATATTATTGGGACGATCCTCAATTGTTCAAATATTGCCCCGATCAAATAATTCGAAGGTGTGTACCCAACAGTGAATTCCAAAGCATTCTCAAGTTTTGTCATACACTCGCTTGTGGGGGGCACTTTAGTGCTAAGAAAACCGCAGCAAAAATTCTTTAATGCGGATTTTTCTGGCCGACACTTCATCGGGATGCATATTCATTCTGCCGCTCATGTGAGCGATGTCAGCGCCTTGGCGCGATGTCTCGGAAGGACATGATGCCTCTTAACCCTATCCTTATCATTGAAATATTTGATGTGTGGGGCATTGACTTCATGGGACCATTTCCACCCTCTACTGGTCATGAGTACATACTTGTGGCGGTGGACTACGTATCTAAGTGGATAAAGGCCGTTGCTACCAAAACCAATGATCACGTAGTCGTGGTTAAATTCATTCAAGCTAACATTTTTAGCCGGTTTGGTACGCCTCGGGCCATCATCAGTGACGGAGGTAAACATTTCTGTAACCGGTTCCTTCGAACCTTGCTTCTCAAATACTCCGTCACACACAAAGTAGCCACCCCATACCATCCTCAAACTAGTGGCCAAGTAGAAGTATCCAATAGGGAGATTAAGAACATTCTTCAGAAAACTGTTCGGCCCGACCGGAAGGATTGGTCATTGCGACTAAACGATGCATTATGGGCATACCGAACCGCATATAAAACTCCCATTGGAATGTCACCTTATCGGTTAGTTTATGGCAAGGCGTGCCATCTTCCGGTTGAATTGGAGCATAAAGCTATGTGGGCCACCAAAACTTTCAATTTTGACATGGAAAAGGCCGGCTCTAATCGAAAGCTTCAATTAAATGAATTGGAAGAATTGCGACATGACGCGTATGAGAATGCGAAAATCTATAAGGCAAAGTCCAAAGCCTTTCATGATCGTAATATTCGAGTCAAAACATTTTCGCCGGGCCAAAAAGTTTGGTTGTACAACTCACGCCTCCATTTGTTTCCCGGAAAACTTCGCTCCCGTTGGGATGGTCCATTTTTGTTTAATTCCGTCGCTCCCCACGGAGCGGTGGAATTGAAGGACTTGAAGGATGGCTCGATGTTCAAAGTAAATGGGCAGCGCTTAAAAGTGTGCGTGGATGACCAAGTCACCACCGAATACGTGGATGTCGTCACTTTGACGGATCCCGTGTATTTTGACTCGTGAGCCGATCCGGACGTCGCGCCATAGACGTGTAAGGTGGCGAAGCCATGGTAGCTATCAAGCTTCCATGGTGTCCCTTTTATCCAAAGTAGGTTTGTATCTAAGCAATGTAGTATCTAATTCCCAAATATCCAAGTCCCTGAAGCATCTTTTAAACTGACTGTTTTTGAGCATTTCGATTGATCGAAATTTTGGTTTCGATTGATCGAAAAATTGCAGAGATTTGCCAAGTCCAAAGTCCCGAGAGGTGGTATTCTTCGATTGCACTTCGATAGGTCTTCGATCGATCGAAACTTTCGATTGATCGAAATGGGATTTCGATTGATCAAAATAAAAGTTTGATTGCATCAATTAAATGTTCGATTGATCGAAGTAAAAATGTGATTCAGGGAAGAAATTTTCGATTGATCGAAGAGACAATCTCGATCCATCGAAGCTGGTTTCGATTGATCGAAGCAACATTTCGATCAATCGAAATGTCGATTGATCGAAATTCACATTTCGATCAATCGAAATGCACGCGGAGCCTGCACGTGAGCCGAAAATCTATTTAAACCGTTGGGCTTCCCTCCCATTTTAAAAGGCCATCCGAATTCTTCTCTCCCTCTGTGCGATCCAAGCCTTCTCCAAGCACTCCCGAGCACTCGATCTTCCATTCCCGATCATCCGCCGCCATCCGACGCAGTCCGAAGCCACCGCTAGCACTTGCGCGATCTTCTCTTTGCGGCTGCGAGTGGAGTTTTCTTTGGTTGAGCCGTTCTTCTTCTTCCTCACGAGGTAAGTGATGCATGGCTACTTTTTGTTTACTCTCTCGCCATTTTTGATAATTTTACGGCGTAATAAACATAGTTAGATAATGTTGGGATGGATGGTTGCGATTGCGATATGTATAACAAGATTTTGTGGGTTTCGGGGGGTAGGAATTCATGTAGGAGTGGGATTTGGCATTTTCTTCGTTTCAAACGCTTAGTGTACGGTGTGTAACCGCGGCACCTTCGTTTCGGTTGCACCCGTTCACATTGCCTCTTCGAGAGCGACTTTTTGCATTCTTGTCAGTACCATGGACTAGGACTTCATTTTTATTTTTATTCTTTTAGTTTAGTAGTAGTTTCACTTTCTTCTTATTCATCTTTTATTTACGTACCTTTTGGAATCCAGTGCAGACTGTTCCGAGGCCATGGCGAGAGTGAAGAACGCCGCCGGTGCTGTTCGCGACGTGCCCGGGCGAGCCTTCCGGTCTCGGAAGTGCAACCCGAAGCAGGTTTTCGACTTAGCCGAGTTCGAGGGGCGTCCCGACACAGCGTGGACCGTTGCCGAGCTCAGGAGGCGTCGCCTCGACAGGCTATGTGTGCCTCCCACCGACGTGGCACACGAGCGCCTAGTGCAGGTCTTTTACGAGCATATGACCTACTCCTGCACCGCACCAGATACACTCGAGACGGTCGTGGCCACTGTCACGATCACGATTACGCCGAGCCAGATTGCTCATATGCTCGGCATCCCTCACCAGCAGTCGACGGATATGGTTGGCCCGGACGGTCAGCCACTTTATAGAGCCGCGCTCCCAGCCGACACTACGCTCTTCTCGATGGTGATGGACATGTGTGGCGGGGAGTTTACCACACCCCATCGCAACTGCACGTCCAAATCGATGTGCCCGAGCAGATATTGGTTCCTGGACACCGTTCTCCTCAAGAACGCGTGTCCGCTGCAGCACGTGGCAGAGCGCAGGGGCGACCTCCTTCGTTGCCTCTATGCTTTCCATACGGGCACTTGGTTTTCTGTCCCATCGCTTATCTGGGGGCAGATGCACAAAGTTTGGGATGGCCTCGTCAACAAGAGGAAGAAGAGAGCAGCGAGTTGGCAGCTTCCCTTTCCGTTCCTGATCGCCGCTTTTCTCAGCAGTGCCAGTATACTGGTCAGTCGGACTGACATTCAGTTGGCACTGCCCACCCGCTTCACATCTACTCAGTGGGATCGGGTGAGGCGACACTTAGAGCGACAGGACCATCAGGGTGATCCACCAGACGATGTCGATATGGATGCCCCGGTGGAGATGGATGAGGGAGAGCCTGCAGGGGCGGACTCAGAGGAGGAGGAGATGGAGGAGGAGGAGATGGATGTCGCTGCAGAGCGGCATGATATCTTAGCGACGGGCTATTCCTGCCTGGCGGCTGACGTAGAGCGGCTCCAGCAGGGTTTTGACGAGCACGTCCAGGTGACGCAGAGTCAGCTGGCAGGTATTCGGACGGACATTTCTTCTCTGGTACAGGGCCAGAGAGCGATCGTAGATGAGTTCCGAGCCTTCCGGCAGGATCTGCAGTTCCTGTTCACAGGACGAGCCTCCACCTCCACTTCTGTTCCCACCGAGCCACCACCACCACCCGCCCTCGAGTAGCTGCACTTTATTCACCTTTTATGCTTTACTTTCTGTATTTTTCTTTCTTTATTTTTGATAGGCCATGTTGGCCATGTTTAGTTTCTTTTTGCGTATTCCACCTACATGTACACTTTGTACTGAAACGAATTTTCATCTTTATGGAATACATTTATATTTTCTTTTATGACATGTGTTATCTTTACTTTCTTTTCTTTTTGCTTTCTGTCAATTTATCTGTTCTCTATACTTTGACTATGTATGTAGTACCACTTGTCTAATTGTTATATGCGATTCAGTTGATGATTTCCGTTTATTACCGCCTGGTTTTAATTCCCAATACTGTTGAGATTGCTTCAACACAGTATGGCGGTAATAAAGAAAGGCAGCCCCTTTGCGTGCTATACGTTAGCGCGCCTGGATAGTCAATATCTTGTCGCATAGACCTCTTAGACAATTGGGAAACACCAGTTCAGACCATTAGATATACAGTGATATTGGCATTGTCTGTTTGTGCGTAATTATTTCATTATGTTCTATTTATCTACTTTTTGTTCCTTTTAATGCTCGTGGTATCCAATTGGTATTCTGTGCAGGTTTTTCTTATTTCCAGGATGACCGCCGCAGTGGAATACCATTCTTCTCATTCTGCCATCCCGGTAACTTCTTTCCTTGTTCTTCTTGTCCAAACATTGAGGACAATGTTGCATATAAGTTTGGGGGTGCGGTATGCTATACCACTTGCATATACATGCAATGTTCAGTCATTATATTGAGTGTCATTGTAGAGCAGTTTTTTTCTTTGATATTTTTGCATGCTTGCTATGATGTCTTGCTTTTTAAAGGAAGATCATTCGAATAAATGTCCGAGGTAAATGCAGCAGGTAGTTAAGAACTTTAACATTGTAAATACCCGCACTTTTGCAAGCTTTATAGTAGGCTAGAACGGTCTACATTATTGTCCAAATTCGAGCACGTACAGTTCTTGCCCTAAATTTGTCCTTAACCGCACAAATTCGCACACATGCAGTTTAAATTGTGGGGTATAAGTCTGAGGGAGAATTTTTGAAAATTTATGTTTTTATCTGAACAACTTAAAGAATAAGTTCTTCCAGTTGTTGTAAAAAAAAAAAAAAAAAAAAAAGAAATAAAAAGAGAAAAATATGCAATAAGCCTTCTCACTAAATAAACCGGATTTCTATGCCTCAAAGCAGGAAATATTCGTGTAAAAGTGTGTAAGGTTGAGCAGTAATAAACGGGTGGCTTGCTTATGCTCATCGCCTTGTAAGCTCGGTTATTAAGTCCGAGGGGTGCTTCTTCACCTAATGCCCTAAAACCAATTGGTTTGGGAGTCATTGACCCAATGCCGCTACATGGGCTTGCAAGAAAGCAAAAAGAGCTAAGCATTGCACGGTCATCCGCACATGAGCAATCATGAATGTTTTGTGATAATGAAACAGCCGTGTTGAGCATTTTCAAAGAGTTTTTCTCTTAAAAACAGATTTGTTCGTTTTCTTCTCCAAATATGACAAAAGCCACACGTTAGAATGCATGTTCACCTTTCAAAGAGGATTTTGGGGTTGGAATTGTTATAGTGTTCGGGCTGGCCAGTATGTGGGGACTGTCGTTCATTTATAGCTTGTGAAAGTCCATTTTTGCTAATGACCACATAGTTCTGTAATACTTGTTGCATTTGCCAATTGTGAAATGAATGGATGAGCGCCCTTTATCTAGTTGATGACTGAGCATGATTAAACTTTTGTATAAGATAGTTGATTTCATTTTTGTAATATTGTATTGCTAAGGGACTAGCAATATGTAAGTTTGGGGGTGTGATAAGTGTTCAATTCTATGCATTTGAACCCTCTTTATTGCATATGTTAGTTCCGTTTTCGCGTTTACCGAGATATGTTTACGGTATTTTTGTGTTTTTGATGTTTTGCAGGTATTGGAGTAAATGGAGCAAAGTTGGAAGCTTTCTGCAGTCAAGAGATGAAATCAGAAAATGTTGTCAAGGCATCTCGATCAATCGAGATGTGGATTTCGATCAATCGACATTTCGATTGATCGAAATCTCATTTCGATTGATCGAAATCTCTATCAATCGAAATGCTGCAGAGCCCACTTGGCCACTTGCTCACCTGCTCTCCCACTTGCAACAAAATCCCCCTTTTTGCACGACTTAGGGGGATTGTCTGACTTGAACAAGACTTTTGGGGGCCTTCTTGATACAAGAGATATATATAATGATATATATATATATATATGGTGGGCCCAAAGGAGCCAAAAAGCATACAAAAAGCACCAAAAGCCACATATCTCATGTATCTCTCAAGACACACAAAAAGAAGAAGAGGAGAGACCTTCGGGAGAGGAAGAGGAAAGGCTGAACCAGACCAAGAAGCTTCATTCTCTTCATCAATGGAAGGGTACAAGGCAACCATGAGCAACTAACTCTTCTACTAGGGTGTTGGTTTCAACCCCTAGCCATGTAAACTTGTTCATCTTTGTAGCTCTTGGGATTTGTAATTAAATGTTGATTATTTAGCCTAGTGATTATGTACACAAATACATTTCTTTTATATATTCATTTGATATGGAATTTATTCTTGTCTTAGAGTAGGTTTTGTCACTTGAATGCACAACATTTGCATATTCCACAAGAAGTGCAAATGATGGCTAGATAATGGTGCTTAAATGAATGTGTGATGCTAGTTTGTATAGACCATGCCAAGACAAGGTAGTTTGGATGCATGTAGTGTTCACTTAGAGAGTAGAGTAAGTAGGTAGTTAGTTAGGTTGAAGAGCTATGCTTGTTGAAGATGGATTATGATAGCTTAGCACACACATTGATCTTTTGATATGTCATTGAGGTCACAAGCCTAATGACATTGTTAGGCATTTAATTAATGAATCCCATGCTTGCTACACTTATGAACATGTGAATGGCTAGTGGTGGAAACTAACCCTAGTTCTCTCTCCCAACTTTACTCTTTAATTTTATTGTCATTTCATTTATGCAATAGCTTTAAACACAAAACAAAAAAAAACCTGTTTTTAGAATTAAAGTAGAATTAATCTTTCGTTATGACAATTAACGACTAGTCCTCGTGGGATCGATACCCTCTATATAGAACCTTATCTACAAAGATTCGTGCTCTTACGAGTGGTTAAATTATATTTTGATAAAAAGGGCAAAATTAAGCTTACAATATAATTTAGTTCCGACCACATCACAAATCAACGTAGATTTTTCTCAAGAAATTACGAATGTAATAATAACAACAGTAACATACCAAAATTAATTATGACCATTCATGGCCAATGGATGAAAACTCTCCATTTTCCTTAATTATGGGAAATATCAATTCACCATCAGTTGGATGTTTTGTTGAAACGTGTTTTAAAATTATATTCAATTGTGACTTTTTATATCCCTTTATCAATTACAAAATTAAATGGTCATAATTGGTTAATTAATTACGTGATTAAATATATTATTTAATCAATCATTAATAAGGAGGCATTTGGGTTGCTTGTAACTCATGTCTGTTGGAATTTTGTAATTAATCCATCATTTATACCCATTGTAACTCTTGTCTCTGACTTCTATAATTATTTCTATTTTTTAATCATTTATAAATGATTTGTAACACTTCGGTTGCTTGATTAAATATATTATTTAATCACTCATAAATAGCGACCATAAATATGTAGCCTATATAAGGGAGCCAAGGGTGAGCCTATATAGTACACACATTGACAGATTCAGAAGTTGAGATGAGTTCAATGTATATTCAGTAAAGTTACCAAGTTTAGAGAAATTCTGGTGACTCTGTTGAAGTTGTCGATTACAAAGTCTAGAATCTGTCGAGATTTTGATGAAGTTTTTAGCGCTCAAACTCAGGATTCCGAAGAGGTTTTGGTGGAGGTTTGACAACAGAATTTTGGTATTCGGATCGATTTTCTGGTAACAAAATTATAAGAATTCTAGGAATTCCATTTTGGGAACGTACGTTCTTAACTTCTATGGTTAATATATATATATATATTGATATATGTGTTTGAATATAATTTCTTAGAATTTTATTTTATTTATGAACATATGATTGGACGGAGATGAATACACGGGTTCATAGAGGATGTCACTATATGGACATACAAATTGTTGAATCTGCCTTAGAGGAATCCCAGAGATAGTCTTGTCATTTGATATTCTGATTGCACCTAGGAGAGGGTTCAACTATTTTCAAGAAGCAATTACGTGTCTTTAAGCCTTGATTTGAAATTATTTTTAATTTCTTAATTATAAGTTTTGGAATATTATTGTTTGTAACATATCTGTATGTATGTGATCATCTCCTGTTATAATTGAATTTGCCACTTTTGATTATCAGGTTCCAACATATGTAAGGGCGTTTGCTACACGAGGTCTATTTAATACTTTCTCCAAATAACCAATGCTCCCTAAATCTCTCTCTCTTGGAACAGTTTAATAGAAAAATAAAATAACTCATTCACTAATAAATTAAAACCAAGTATATCATGGACGTTTATAATTTCAAAGAGAAAACAGTTAAGGAGGAAGAAAAATAATACAACCACCACTTTTATGAGTAAGCACACAACCAAACCTTCAATATACTTAATCTTTGAGGGAGTCTAAACCTAACTCTAATCTAGGTTTCCAGGCCTATTCTACTCCTAATAATCCTATTTAATTATTCTGAAATTTTCTGAATTTTTTTTGAGAATTTTAAAGATTTTTCAAAATTTAAGAAAATAAAAATCTAGTTTTGAGGCACACTTTCCATACTACATTAACCACAAAGGAACCTCATTTTGACTTGATATTTAAAACTCAAGTGCATTCTGTTCCAAAATATCACCAAAAAGTTTTGAAAATTTTCTAGAATTTTTAAAAAATATTTTCAAAATAAAATAAGATAAAAACCCCATTTTGAGACATACTTTTAAAATCAATTAAATCATGAGGGAAGCTCATTTCCACATAAAATTTAAAACCCAAGCTTACTTAACCCCCAAGATACTAAATTAAAAATTTGGGAATTTTCTAAAAATTTTAAAATATTTTTCAAATAAAAGAAGATGAAAACCCAATTTTGGGACATACTTTAAATATCAATTTAACCACAAGGGAAGTTCATTTCGAGTTGAAATTTAAAACCCAACCTTATTTGACCCCCAGGAATCTAAAAGAAAAATTTGGGAATTTTTTGAAATTTAAAAAAAAAATAATTCTTTGAAATTTCAAGATTTTCCAAAAATTTCAAAAAATAAAAAAAAATAGTAAACTAATTCAGAATGGGCCCAAAGGTGCGCCCTCGCGAGTGGGGCCCATCTGCACCTTCCCCGACTCCGGCATGCGCAAGCGGGGCCCGTGGGGGAAGGCTACCTAGCCTTCTTCCTTCCCTCAGCCCCCGCGCTGTTCACGCGCGCAGGCAGCCTCTTCCCGGCCACTTCCCAGCCTTCGTTCGACCCAAATTTTATACCGATCTTCTCCTCTCGTCGGAAGCTATCTATTGGTACCAAAAGCCCCATAAAAAATGCTCTGAAACAAAAACCCCCAAATCACAACTTCTAGAGTTCTTCAACAAATTTTCAAAATTAAATTCAAATCCCTCCATGATCCATTCCTGAATACTCAAGGGTAAGTTATCCCAGCAAGAACAACTCAACAAATGAACAAATTGTTACATTAAACAACCACGGATTTAAACTTAACATATCAACATATTCATCATATACATGTACGCATGTATCTATATGTGTGTAAGCAAATAATCAACACCAATCCTCAATTGCCAATTTAGGTGCACAAACATCATGATCCACAAGAAAAATCAGATTTATAAAATCAATTTATACCAAAATGAAAGATTAAAAAAAAACAAAGCAACAAACAATTTATACATTGCAGGATTTAGTCTATATATACAGATTCAAAGGGGAAGAGAAGAGTCGAACCTGCCTCTTCGATGATTCAAAACCCGTCCACACGATCGCTCATTCTCTCCCTTCTCTCTTTCATCTACACTATGGGTTTCTGTGCGTAAACTAACGGCAAAACCCCTAATCCCCTCTTTTCTTTTCTTTTATTTTTTTTAGAAAACTAAATAAACTCCAAAAATAATAAAATATAAAAATATTATAAACATAAACCCTAGCCCAACACAATCCAATTTCACCATTGCCTAATCCAACATTAAAATAAAAGGAAATCCAAAGATCCAATCCAACTCGAAATAAAATAAAAATAAACTCCCTGGCAATTTAAAGCACTCAAATAAATTTAAATCAAACAATAGACAATCAACCAAACAATTCATATAAAATAATAAAATATATAAAGCATTTAAACCACTCACATAAATTTAAAACCAATAATACACAATCAACAAACCAACTCACATAAAATAATAAAAATATAGAGCATTTAAATTAAAATAAATAACGTCAAAATTTTGGAGTATTACAGTAATTAACTAGAATTGATATTGATTTAGAAATGATTGCAATGTTAAAACATATTGAAAGAGGAATACATATTTAAATTTTATTGTTGAAAGTGAACATTTTGGAGTTTCCATGCACCCTCTATTATTTTCCAAAATCTCCCCAAATTGAGAGTTATAAATTATCATGAATAAATTATTGAAATATTGTTTTATGTGAAATCAAATTAGGGAAATAAGCTGATGTTAAATCTTATTGTCTTTTCTCCCTGCTTTCTTGTGCCAAGTGTAATCTGTACTGATGTCTAGAAGATTCTTGTAACTGTCGGTGATTTTTTGATGCATTTGGTATTATCCGTTCCTCCCCCAATTTATGTCCGATTTTACCAATACAGGGGAACACCAGAGGAAGGTAAGATTAATTAGTATTTTGGAACAAACATTGCCATTACAAGCTGTTATAAAACTCTAAAGTGTCTTTAGATTTTTTTCAGCTACCAAAAGAGTAGTAGAACCAAAATTGTTTCTATATTCAGCACAAGCAGTTTGAGTTATTATGTTTGAATAGTTATTTAGGGAAAAATGTGATCTTCGAACACGAATACCAGTACATATGTTTGATTGGATGCACCATTGCTAGAATTGTTTTGGCTGTTTCCACAACATTTTAGTATAACTCATTCAACATTTTGGCTTGAAACACTACAGAATCAAACAAGTGACAGAATATGATGATTCCACTGTTCAAACAGAGAATTAATTTTTGAAGGAGATTGTTTCTGAAAGTTATTTTTTGTAACTTTGTTGGAGCCACGTAATTCTAAAGTCCTTTACAAATTACAGCCGCATGCAAGGCTTGATTCTACATCCTTTGTCTGATAAATTCATTGTGTCTTCAACTATAAATAGAATATTTGATTTGAGTGATTTATGGGAGTGATTTTAGGAATCCTCCATCATTATATTTTTTATATTTATCACATGTGTATTCTTCAACTATAAATAGAGGTGATCATTGTAAACAAAATTAAGAAAGAATACAATAAAAGTAATGTAACCCTTGGAGCTTTGTGCCGAGAATGTAGGTTGTAGTGGCTGAATCACGAATATCCTTGAGTTGTTTCATTCTTCATTTCTTTCTTCATTCGTTTATTTTTTTTCTTTATCAACATATATATCTATATATATATATATATATATATATTCAATTAAGGTTCAAGTTGTCTCCATAAAATATATTCTATTTAAAAAGTTTACATAGACTTTGTTTTGCATTCCCCTTTATTTTAGGTTATAATCTCATTTAAATCATATATTATTATTTTTCAACTATTGTTAGTTTTGATCCCCCTTCACCTAGCAATACATCTTTATTTTAGGTTATAATCTCATTTAAATCATATTCTATTATCTTTCAACTATTTTTAGTTTTGATCCCCCTTTCACCTAGAATTACCCTCACTCTTCCTTAATAGAGTGGTGCAGTTATTGGTCCTTCGTGCATGTTAAATCATCTTAAATCACTTTGCTCTTGTTTTATCTTCAATTAGTGTTACTTTAATGGTCTTGCAAATGTTTGTATTTCTATTTTTATTATGTTTTGCCTTGGCACACATATCTCGAGAGTCACATTTACCTTACAACTTGATTGCACAAATTTTTTTTTTTGAATCATTCCAGGTTTGATTCCATGACATAGTCTTTGATTTTTTTCCCCTCTCTGTGAAGATTTGAGCATAAAAACAAAAATGTTCACCTTTTAATGTATATTGATCCTTGATTTTAAAAGGTAAGAGAGAGAAGGGGCGATCAAAATTAATTTGGAATAAAGTTATTAGAAATGATTTTAAAAAATTGATTATAAAATGTGAGACGATTTGTATTAGATAAGAATGAAAAAAGAGATTTCATTTAGGCCGTCAAATGTTTAGCTTCTTGTTCTATTGGTTCAACCAGGCTCTCATTTTTAATTTTTATTTTTTCGAAACAGAATGGATTGGTTTAGTGTTAATTTATGCTGCAAACCGAAACAGTGGATTTTTGAGATATATCATAACACCATGACTTCAAGGAAAATTGCATGGTTGAATAATTAAAAAGCAGATGAGGAAGATATAGTAGAAAACCAACATGGAGAAAATTTACTTTAAATTTTAGGTTGGTTCAAGGTTCAACTAGGGTCTGTTACAATTTTCATTTGTTTTATTCAAAATTTATTTCACATAAAAAATCTATATATTAGGGGACAAATCTAACCTCCCCAGGCTGGCTTTTTAATTAGGTGGCTAATTAACAATGGTGTATAAAAAATAAAAATAAAAAACCCTATATTTAAAACATCCAACAACTAAAAACACAAATCAAACACACATGAAGTAGTTTCATAATGCATACCAAATGTTTATACATGCTTATAAAGCCAAAAACCATGGCTTTGATAAAGTAGGAATGAAAAAAAGAGAGTACATCGTCTGTAGAAACAGCGGATTACATATACATGGGTCTATATATGCCAACAAAAACAAACATCATACATACATACATACCACCATGATATCCTTCATGCCACGGTTAAATAGATAATCAGGACCTGACAATTAAATCATGAGTTTGTAAATTGAAGAGAATGGAATATATATATATATATATATAGAATAACCAAAAGTTGTAAGCAATTCTAATGTAACAATATCATTGAAGCTGTGGCTAGCATTATTACCAAAATTAGGAGGTATTTATTCCATCAAAATAAATTTTTTTGCTGAGTAGTGGCCCGCCTGTCACATTAACAAAGCATAAATGAAGGGAGCTATCAAATAATTGAAAATTCTATAATTCAATTCCTAACAATATTTTCAATAAAATTAGCAATACTAAACTTCAATATCTGTCAAGCACCGCCTTGTGCATGGTAATATATTCTTACAAAAATATAAAAAATAAAAAAAAGTGATTAAGATTTAGCCTTGTAACATATTATGTTAAGAAAAGTAGTTTGTTTGTTTAGTAAATATACAGTATAATAATCTCTATTCTATTTAATAGTAATAGTATATAAAGCAATTGATTGTTTTCACATAGTTTTAATTAAAACTAATAGAAAGATGACAAGATTACCAATTTGGTCGTGGTTCAACTTCGGACATAGCAGAATATGTACATTTTGCAAGAGAGGCAGTGCTCCTTCCTCGACTTTCACCGAAATTAAATTAGACATGTTTTGGAGAAGAAGATATCGAAGTTTCGGAAATCCACCTTCCCCAAAATATAAGATCTCGCCAACATATGTTCCTGTGAGCTCAAGGTCCACTAAATTGGGCAGAGTTTGAAGGGATTTTAGAGGATCTTCTCTTAGCCACGATTGACAAAATGATATTTTGACCACATTTTCAAGTTTGCAAATCCAAACAGGGAACTTCTCTAAATACCCATACAAGAGGAGACGTTGAAGAGAAGCTGGTGGAGATAAAATATCTTGTAAATCAAGAATATTGCCATATACAGCTCTTACTTTCAAAGATTCAAGGTGGCTCATATTCTCAATTGCAATGCACAGATTCTTCCCGTCCTCTTTTTTCAAGTTGCGGATGCCCAATTTTCTCAACTGCCTTAGCTTGCTTAGCTTTTTCACTAGGTTTCCTCCATAATCATATGCCTCCACTGAGGTTAGCCTTTGCAACTCCACTAAACCATCAATCCCTCCCGGTATCCTTACTCCATGGAAGCCAACTACAACTGACTCAAGCATATATGGTAGACAATTCACGTGGCCAATAAGATGTCGCAACTTATGGAGCTTGCTGATCTCAATAGGTAGCACCTTCACATGGCTATATTTCAGATCCAATGTCAATAGGTAGCGTAGCCTACCGATGGACTTTGGAAGAACCCACACTTGGGTATTTCTCAAACTTAGATACCTCAAATGGAGTAGATCTCCCACGGCTTCAGGTAGACAATTTAATGCTGAATTATCTTCAAAGTCCAATACCTTCAAAAGCTTGAAATTGGCCACTAATGTGTTTATGAAGGACTCTGGCAATTTATCTTTTCCAAAAGAGAAGACAGAACGGATTCTACCCCCGGTAGTAGTAGTAATACTAATACTATTCATGACCTTATTTATTATGTTACCGTGGATAGATAATCGTCTAAATTGTCCATCAACAAGAATGGAGTCATCTTCTTTTGCAGTAAGTACTTGACAGAAACTCAACTCCTCGTATTTTGAAAGGATGATGACACGCATTATATCATGTACTCGACACCCAAGTGAAAAAATTACCCTGCTTCCCACTTGAACCAAGCTTCGATGGATGAGCTCTTTCAAATATTCTTCGGCAATCTCTTCCAACGTTTTGCCTCTCTCTTCCTTTATAAAACCCTCCGCTATCCATAATCGAACTAGTCTTCCACGTCCGATGGAGTAGTCTTCTGGAAATATGCCAAAATACAAGAAACAAGGTTTGAGGTGGGAGGGCAAATCAAGATAACTGAAGAGAATGATCTTCTCAACATCTTTCAACTGGGGATTACTCTTCATCTCATAACCAAGGCTATCTAGAAACTTTTGCCACTTCAATGCAACCTTTTCTTTGGTTGACAAGAGGCGACCTATTGTCACAATAGCAAGTGGCACTCCGTTACATTTTCTGACAATCTCATCGGACACTTCCTTCAACTCCGGGGGACAATTCCCCTCATAATCAGATTCGAATGCTTTTTTGCAAAAGAGTTCCCATGCTTTCCCGTCTGCTAGGCCTTCGAGTGTATAGATGTTATCAAAACTACGAGTAGGCGCCACACCTACTCTGATTCTTGTAGTGATAATTACTCGACTTCCTATGTTATCATCGGGTAAAGCATGTTTTATGAATTCCCAAAAACGTATGTCCCATACATCGTCGAAAACAACTACGTACCTTTTTTGATGTAAATTTTCTCTTAGCTTGCCGATGAGTGATTCCTTGTCCATTATTTCGATTTCATTGGAAGCAGTCTCGCACAACTTCTTCATCAGATTCCTCAATAACTCCTTGTCGCTGGGTGGTGATTGAGAGACAGTGATCCAAGCATGGCAGACAAATTTCCGAGATGCAATTTGGTCATCAAACACTTTCTTAACAAGAGTCGTCTTTCCAACTCCACCCTCGCCGACCACTGTAACCACCGTTCTTTTTGACGATGATTCCTCTGCCATCCAGCTATTCAGTTGAGCTCGTGGAGTTTCGATGCCCACCACTTCAGCTTCCTCCAGGAAAAGGGAAGCCACTCGAGGATCACGCCACTCATCCTTCACGTTGTTGTTTCTGTTACTGCTTGATCCTTCCTCAGTTACTTGTAAACTGTATGTAGTGCGTCGATTATTGATAACACTGATATCTGCTTTGATCGCTTTAATCTCAGAAGCTATCTTCCGTCTGGATTTATATTTGATGATCGATTGAGCAACCTTGCGAAAGGAACCACCGCCGATGAACCCAGAACGCTGATCGGAGCGTTGTGTCAGCAAGTGAAGTATGTATTCATCGATCACATCTTCTATACGAAAACAAACATTCCTTAGTTCTTTCACCAAAGCTTTTACACCACCGTCGGGCTCTCCTCTTTCGGCCCTTTCATCTGCATTCTGCAGATAAGGCTTCATCACCTCTAATTCCCTTTTGATGCTTTCAAATTCTCCGCCCACACCTCTCAAAAGATTCACCTCTTCTTTGAGTAATGGAACCAAATTATCGATCAAAAGGTTCACAGCAAACTCCGCCATTTCTCCTCTACCTCTTCTCGATGACTCAAACACTGTGTTTCGTTTTAATTTGAGTACTAAATTTCAATGTGTTCATGATGTGGTTGTTTAGTTTTCTGGTTCTAAAATCAACCATAGGTAGAGTAGAATGGTGACAAGATTCGCAATATCTAAAAAGGTACGAAAAAAAAAAGTTATAAATTTTAAGTAAAAAAAAAAGTTCTAAATATATATATATATAAAAGGTACCAAGATATGTATTGTTATAATAAAATATTGAAAAGTAATATAACGGAAGTTACTGAACGAAAACGGAGCAAAACTAAAAGCAAAATAAAGGCACTGAATTACTAATCTAACAGTATTTGCTTTGGGATAAGATTCAGTCTTATCTTCCACGAAAGGTACACTATCACGTGAATAAAGACCTGTGAGGTACACTGTATGACAACTACGTAACATTCAAAAGATTGAGAAAAATCATGCGTGTTATACACACATTTACTTGAATAAATTTAAATTATGTGTGTTATACACACATAGTAAGTCTCGCTGTATTGTACAATTACACTTTATGACAAATATGTAACATATATGTTGCTTTGATGCCAAAGTTCATATATATATATTTGTTGCTTTGATGCCAAGTTCATATGTATATATATGTTGCTTTGATGCCAAGTTCGAATGTGTACGTCCAGCATCTTCGCACATTTATTTTCACGATCTTCAAGAACCTTATTTTCACCATCTTTAAGTTTTTTTTTTTCATTCTATCACGTAACGAAGAGAGATGATGTTTTATTCTCTCACGCTTGTTTAAAGAATTTGACATAGGATGGTCAGGTCAAGTTCGATGATGATTTCAACTATAAATCTTCGGGTTCCTATCATTATTCTAATTAAAATATGCAAGATTTTGGATCTGTAAATTTTTTTTCCCATAAATTCATCAATTTTTTTTTAATATTTGTTGTATACATGTTCATTCATTTATATATGTTTGTATCTCTATATTTATAGACACACACACACACACACACACACACACATCTATATATATATATATATATATATATCTATATATATATTGTGAAGATGCTGGATGTACACATTCGAACTTGGCATCAAAGCAACAGATATATAGATATATATATATATATATATATATATCTATATATCTGTTGCTTTGATGCCAAGTTCGAATGTGTACATCCAGCATCTTTACACATTTATTTTCACGATCTTCAAGAACCTTCTTTTCACCATCTTCAAGTTTTTTTTTTCTTCATTTTATCACGTAACGGAGAGAGATGATGCTTTATTCTCTCCGCTTGTTTAAAGAATTTGACATAGCATGACCACGTCAAGTTCGGTGATGATTTCAAGTATAAATCTTCAGGTTCTTATCATTATTCTAATTAAAATTACGAAGTACATGAATAAAATTTTGACAAATTATAAGTGTTGGGCTTAACTGAAGTCATACATACACTCAAAAGTTGCGTTTCTGGTCAAAATGGTGACAAGATTCGCAATATCTAAAAAAGGTACGAAAAAAAAAAGTTATAAATTTTAAGTAAAAAAAAAAGTTATAAATATATATATATATAAAAAAAAGGTACCAATATAATAAGATATGTATTGTTATAATAAAATATTGAAAAGTAATATAACAGAAGTTACTGAACGAAAACAGAGCAAAACTAAAAGCAAAATGAAGGCACTGAATTACTAATCTAACAGTATTTGCTTTGCGATAAGATTCAGTCTTATCTTCCACGAAAGGTACACTATCACGTGAATAAAGGCCTGTGAGGTACACTGTATGACAACTACGTAACATTCAAAAGATGCAATATATATATATATATATATATAGAGCAATGCTACACGTCATGAAAATATTTCATGAATTTTTATCTTGAATGATGTGCCAATTAAATGGTGAGTTAGTATTGGTGGGATTCCCCCATACACGGAATGTCAATTGTATTATCACTTGCCACATCATTCATGAAGGCAATTCATGATAAAAATTTCATGACGTTTAGCATTTCCCATATATATATATGTTGCTTTGATGCGAAGTTCAAATGTGTACATCCAACATATATCTGTTACTTTGATGTCTCGAATGTATACATCCAATGTATATATATATATATGTATATATGTTGCTTCGATGCCAAGTTCGAATGTCTATATCGAGCATTTTCACACATTCATTTTCACAATCTTCAAGAACCTTCTTTTCACCATCTTCAAGTTTTTTTTTTTCATTTTATCACGTAACAGAGAGAGATGATGTTTTATTCCGCTTGTTTAAAGAATTTGACATAGCATGGCCACATCAAGTTCGGTGATGATTTCTATATATATATATATATATATATATATATATGTTGCTTTGATACCAAGTTTGAATGTGTACATCCAACATCTTCACACATTTATTTTCACGATCTTCAAGAACCTTCTTTTCACCATCTTCAAAATTTTTTTTTTCATTTTATCACGTAACAGAGAGAGAGATGAATTTTTATTCTCTCACGCTTTTTTAAAGAATTTGACATAAAATGGTCACGTCAAGTTCGGTGATGATTTCAAGTATAAATCTTTGGGTTCCTATCATTATTCTAATTAAAATTATGAAGTACATGAATAAAATTTTGACAAATCATAAGTGTTGGGCTTAACTGAAGTCATACATACACTCAAAAGTTGTGTTTCTGGTCAAAATGGCGTATTAATTCTAATACAAAATAATTACGTATTAATCCATACTAATGAAGGCTGAGAAGGTGCTACTATGACAAGAAAAACCTGGTGATAAACTTGCTTGTTAATAATTAAAGAGATTAAATTTAATTAATTTGGCCGAAATTTTTTTATTATGGAAATTAATTACATTTTTCCTTATATAATTGTCAGTTACATGCTTCATTAAATGAAATTGGATATTAAAATTACAGTTTCACCTGTACTGAAAGCCCCTGCTCATGTCTTAAAGGTGGACTAAACATCTTTACAAGTTGGGCCAAAATTGAGGCCCAATAGGAGAACCAGGTCGAAAAGAAGTAGGCCCAACAGGGCAGCCCAAACAACTTGCAAGAGCAAGACCCAAAGTCCAAAGCTTGAAAAACAAGCCCAATAACCTGGGCCGAGCTAAGTTACTCTCTCAGAATAAGTTAGGAAGCACGGATATTTCGGAAAAAGTCCTGTAGTCATATCGGACAAGTATTCGATACAGATACGCCTAAGATACGGCTAAATATGTGTTTGATACTTTCAATAAGTATCCAATTTTTTTAAATAATTTTTTAAATATTGAATACGACTAAGATACACGAAAGATATGACTGGAATACGTAGAATATGCCATGATAGGTTGGATAGTACTGTTTACAGTGGTTTGAGTGCAGTGGTAGTTGTTGAAGTGAACATAGGCATATATATTGATAATGTATTGAATAAGTAGGAGGAAAAGAAAAACAAGTGTAGCTTTTACAAGAGAGAAGAAAAGAAAGGAAATGACCTGATAGACTCGGCTCTTGTTTGGATAATTGAGAAAATAAAAAAAATGATATTAATATTGGTAACATTTAGATATGATAAAACAAAAAATAGAAAGGAAAATTATGTTTTTGTTATGCGAGCCAAAATGATAAATTAAAATTTCACTTATTATGGAAAAATAATCCTTGGAAATTGAATTTGAGTTTTGGAAGTCAAGAGCAAAATTGTCCAGAGAAAGTAAGAAATTGAATCTTCATTGTTCATTATGGGTTCAAGCACTATAAATTTATCTCTCTCACGTGTTCGAAATTTCAATGCATGTACAATATTTTGATTTTGATATATGATATTAAGTTCCTATGTATTTTTTTTGTTTTTTGTTTTAAAAATAGAGCATAAACAATTGGGGGAACAAAGGGTTGTCCAACACTATTCATTTATTCTTATTATTATGTTTAATACACTATTCAGTTGTTGAAGTAAAATGATTTATTTTGCAACTTTGATACTCTTCATAGTTTATGCAAGAAAATATATTTTCATTTATCACATACTTTTTTCCTACTTTCACTTTTCAATATTATTTTCTCTCTAGGAAAATGGAGTTCTGGCCCAAATAAATAAATAAAAACAACTCAATAGTGCATAGAAAAAGTTACAAGTACCATCGGTTTCATTTAAAAGATAAATCAAAACCAAATTAATTTAATTGTTTCTTAATAATAATAATCAAAATCAAATTGGCAGAAATATATAAATTAAAAATGATATTAATAAGGGTAAATATCACTTACACCTCCTCAGTTTAGGCAATATTCCGACTAGACCCCTCTAGTTTTAATAATCCCGACTACACTCCCTGTAACTAACGTCCGTCACTTAAACTAGCAGTTTTTGGTGATTTTACGAAGTACTCCTCATTAAAATATTTAATTTAATTAATAAAAATTGGTGATGTTAAAAGATCGAATTGCCCCCTCTCTCTCCATCTCTCTCTCCCTCTCTTCGCTCTCAGTTTCTCTTCCTTTCTCTCTCTCTCTATCCACCACCACGCTCAACTGGCCACCATCATTAGCTGCTGGAGCACAACTGTCGGAAAAAATGGAAGACACCGGAATATGGTGTCAGTAAAACCCACATCCCCTCTTTCTCTTCCCCTCTCTCTTTCCCTCTGTCTCTATATATATACGCACACAGTACATACAAATATATATATTCTAGTATAAAACACGTGCGATACACGTGAATAGAAGTCTTTATATATTTGTGATTATAAAAAATATAAATAACTAAAAACAAAGATACAAGAATAAATTTATTTTTTTTGCATAATTATTTTTTAGTATCATTTTACACTATCATAATGAGTCATATACTATGTATATATTAGTAGTCTTTTGTGCTTTTATATATATATCAAATATTGGATTAAAAAGTCACTTTGCTTCGATCAAAGAATCACTTTGTTATAAAATTCATTCGTCTCCTCTTCTTTCAAAAAGAAGAATTTTATTTTAATATTATTGATAAATTTAAATGAATTAATTTTTATCTATAATTTTTTTTAAAAATCTATGGAAACGAATGGTAGGAGACGACATATATATACAACGTGCACATAAATAACGTGCACATACTTTTTCAGTTAAGTATTAAAATAAGTATTTTAATGACACAATGATAAGTGAAAAAGAATTATGATGCTTAATTTTTCAAATACTATACAAGAAAATTGGCTAATAGTGTAACATTATTTGAAATTAAATTATTAATATCTAATCCTAGATCTCTTCCCTTTTTTTTCTTTTCTGACTAATAGTGTTACATTATTTGAAATAAATGAAATTATTTTTGAAATAAATTAAATTATTAGTGCTAACAGTAGATCTCTTCCCCTTGTTTTTCTTTGTCTTAGTATAATTGCTTTGAACCCCCACAAATGACTTACCTTGCTGGAAACAAAAAAAAAAAACAACACATACTCATTAAGTAAAAAATAATTAAACAAAAATTATGATTTTCCGTGAAGTACAATTTGATTATTCATATTTTTATCTGCATACAAGTAATTTAAATATGCATAATAATATTATATTAAACTTCAAATTCATATATGTTATTATTCATATATTTACCTACATACAAGTAATTTAAAAGAACATAATAATATAATATAATATTAAAATATGGTAGAAAAGTTAATTATTTCTCAAACTTCAAATTCACAACAACAATAAAAAAACAAGAGGACAGGTGCGTTATGATGCACGTGGTCAAAAGTTAATTTATAATCTTAATTAAAATATCTTGTACAAAAATATAAATAATAATAAATAAAAAACTTCCTTTTACAAATAATTAAAAGAAATTTGTTTGAGTAATTGAAATTTCAAATATTTATGAAGCCAATCGTGTTGTCCTTCTGCATATTCATTAGTAAAAAACAAGGTTCCAAGAGTAAATATTAATGCCTAAGGGGTTACAATTTCTCATCTAAATAATTTATGATATAGATACTAATTTTAGATATATATTTAAATTCATACTTATACATAATTGTAAATCATCTATTAAAAGATACAAGGTAAAACCTATAAAGTATTAAGTTCACATATGAAAAACTTATTTCATAAAAAATTATTCCAAATAAATGTATAAAAAAAAAACTATTGATATAATATTATGAAAATTTGTTTTTACTACTTATTCGCTTTGTGACTGAAGCTTTAATAGAGTTGTTTTTTGGGGCCTTTTTTTTTATTTTTATTCTTTTCGTTTGTTTTTTGGGCAAAGTAGTTTAGAAGACTTTTTAAAACAATATAAGCTTAAACTTTGATATGAATGCACATCATTATCTCATACAAAAAATGTAATGAGAAACAAGCTATCACATAAGAGTAAATTTGATCTATAAATTGTTTTATAGAAGACAAAAGAAGTACAGTTTTTGATATGTTATGCATGATTGATAATACAATAATTTTTCAAATTTTAGTGTTTCAGGATCACAAACATCAGTCAATTGAATAAAAAACATTACATTAAACATTCCACGTTGGATCAAAAGACTAAGCAGTATTCTAAATCAAACATAAATTGAATCAAACTCTTTCTCCAAGAATAGATTAAAAAACTCAAATTTTAAAATTATATAAGGTTTTTTTTTTGTCTAAATGAGGAAGTATTAGTAGTTGGTTGTATTTGTAGACAATAAAATTCATATAAATTTATACCCAGATAGATAAATTTATATCATATAAATTCATATTCAAACATTGTGTAAGGATATACACCCAAATCAACAAAAAATTAGAAAAGCCATAAATGTGTGTATATGTAGAGAGGGATAGAGAGAGAGAGAGAGAGAGATCTCGAAAACCCTAGAATCGATTAACAAGCTTCAAAAGAGAATTGACTATAGTTAATTTAGGAGTTTGAGGGATAAATTTATCATAAAAATTTATATTTAGATAGTGTATACATGAACTTTGCAGACAATAAAATTCATATAAATTTTGCCACCATATGATTTCATATTCAGATATTGTGTAAGGATATCACTAATACAAATTGTAATGAGAAAAATACACCAAAAATAACGAAGAATCAGAAAAATCATACATGTATGTGTATGTAATGAGAGAAAACTTGATTTGAGAGATCTCAGAAATCATAGAATCGATCAACAAACTTTAAAAGATAATTGATTATAGCTAATTTAGGAGTTTGAGAGATTAATTGATGATATAAATTCATATTCAGATAGTGTGTACATGAACTTTGCTAACAATAAAATTCATATAAATTTATCACCATATAAACTCATATTGAGACATTTTGTACGCAGAGAGAGAGAGAAAAAGAAAACTTGATTTGAGATATAAAAAACTAATCCGAACCCTAGGTCATGAGAAAATTACACCAAAATAAAAAAAAATAAAAAATATCATACATGTGTGTATGTAGAGAGAGAAAGAAGAAAATAGTATATAATATAATATAATAATAAAAAATAATTCAAATACAATTGGTAACTTTCTTTATATATATAAAACTATTTTTAAAAAATGCGTGTTTATATAATTTCATATAAAATGTGTGTTTATATAATTTATGTCTCTATTTTTTTAACTAAAAAAATATAAAAATATAGATGTAGATTTTATTTTACTAATTAAAAAAGAATTCTAATACAATTGGTAACTTTCTTATATTAAACTCTTTTTATAAAACATGTGTTTGTATAGTTCCATATAAGTGTGTTTATATAATTTATGTCTCTAATTTTTTAACTAAAAAAATATAAAATGTGTACTGAAACCAAAAGAAAACCCTTTGTACTTTTAATAGTAGTATAGATAGAAGTATAGATATAGATAAATATAGATATAGATTTATATATATTAAAAAGGTTGGTAACTTTTTTATTACATTTTTTTTATATATATTAAACTCTTTTTATAAAACGTGTGTTTATATAATTTTATATAAAATATGTGTTTATATAATTTATGTCTCTATTATCTTAACTAAAAAAATATAAAAAAGTGTATTGAAACTAAAAAAACCCCTTGTACTTGATAAGTGTACAAAACTTGCTATTTTATATCCTAAAATAAGCTTTTAATTAATCTTTTATTTTATTTATATGTTCTTATCTTTGCATTTTATGTTTTATAGGGGTTGATTTCCAAATAAGAAGAAAACCAGCAAAAGAGGGCTAAAAATGATATATATAGCCAAAAATAAACATAAGAAGAATTGTAGGTGACATGGTATTTTGTGCAATCTATTTCACAAGAGGTCTCAAGTTCAAAACTTTGCAAAATATTTTTTACACGGCCACTTCTGCAGTCCATAATTGAAATTAAAGATATGGAGATCAAATATTTAAATTCAATAATTTGTATTTTGAATTTTTGTTTTTGAATTTTGTATTTTGAATTTTTGTTTTGAATTTTGTATTTAAAATTTTTCTCACCTAAACCATTCCCCTCTAACTCTATAAATAGGGGGTCATAGGGGATGATGAAGGGAGTTAAAGAATTGTAGAGAAATTATAGAAAAAATAGTGTAATTGTTTTCTTTATTCAATGAAGAATAATAGTTTCATTTCTATTTGTATGTTTTCTGTTGATCTGTAAGCGTAAGCATCCTTTCAAAGGAGTGATGAAGCCACCATGGCTGAGATATAAGTGAGTTATTTTATTTTCTTGTCTATTTTTTCCTTCCAAGAGCATTCTTCTACTCTTCTATTCTGAATTTTTATTTTCTAAAATTAGAGGGAGGATTTTTTGTGTTTGCCAAACAATGGTAATTCGAATAATGCCTACCTCTGTTTACCTAGCCAATGGGCATCAGATTAAGTAAAGAAATGTCTCTCTCATTTTTATATATAATCAAGTCATTCTTTTTTATTCCATATTTTTCTTCATCTTTCCAAGTTCTAATTGGATTGGTGAAGTGTATTGATTATTGGAGAAAAAATTAGATAAGAATATTTGAAACTTCATTTATATGGATCCATGGTGGTGAATTCTCTTTCCTTGAGATTTGTCCCATCATTTGATCAAATACATTTAGTATTAGTTTTTATTATTAGAAGAAAATCAGAAGTTTATTTTTTTTTTAAATATTTAATTTTCATCTCAAGAGATTTAGGTTTTTAATTTTAGACTTGTTACTGATTCTCACTTGAGAGTGGTTCAACCCTACTTACTACTATACAATTTTTAGTAAAGTTTTTGCAGGTTTTATTATTTTTGTACGAAGTGTAGAAAAGCAACGACAAACATCCACTATTCTACACCCGCCAGTACTTTTAATAGTAATATAGATATATATATATAGAAAACACACACTAGTTCATTTACCTCTCACCCATGCCACCATCAACAACATACCAATACCACCCTAAACCTCACTATTCTTCCATCTTCCCCAATAAAACCACTACCAAGACCCACCATGGCTAACCTGAAAAACACCAGAACACCATCATGTGAACAACATACACCCATGAAGCCACTAAGCAATTACCATCACTTCTATCGCTATCTTCAAACTGAGAACCCATGTCGTTCTCTTTCTGTGTCGTCGATTTAGAAGAGACAATTAGCCCAATTTTGTTTTAAACCCAACCAATTCAACCCACAACCCACTCCACCAATGAAGTCCCACTGCTAAAGCAAACCCATTAACGAAAACTAATTCCAAAGCAAACCTACCTCGGATGCTCAAAGCGTGCTCACGGCTTCACAGTGGAGCTTTGGCTTTTGGCCATGGACTGTGAGTTTTTGGTAGTGGGTGTTTTCTAATGGCCTTCAAATGGTAACTATGGCGTTGAGGTGTTCGACCGATGATTAGACGGTGGCAGTGGTGATTCTTGGTGTTGTCCGATGTTGCTTCGGCTTAAGTTGGTTGTGGGTCTTCATCGGTGGAGACTCGAGCAGTGGCTAATGGTGGTGAGTGATGAGTAGTGGTGCTCTAGTAGTGAGTGTACATTGTCGATGGAGAGAGCTTCAACTCAAATGGCTATGAGCTTTATCGGAGGAGACCCAGTTGAGATAGGAAGAGACCTAATTGAGAGAGGATAAAGAATTGGGTGAGAGAAAGAGAAGAAAGAGAGTGAGAGAAGCTATGTATAAATGTGTATATATATGTGTGTGTGTGTCCTATGTATAAATGTCCTAGAAGTCACTCAGATTTTCTCTTCTCTCTCACTCCCTCTTCCATAATTGGATGGTGGTCCTCGACGAAGGTCGTTCCAGCAATGGCATTGACTGGCAATGAGAAGGAGATCGACAACCATTGTAGTAGAATTGGTGGAGTTTAAGCGATGAGCAATAGGCTGTGCATGGGGTTCATTGTGGTGTTGTGTCTTCTGATGGTGAAGATGTAAGGTGGCAGTGGGAGAACATTGAGCTCGGTTGTGAGCTTTGGTTGGTGACCGTTGATGGTTTTTGGCAGTGGTAGGAATGGCCATAATAGGTGGTGGGTGGTGATGGGTCTTTTGGTTTCTTGACGGGAAAGACAATGGTGTGTATAGAAGGTTGATGGCGGTACAATGGTGGTCTTCTGTGGTGCCTCAATTTCAGTAGGGAGGAGGTGCTTAGTGGTGCACAGTAGCAAAAAGAAGTAGGAAAAGTGAGAGAGGTGAAGAAGAAGAGAAGCCGAGAGAGGGAGAGAGATGAAACTGAGAGAGAAAAAAAGAAGAGACAATCAGAGGAGAGAGGAGAAAGGAAAAAAGAGAAGAAAGAAAAAAAGAAAGAAAGAGAGAGACTGTAAGGGTATTTTCATAATTATGTATTGATTAATGAGGTTAAAGATGTCATTTTATACATGAGAAGGACAAAAAAGACCATTCATATATTTTTCTACTGCTGACGTCAGCAAATTCCGTTTGTTACTGACGTCACACTAACGGAGAAAGCAAATTGATACGTGAATCCAAAATTGAGGAGGTGTAGTCTGAATTATTGAAACTAGAGGGGGTCTAGTTGAAATATTGCCTAAACTAAGGGAGTATAAGTGGTATTTTCCCTGTTGACCTCAAGGTTTCAACCAAAGGTTATTTGAGTGATTTTGATAATAACAATCTATTGTAGTGTAGATCTAATAAGTTTACTTGAGTGTGCATTTTACAAGGTATCAAATTATCTCAAGTATCTTAAAGGCTTAGGACTTCAAAGGGACTTACAAGAAGATATATGAAGTCATATAATCATAGAACTCAAAGATCAATAATCAAGATCAATAGCGAAGTTGAAGCGAATTAAAGCCACATGATGAAGGAACCCAACAGCTCAAAGATTTGAAAATCAAAAGACTTGGGTAGGCTAGTCTTAAGTGAGTGCTTGTATTTATTATAAAGTTACTTTGATGTACTCACATGAAAGATCTAGGACTAATGCATATAATTCATATCATTCATAAGTCCTTAGAGTATAAGCAATAGACTATGAACTTCATTTATAACATCGTGAGACCTTTACTAAGGTTGAGTTAGCTCAAGTTTTCATAAGCTTTGTAAGAACTCAATTATTAAGTTATAACTAAGATCATGTATTTCAATCATATCATTTGGAATGGTATCTAGGAATTAGAGTAATAAGACTTTAAACTTATATGTTTAAATCATAAAAAGCCTTATGTAACATTGAGATGATCTCCAATTGGGAATATCTTTAATACTCAATATTCATATTTAGTCAATGAACTTCATGTCCAGTTTGAGCTTGCTGAAAACCCAATTTGAGTTTGCTGAAAATCCAGTTTCAACTTGCTAAAAACTCATTTTGAGGCGGCTGAAAAATCAAGTAGGAAATAGCGTTTCTAGAGCACTTCATCAGCCGACTGAAACATTATTTTCAGCCAACTGAAACATCATTTTCAGCCGACTAAAAGTTGCTGGATCTGAATCTAACGGGTAGTTTGGTGCATTTAATGCTTCCAACAACTATATTCTTCAAAGACTCTATATATATATGTGTTTGAGCTATATTTAGAAAAGAGAAATAAGAGAGATAAGAGAGTAAGAAACAAACTCACCTTGTGCATTTAGTTTATACATGTTGTGAGTGAGTTCTACCATGAAGCCTTCATTTTATATCAATTGGTAGAAACTTTCTTGTAAGAAAAAGAGAAAGAGTGAACTTACATTGCATATCTATTGTTCATCTTTCATATTCATCTACAGTTGAGCTTTCATATTGATTCATCAATTGTAACTCTAGGTATGTGAGCTATCATTTGTGTATCCATCCATTAAGAGATATTCTATCATATGTAAGCTATCATTTGTGTATCTATCCATAGAGTTGAGCTAGTCGCAATGTTAGTTGATTTTTTTTTTATAATTATTATCTTCAATACGGCTCCCTTTAAATAGGATTTTGGCTCGATCATATTTTTATTAAGACTATCTTGCATTACTTAATCGATTGAGGCTAATTAAATCATTGAAAAATAGAGGGCAACTGCTAAATGTGACATAGATAATGAGACTATCATGCATCACTTTTGAAATACGAAGATCCATCGAGAACAAGAACATTGTAATTGTATTTAATTGAAGTATTACCAATTGGTAATATTTTAGTTCTTGTATTACTCTTTCATTAGCATAGTTTTTTGGCAATGATTATTTTTTTCTTGTCTTCTTTTTTCTTTTCAAAACCTAATGATCTTTAAACATTAAGCACATCGAAACAAAATACTACATAAATTCATGAACTAGATTTTGTATTTCATATTGAGTACTTTCGGTTGTCGAATACCTCCATCCAGTTAATCCAATTAAAAGTTTTCAACTGAATATATATATTTATAAACTCTCCCCAACTGTGAAATATATAAAAAAAAAAAGAAATTCCATTGATTTCAACCAAGGTACAAAGCCTACCAATCATGACATATATGGATTTTACCGAATTGGCACCTTGAAATTGAATGGGAGAAAATTTAATTCAAACAATTTTCTCCCATTCTAATTTGATGGAATTGATTTGTTACTCTGAAACATTACTTCTTTTTTTTTTTTTATACGTACTCCCAAACATTACTTGAAAACAATTGTAAATATAATAAATAAAAATATTATCAATTAAAATTAAGTTCCTATATTTATTGTTTTGATAAAAAAAAAAAATGTATCTTAATTTTTTTTTTATCCCAACGCCCCTCTTAACTAATTATTGGCTCTAGTCACTAGCATAATAGTCCATGAGAACTATAAAGATGGTTGTGAATAATAATATACATTAACCCATTTGAAGAATGACCAAGAAAGATGTGACTAAAGTGTTGAGAGATGGACTTGTTGGAAACAAATCAACGTAGATTTTTCTTAAGAAATTTCCAATGTAATAACAACAATGACCAAGAATCTTCATCAATTATAAAAATAGTAACATACCAAAATTAATTATGATCATTCATGGACAATATTTCTCCCCTCTTGTTATGGCGTTATATAAGAAAATGATTATTTCAAATGGACTTGTAAATGGATTAAATTTTGATCCGAATTCAAACTGATAATTAGGATATGAATGAAATCATTCAATAAGATAACTCGTTACCAATTCAAATTCTATAATCCATTAACTAAACAAGTTAGATATGGATTATATTAGATCAGTCCGATCCAATATAATATAATATATGATAAGGGTAAATTAATCCAATCATTCTGATAAGGTACGCTAGCTGTTTGAAAAAGGGTGAAGATAAATTGAATTACAATCAAATAACCAAGAAATTATTGAATACCTTAGGAGTATGATACCCCTTACACATCCAAAAGATGAAAATTCTTCATTTTCCTTAATTATGGGAAATATCAATTCACCATCGGTTGGATGTGTTGATGGAACATGTTTTAAAATTATATTCAATTGTGACTTTTCATATCCCTTTATCGGTTACAAAATTAAATGGTCATAATTGGCTAATTAATTACGTGATTAAATATATCATTTAATCATCCATTAATAAGGAGACATTTAGGTTTTTTGTAACTCCTATCTCTTGGAATTTCGTAATTAATCCATTATTTATACCTGTTGTAACTCTTGTCTCTTGAACTTCTATAATTATGTCTCTTTTTTAATCATTTATAAATGATTTGTAACACCTCATGATGTTGTTTTAAAAGTATAAAATAACTCGCAAGTGTACGAATCTATTGAAGTATAGACCGGCAAGAATGAGGTCGAACCCAATGGAATGCTTTGAGAAGAAAAACTAACACAAATTCAAATTAATTTAAAACTAATCTAGTTTAAACAAAAGTTGGTTAGTTTGAGAGAAATTAAACTAACATGCAAATAAAATAACACTATTGAAATCAAATAGAGAAAATAACTAAGGTTTTGGATTCCACCACTATTAAATCCATGAAGCTTCTAATAGTCATTTATTAATTTCCAAATTTAGAATAGCAATCAAGAAATCAATCTATTGCTTACTCAAGATTTAACAATAAAGTACTATGAAAAAAATATATTAAAAAGGTAGATTTTCCTTCGCTTCACTAGCGTAAAATTCTAAGCATCTTATGAATCCAATTTAATGAAAAACATAAAATCAAAGATTATCACTTTTAAAAAATACAAACAAACTTAGATTAATTATAATACTTTCTAACTACCACATATACATGATATAGATGGTGAAAGAACTATAAAATAATTAATCACAAGATAATCATAAGCATTTAAATCACACACATGGGAATCAATTAATGAACAAAATAACGTCACTTCATTAATGGAGGTTTCCTCCTCAACTCTAGTTGAGGAGTTTAGTTACACATGGTAGAAGAAGATAACAAATAAATAAAAGACATAATGAAATAAAATAAATAAAATCCGGATTGTCTCTCTCTTCTCTGCCCTGACCTCCACTTGTTTTCTCCTCCTCTAACCCTACTCATCTATTTCTCTTATACAGAGGTCCCTAGGGTGTTCTCCAAGTAAAAGAAAATAGTAAAGTGTTTAGGAGAAAATCTGGTCTGAATTGAAATCCAATTTTGACCTTGATTGAGTGCAATTCAAATCTCCATGAAATATAAATATCTCCATAATCAAATTTCATTCAACCTATATAGAAATCAAGTCGAATTGATGCTCGAAAATATAACTTTCAAGTCATTTTTCAAAATGGGATTAAAATTGGATTATGCACAGAATGGGGCTCGCGCCCAGAATTTTCTTAAGCAGTTGTAATTCTCTTGAGCTACTTCCTTGAGCTATTTTGAGTTAAAATATGGAGTTGAATGAATCCATTTGCTGTAGGCTTCCTATAACCCTCTTGAATGTCTTCTTTAAAAGCCCAAAAATCATAGTTTTAACTGAAATAATTATTAAGGCCCTGAAAAGATAGAAAACACAAAATAGAGTAAAATCACAAATAAACTATCACTAAGGGAATAAAATATGCAAATTAAGAGGCTAGAATGTGTAACATTCAACGCTGATCACACCCCAAACTTACATATTACTAGTCCCTTAGTAATAGAATAAAATAAAACTAAAATAAAGAAAACTAACTAAACATAGACTAAACTACCCAACTCCTCTTTCGTGGGAGAAACGATTGCATTTATCATATGCAACAAGCCTTTGAACCCCTTGGTTCCCCCTAGTGGACGAGTTATAGTCTTGTGAGGGTTTCAGAAATGTTACCCACAAACATTCAAAATTCCTATTTAAACATTAATCAAGAAGAAGATTACAATATATAGTTACAAACTTGCATTCAAGAATAATTTCAAAATTTCAAATTTCATAATTCAAAGCAATGGTCCCCACACATAATTCACATCAATATGTCTCAAAATAACCAACTCTAGCACTCTCGTGAAAAGTGAACTAGCAATTATCTCATGTGACATAACTCAGCTCAAAATATATTAAATTACATTTCCCTTCAACTCACTAGCTCCAGTTATTGAAATCATACTTCCAAACATGAATAAATGACTTTTTTTTTCCATTCCTTTTTTCATTGCTTTATTGGTTGTGCAATGTCTTGGTCTATTAAGCTTTCTGAAATATCCATGTAGCAAGTTTTCAGTCAATGACTCGAAAACTAGATGACTTTAAGGCACTAGGCATTAAGACACCCCGAAGAACCTAATAACTCAAATCAACTAAGCTACAAATCAAGACAACCAATGCTCATCTTTTCTCACCCTTTTACTTTTAACGCTAACACTCCGTGCTTCTTAAGGCATAGAGGCCCGGTTACTCATGAAAATGATTAAATTGATTTGCTATTCATCACATATTCTTTTTTTTTCATTGAAGTCAAGTAAAACACATTATCGGTACTCGTTCTCAAGGGATACCAATTAATATCAAGTATATGTAACCCAACAACTCAAAGTCAAAGTTTATACCCCACAAGATTATGCTAGTGTGCATGTGCATGTGCATGTGAGGAAACTAAAACCAATCACTCCAGAGCATGTCAATGCAAACAATGACTTAAACCACTTAATTTAAATCATAGTTTCCAAAAATTTAAAATATACCCAAGAATTGGAAGTTAAGCACCTACATAAAGTATTAATCCCTTGACTAATGTAAACACATCCTATCTAAAAAACAAAAGAAAAGGAAATAAATAAAAAATTAAGAAAATCAAATAACCAAAAAGTCCTAAAACAAGAAGAATTTCATAAAAATTTCTCCCTATTTCAATAAAGCACTTACCCCCAAACTTAAATTATACATTGTCCTCAATGTACACCCAATCAAAGTATAGAGAAGGGTTGGAACGATACTACCATGCACTCAAAGTAGTGGCAAAAGAACAAAACAACAAACCAGTAGCATAAAGGCAATCCAAGTACTTCTCCAAACTTGGATGCGACAATCTATCAAAACAAACCACTATACTTTAACGACCAAGTGAAATAACATGGGTGAAAATAAATATGAAACAGAAAGTAAAAACAAAAAGATTTTTTTTTTTGAAAAAAAATAAAATAACTTCAAGTGAAAACCACAGGTACTACTTTTCTCCCCATTCTCTGAACTAGTGGGTCCCAATTCTCGAAGGTGTATATGTGATAAGATATTGATTATCCAGACATGCTAACGTATAGAGTATAAATGGGTTACCTTTCTTTATTAAAGTCATACTGTGTTGAAGCAATCTCGACAATATTGGGTATCAAAACCAGACTTTAATAAACAAAAATCGTCAAATTTATCAATCATAGCACAAATTGTAGAATTGGTACTACATACATAGTCAGAGAATGGGTGGCTATATCGGACTATTATGAAATTTTTTCTCTTTTTTTTTGTTTTTTAAAGAAAAATTTAAAATTAAATACACAAAGTTACCTAACATTTATAAACCCATGGAAAGTTTAATACTATGCATGGAAAGAAAAAAATGCAAAAAAAAAGGACTGACATAAACTAAAAGTAAAAGGACTCAAGAACTATAAACCCTAAAACTAATAATGTACACTAATGATAAAAGGGACTATAACTCGACCAATACCTGGCTTTCCATCTTGGCTTTCCACATTTTGGTGTCTATAAAATGGACTGAATTCAATGAAACATTCACATCCAATAAAGCATTCACATCTTTACAAGAACTATCAATATCAAAATCACAGCCAAAATTGGTTAGGCTTGCCTCTAAAGGGTCCTTATAACTAGCACGAATAAAAGTATTATGAACTAGACTCTCTATTAAATTTAACTCACAAATATCCTCAGAATCTGGTGGTTGTTAGTTTACATTAAAAACATTAAGCTCAACAGACATATTTTCAAAGGAAAGTTTCACAACACCATTACTATAGTTGATTAGAGCCTTTGAAGTGGTTAGGAATGGATGACCTAAGATGACAGGAATCTGGTTATTAGGATTAGCTACAGGTTGAGTATCTAAAACAATAAAGTCTACATGGAAGAAGAATTTATCAACCTGAATGAACACATCCTCAATAACACCATGAGGTATCTTAACTGAGCGATATGTTAATTGGAATACCACATTCGTGGGTTTCAACTCACCAAGACTAAGTTGCTCGTAAATAGAGTAAGGTAACAAGTTGACACTCGCACCCAAGTCAAGCAAAGCTTGCTCAATTTTTTTATTACCTATGATACATGAAATCGTAGGACATCCAAGATCTTTAAATTTAGGTGGAGTGCGATGTTGGATGATTGAGCTAACTTTCTCAGTGAGGAAGGCTTTCTTGTGCACATTCAAACCATGTTTGACCATACACAAGTCCTTTAAGAATTTTGCATAAGAGGGGACCTATTGAATTGCATCGAGAAATGGAATATTGATTTTGACTTGTTTAATCACTTTCATAATCTCATTATAGTGATTCCCCTTCTTAGGCTTTTGAAGTTTTTGAGGATCTGGTGCAGTAGGTATAAAGTTCCTAACTGGTGGACTTATTGGAGATAGTGGGTCAAGACTAGGGACTTGAATCTCTAACTCAACTTCAGATGTAGTTTTGTCCTCCCTCCCTAAACCGCGAACATGGTCCTTTTCAATTTCCTTATTATGTATAGGCATTTGGACTCCATTATCAACTTGTCTACCTAACCTTAGGGTTGTGATAGACTGAACTTGCTTATATGAACCAGAAGTGGACTGGTCACTAATATAAAACTGGTCATTTGGGTTAGGCACAGGCTAACTAGGAAACTTTCCCTTATTCCTCTCTCCTACAACAGTGGCTGATTGACCTATTTGAGTTTCTAACTTAGAAATCGACTAACTGGTCTGTTGCATAAATTATTGGAGAGTATCCTCCAAAGTTAGTCTCTGTTGAGGTGGGGGAACATACGGAGGGACATTTTGGGACATAGAAGGATATGAAAATTGTGGTTGCCCTTGAGGTTGCATAGGTTGCACCCCTTTGTTGTTCTGAAGTTGGTCTTGCCTCCAAGAAAAATTAGGGTGATTCCTCCAATTAGGATTATATGTGTCAGAATAGGGGCTGCCAAATGGTTTCTTATAGGAATTGAGTGCATTGCCTTGTTCGGCTATACACTCATGAAAGGATGCAATAGATGGACAAGTTTGAGCCGTATGAAAAGAACTTTCACATAATTGACACACCTCACTAACTGCACGAACAGAAGAATTACTTCTTTTAGTAATCTCTATAGCCTTTACTTTCCTAGTTAGACTAGCTATCCTTGCACTCAAATCGGTCTCATCTCGGACCTCGTAGATTCCTCCCTTTTTAGGTTCTGAGAGCATTGATAGAGAACTCCTTTCAACCTTCCCTGAGTACTCCCATTGTTGAGAGTTCTCTGATAACGCATCAAAAAATTTCCATTCTTCATCCTCATTCTTAGACATGAATTCTACCCCACCTTGTGACTCAATTAGTTAACGACTATAGGGTGTCAACCCCTCATAAAAGAATTGAACTAATTGCCACTTAACAAAACCATGATGAGGACACTTAAGGATGAGATCATTAAATTTTTTTCAACACATGTAAAACTCCTCACCCTCTTTTTGAGTAAATTGCATGATAATTTGATGAAGGGAGTTAGTTTTGTGCATGGGAAAAAATTTGGTAAGAAATTTGGTGTATAACCCATTCCATGAATTGACGGACGTTGGTTCCACTGAGTATAACCAAGATTTTGCTTTCTCTTTTAAAGAAAATGGAAATAACCGCAATTTAATTGACTCCTTAGAAATATTTTAAAATTTTAGTGTAGAACAAATCTTTAGAATTTCCTTGACATGGAGGTATGGGTCATCACAACTAAGGCCTATAAAAGTGGGCAGTAAATTAATTACTGTCGCCAGTACCTCAAAATGTCCCTGTTGGGTAGCCGGTAACACAATGTAAGACGGGTTTGTAATCTGCACAGGAGTGTAGTAGTCCTTAAGGGATTTAGTTTCAACAGGATCTACTATCTTGGACAAAGAAGAATCTCTAACGCTAGAAATTTTCACACCCTTTCGAAAGGTTCTCTCAATCTTAAGATCTAATGGAAGCAATTCTGGATTCAGAGATCGATGACCTAACATACACTAGAAAGACTCAATGAAATGGATCGTTCAGAACAATGTGATCTAAGATAACCTAATGCAAAAGAAAAAAGAAAAAAATAGAATCCTAAAATGACTCACAAAAACACCAACCAAATAAACAACCAAATTAATTAAAGGGTAGTGATTTCTATTTTAGTTTTTTTCCCCCTAAAGAATTATCTAGACTAGTTCCAAAATAATTCTTACCTAGTTAGATAACTTCTACTCTCTTTCAGAGGAACTAGAGGATTACCAGTTTAGCCCCACCAACAATATAACTAGGAAAGTTTCTAAGATAGATTGGAGGGGTCACAAACGGTCCCACTTAAAACCCAATCTCCTCTGAACTTTCCTAGACATTGTGAAGTTGGAAGGTACTCACTGGAGTTACCAAAAGTTAACTCTGTCCAAGAGGGTCCTATAAGTTATGTGAATTTCTATGGCCAATGTCTACTTAATTTTAAATTTAAACTAAATTTGGCTTGGGATAGACAAATACAAGGAGATTTTTAACCTAGTTGGGCAAAGAATTGGTGATGGAATACAATCCTTATCTTGTTGGGGGTTCGTACCCTTACTAAAATTTTAATGCAACAACACTAAATTAAATGCACAAACAAAACACACAAAAAAAAAACAAAAATAAAATAAAAAGTGAGTGAGTGTGTGGTCAATCTTCTTCTTCTTTTTTAAATAGAGAAAAAAATAAAAACAAAACAAATAAAATAAAATATAAAATAAACTTGAAGAAAGTGTGACCCTAGGGTTATTTCTAAGTTATTTTATCTTAGAGTTCTCATACAAAAGTTATCAACCTAAAACAAAAATCTATATTTTCTTAATCTAAGAAAAGAAAAATATAAATATATAGGAAAGAAAAGGAAAGGGAATGTATACTTAGTTGGATTCCAAAGTAATGCCCAAGAAGATGCGAAAAATGTAATTTCTAACAGTACTATCTATAGAATTCAAGAACTATCAGGTAAAACATTAATAATAAAATAAAACTAAAACTAAATTAAGAAGAATAATAATAAGAAAAAAATTAATAAAACCAAAACTAAAACTAAACTATAATAATAAAGATTTTTTTAAAAACCTAAAACAGTGAACAATTAAAAAAACAATAAATAAATAAAATTAGAAAGATTTTTTTTCTTTTTGATAATAATAAAAAAAAAAAGAAAGAAAGAAAAAAAACTAAATTATAACTAGTAGAAGAATTAAATCAATCAAAATTTGATTAGTTTCTTGTCTGCGATCCCCCGGCAACGGCGCCAAAAACTTGATGTTGTTTTAAAAGTGTAAAATAACTCGCAAGTGTACAAATCTATTGAAGTATAGACCGGCAAGAACGAAGTCGAACCCAAAGAAATGCTTTGAGAAGAAAAACTAACACAAATTCAAATTAATTTAAAACTAATCTAGTTTAAACAAAAGTTGGTTGATTTGAGAGAAGTTAAACTAATATGCAAATAAAATAACACTATTGAAATCAAATAGAGAAAATAACTAAGGTTTTGGATTCCACCACCATTAAATCCATGAAGCTTCTAATATTCATTTATTAATTTCCAAATTTAGAGTAGCAATCAAGAAATCAATCTATTGCTTACTCAAGATTTAACAATAAAGCACTATGAAAAATATATTAAAAGGTAGATTTTTCTTCGCTTCACTAGCGTAAAATTTTAAGCATCTTATGAATTCAATTTAATGAAGAAGCATAAAATCAAAGATTATCACTTTTAAAAAATACAAACCAAGCTTAGATTAATTATAATACTTATTAATCACAAGAAGCGAAAATCATAAGCATTTAAATCACACACATGTGAATCAATTAATGAACAAAATAACTTCACTTTATTAATGGAGGTTTCCTCCTCAACCTTATTTGAGGAGTTTAGTTACACCTGGTAGAAGAAGATAACAAATAAATAAAAGACATAATGAAATAAAATAAATAAAATCCGGATTGTCTCTATTTTCTCTGCCCTGGCCTCCACTTGTTTTCTTCTCCTTCAACCCTACTCATCTCTTTGTCTTATATAGAGGTTCTCTAGGGTGTTCTCCAAGTAAAAGAAAATAGGAAAGTGTTTAGGAGAAAATCTGGTCCAAATTGAAATCTAATTTTGACCTTGAATAAGTGCGATTCACGAAATTTCTGTGAAATATAAATATCTCCAGAATTGAATTTTGTTCAAATTACACAAAAATCAAGTCGAATTGATGCTCGAAAATATAAATTTCAGGCCATTTTCCAAAACGGGATTAAAACTGAATTATGCACAAAATTGGGCTCAGGCCTAGAATCTCCTTAAGCAGTTGTAACTCTCTTGGGCTATTTCCTTGGGCTATTTTGAGTTAAAATATGGAGTTAAATGGATCCATTTGATGTAGGCCTCATAAAACCCTCTTGAATGTCTTCTTTAAAAGCCCAAAAATCATGGTTTTAACTGAAATAATCATTAAGGCCCTGAAAAGATAGAAAACACAAAAATAGAGTAAAATTACAAATAAACTATTACTAAAAGAATAAAATATGCAAATTAAGAGGCAAGAATTTGTAACATTCAATGCCGATCACACCCCCAAACTTACCTATTTCAATTGTATTATGCATGTTATAGTAATGTATTAGATGTCAATTGAGGGATTGGAATGGCTATTAGGGGGGGACATGTGCCCAAAAGTATCCATTTTGAATTTAAGATGTGAATGATGGGGGGACACGTGCCCAAAAGTTTCCATTTTGAATTTAAGATGTTAATGAATGGGGAACACGTGCCCAAAAGTGTCCATTTTGAATTTAAGGTGTGAATGACGTATGAGACTGAATTAATTTAAAATTAGAGATGTTTAATTTTCTTAAAAAATAAGAGAAAATTGGAATTGTATATATGTTGATGGTTATGTTGTGAGAGTTAGATCATGAGTCACACCTTGATTTTTGAGCCTCGGGAATCGGGGAGTGACATAATGGTATCAAAGCTTGATACTATCGCATGAGTGTGGTTAAGGTCATTTACGAGGTCGAGTGTACGGGGTTCACACTCGGGATTCGGATCGGTTTGAGGGAGTCTCGATGGTCCAGATTCCTGGGCATGGCATTATATATCTTTTCCTAAATCACATAGATTTTTTACATCTTCTCCTAAACTATCTTGGAATGAATTTCTTGTCTTATAAGTTAGCCTCTAAGATTATGTGCCTTTAAATAGGCCTTTATATATTGTTCATAATATCAATGCAATATACAATCTTTATTTATTTCTAACATGGTATCAGAGGCTATCAATTCCTTGTAGTCTTCACATTTTATTACCCTCACCGTCGGGGATGACAGTTCAAGTTCAATTCATTGGCTCCCACTAGCATCTATGTGTCATAGTCGCTGATTTTAATGAGCCCCTTTTCTAATTTTTAAATCAGTTTTCACTCTAATGAGCAACTTTTGGTCTTACCATCGCTCCAACGAGTTTGCTCTTTCGCAGCTTCTTTGTTTGTGTTCGTAACCACTGTTGGTAACATCACCAGATTGCTTTCACGAGCCGTAACATCTGTGTGTCAAAGTCACTGAATTCAACGAGCTCCTTTTCTGATTTTTAAATCAGTTTTGGCTCTAACGAGCCACTGTCGGTGTAATACCCCGCTCCAACACATGGTATGATATTATCCGCTTTGGGCCTAAGCCCGCATGGTTTTGCTCTTGGGTTTTACCCCAAAAGACCTCATACCATTTGGAGAGAACACACTACATATAAGCATATCCCCTTCTCCACACACAGGCGATATAGGATTGAGTACCATTTTCTAGTGTGGTAGCTCAACCTAGTGTCTCTTCTTGCACCTACCCACAAGGGTTACTACAATCCACCCCCCTACGAGGCTCGACGTCCTCGTCGGCACATTTTCGGCTGGGTTAACACTCTAATACCAACTATAATACCTCACTCTAACACATGGTATGATATTGTCCGCTTTGGGCTTGGCCCGCATGGTTTTGCTCTTGGGTTTTATCCCAAAAGGCCTCATATCATTTGAAGAGAACACACTACATATAAGCACATCCCCTTCTCCACACCCAGGCGATGTGGGATTGAGCAATCCTGACATGCCTCGACAATCCACCCCACGGGTGATTACAATCCATCCCCCTATGAGGCCCGACGTCCTCGTTGGCACACTTCCGGCTGGGTTCAGGCTTTGATACCAACAGTAATATCCCGCTCCAACACATGGTATGATATTGTCCACTTTGGGCCTAAGCCAACATGATTTTGCTCTTGGGTTTTACCCCAAAAGGCCTCATACCATTTGAAGAGAACATACCACATATAAGCACATCCCCTTCTCCATACCCAGGCGATGTGGGATTGAGCACCCTGTACCCTGTCAGTGTGGTAGTTTGCCCAGTGTCTCTTCTTTGCACCCACCCACATCACACCCGCCCACAAGGGTTTCAGAGGGGGGTAGATTGTAGTAACCTTTGTGGGCAGGTGTGATATGGGTGAGCTACCACATTGACAGGGTACAAGGTGCTCAATCCCATATCACCTGGGTATGAAAAAGAGGATGTGCTTATATGTAGTATGTTCTCTTTAAATGGTATGAGACTTTTTGGGGTAAAACCCAAAAGCAAAACTGTGCGAGCTTAGGCCCAAAACGTACAATATCATACCATGTGTTGGAGCAAGGTATTCTAGTTGGTATCAAAGCCTGAACCTAGCTGAAAGTTTGCCAACGAGAACATCGGGCCTTATAAGGGGGTGGATTGTAATCACCCACAGGGAGGATTGTTGGGGCGTGTCAGGATTGCTCAATCCCACATCGCCTGGGTGTGGAGAATAGGATGTGCTTATATGTAATGTGTTCTCTTCAAATAGTATGAGGCCTTTTGGGGCAAAACCCAAGATCAAAACCGTGCGAGCTGAGTCCAAAGAGGACAATATCATACCATGTGTTAGAGCAAGGTATTACATTTGGTCTTCCCATCGCTACAATGAGTTGCATTTGTCTAACGAAACACTATTTCGCAGCTTCCTTGTATGTGTTCGCAGCCACAACCGGTAACATCACCATATTATTTTTGTGAGCCGCATTCAAGATTTTGTCTCCAAACTTAAGTTGGCTTCATATAACTCACCTTGAGTTTGTGGGGGCTGTTAGATTATATATTTTCTATTATATTTGTTGTTTGATTATATATCTTTTCCTAAACTACAAAGGTTTCTTGTATCTTATCTTAAACCATCTAGGAATAGGATTTCTTGTCTTCTAACTTTACTTAGCCTCCAAGATTATGGTCATTTAAATAGGCATTTATATATTGTTCACAATATCAATGCAATATACAATCTTTATTTATTTCTAACAATATTGAATTATCTCGATTTGATACTAACTTGAGCATCGGAGATTCTTCGGTCGGCACCCCACCTTTGTCTTGTAAGAACTTAGATAGTCTATTTCATTAATATAAATAGACTATCTAATTATTTAATATATAATATTTACGTATTATTAAAATATCTTTTATCATTTTTCCCTCTTCTTCCCTTTCTCTATTTTGTCTCTCCTTATAATTTTTTTTTTCTTTAACAACAAGTCAAATACCTATTTTTCTACTTTTTTTTTTTGTTTATATTTTATATTTCTTCTTTGACTTCTCTGTTTTTTTCCATGACATTATTTTTTTAAAAAAACATATATTTCGAATTGGATTATAGGATTACTAAAAAATCATATATGAATTCACTTTTAAATAATCCTTCGGCTTATCGGATTGGATCAAATCTAACTCATATCAAATTCTTAGTCAATCAGTCCTGATTCAATTCAAATTTAACCTATTTACCGGCCTACCTTTAATTTCTCAAGAACCCAAGGTTCAGTTCATAGCTGTCCCCAAGTCTGATAGTAAACTTTTAATATAGTACATAAATATAACAACTATTAGTGGGAATTTCAAGAACTTGGGTTCGGTTTCACCATTTTAGATTTTACTTTGATCTCAACTAATTGAACATATGTACTCACTCGCTCATTTTAAAATATATATTATTTTTTTTATAATATATAATATATTGCTAGAATAGGATTTAAAGAATTTATAATATATACTAATAGATATTTATTTAATTAACAGTCTGAACTATGAAATAAATATTTCTTGTTTTTTAAACCAGATCAAATTATAAAAAAATTGGGCAATTAAAAATAAACTACCAATTTTTTGTTCACCCCTTATTGTATTTTTTTTATCTTCCTGTTTAGCACAACACTACTTGATATAATCCTAGCATGTGGGCCACCCACCATGATAATGACTAATGAGCTGGGCCTAAACCATACTACTAATAGTAGTCTAAAATCACAGCGAGTCCATAAGGCTATGCTTGGTACAATGAAAAAGAAAAAAAAGGATAACATTATCGATGAGAGAAAAGAAAAGAAAGGAAAGGAAAAGAAATGATAGCGTTAAACTTTTATCGTGTTTGGTTGATTAGTAAAGGAAAAGAAAGGAAATAATAGTTAACATGTTTGGGGAAAGAAAGGAAATGAAACAATTTAAAATTTTACCATTATACCCTTATATATTTAAAAGAACAAATTTTAGCTTTTATCAAAACAAGGGCAAAATTGGTATTAACAAAGTTTCATTAAAAAGGTAGCCTTTCCTTCCCATTTTTGGAAGGATAACAAAAGCTACTATTCACCCTTAATTTATCCCTCCAAATCCTTCTATTTCCTTTCCTTTAAAAATGTCATACCAAACACACAAAACCATAACCCTCCAAATCCTTTCTTTTCTTTTCCTTCTATTTCTTTCTTACGGACCCTAAAAGTAACATTGCAAATTCGAATTTTCTTTAAAAATTAATTTCTCGCTGCCGGGATTTGAACCCAAGGCAATCGTGAGAGAACCGTCCACACATACTCAACATGCTCGTGGGCTTCCTGGACCATCAATCTCCCCCTTTTGCCTTTTAATGTCCAAAACCTAAAAACCTTCCTAGTATCCTTTCCTAACAACTTTCTCCCCCTTTTTGATAATGAAAGTCGAAAGGGTAGTAAATAGAGAGTTAGTAAGGAGGAAGGGTGAATGTTCTGTGATGTAGTGAACCACCCCAATCTATATCTGGAAATGCTATAAGGGATATGTCCGAAAAGGGAGTGTAATGTAATCAAAGATTAGCTTTGCCCTTATCATACATCAAAATTCTTTTGACAATCTTTAAATGTGAGAATTTAGAAGCATTTCGAAATTTGGTAGCAAAAATGTTATTAGGTCTAAAAACAGTGAGATGCAATGAGCTCTTAAAGATAGACCTATCAATGCTAGTGAGAATATACTTGGGAGTAGTCATTGATATGGAGTTTTCCATACTACCCTTTTTCATTTTAGTACATTTGCATGCAATGTGTGTGGTTTTTTCATGAATGGTGTACACATTATCAGAAGCTCTAGATGCACAAAGAATGGTCTTTCCTGATTATTTGTTAATAACTTTACAATTGTCTTTATAAAAAAACTAGATTACCATTGTCACAAAGTGATTGACACTGCGTTTGTGATATTTGGGTTAGAGGGTTCCTTGGTGAAGAGTTTTGTAAAGCACTCTTAGATATATAATATATAAAATAAATAAATATCTATGCAAGTAAAACAAACTAGGTGCTTAATTAGGTATTTTTGAAAGAACTAAATGTTTAAAATGGTGTATTCAATGGGGAATAAAAAAGAACCACTTGCAGGGGAACTGGTGACGGCTTTTGAAGAAGGATGGAAGAGAAAAAGAAACAAAATAAAAGAAATGAAAGGACTGCATGTTATAATATGTATATGTGTGTGTGAGAGAGAGGCCAACTGGTTCCTTTTCCTTTGTACATGTTTGAACCTTTACAGTGAAGAGGACAGAGTGGAGGATGAACAATTACAAGAATAAAAGCTAAGATTTGAGCTCTTTTAGATATTTGAGGGTTGTATCAATAAAGTCGCATTTTTGGCATAAATTAATATTACCTAAAATTGCCTACATAACTCTATAAAATTAAGAAAGTAAAGTAAATCAAAAGATTAAACAGAATAGTACGTCTGTACATACGTAATTATAATAGAAGGAATTTAAAGCAAAAATATGAGATGTTGATGCTTATGAATAGCCGTCAAAACTTCAAAACAAAAAAATGGTTCTGAATGTGAGATAAATGTTATAAAAATCAAAAGATGTTGATTATTTTTTATGATCCATCTCTGTATTTGAACTGTGAACTCAAAAATTCTAGTAAAATATGGCAATAGACAAGAACAGAGTAGGAGGTCATATAATGAACCAAACAAAATAGAGCAATAGAGAATTTCAATACAAGTGCCTTTTTTGGGAATGTGATCAACCACATTGCTGATAATAGATGAAATCAAGACAGAGAACTAAAGAAGTATCTAGTAATGCATTCACCTTATATTTCAAAAAATAATAAGAAGAACGCGACTATACACTTGCATGAATCAATTAAGGCTTTGAGGTGTGGCTGTGCAGGTATGAAAGACTGTTCTCGAGTATGTAACCCTTTTTTCCACCTTTCATTCTCTTGTAGAAAGATAGACCTTGAGAGAGAGAGAAAGAGTTCTCCATAGTGTACGCGTGTATTTACACCGGGTGTGTAAATAAGGGAAATGCAAAGGAACAAAGAAAGACAAAAAATATGGAAAGAGGAAGATGGATCGCGAGAAGACCCTATGCGGGGGCATCCTTCCCGCGTATGGGATAATCCCGCGGGGGACATGCACCCGCGTGATTAACCCATGCGCGGGCGACCCTTCCCCGCACAGGGTCAGCTACCTCCCCGCATAGGGATACTTCCCCGCGTAGGGACACCTCCCCGCGTAGGGACAAACCTCCCCGCGTAGGGACACCTTCCCCCGCGTAGGGGCATTTCTGCAAGATGACCCCCAGGGCCAACAAGGGGTTAGAAAAGCATACAAGAGCACAGGGAGTGAGAAGATTGGGGGCAATCCTCTCTGACGGGCATGTTATGTTTGGTAATTGGATTGTGTTTTCTAGGACCAACTCTGAAAGGAGTATGATTCTATAAAACACTTCTAAATTAACAATCATGGCATACTCTCAAGGGTTACAAGGAACCATGGATGAATGGGCCATTGTGTGGCTTAACCAGCTCACAATCCCGAGTGGTTATCCTTGTAGCAGGGGCTATGTAGAAGACTATTAATTCCTTTCTTCAATATGAAAAGTAACTAGTCGCGACGTTACTTCCAGCATTGAGAAGTGGGAATTAGTATGAGACTACAGTGTCCCACAGACCATTTTAGGCACAGGTACAGGCTGTGATATGGTCTGGGCGATCATGGTGTCATAATGAAGCATATGGCGTCATGGTCCCAGGCGGGAAGGTGGGTTGATTGTGGTATGGAGGATTGAGAGGAAGGCTCGTTGGGCCATGAGCATCTAAAAGTTGTGCTAGTGTGACTCTACGCGGGCACCATCACAACATTTCTCGCGGGTATGACCAAGCCCGCGAGGGGTATAGGCTCATGGTTACAACCGGGAGTGGTGAAGGAAGGGATACGCGGCCAAGTGCCACGTAGGATGACAGCTGTCATAAGCCCCATGCCTGAGGTCTATAAATACCCCATGGCGTGGTGACATGTGGATCATTCTGGTGCCCCCTCCCTCTCCGAATCACTCTTGCTTTCTCTCTCTCCCACCTAGCACCCAGCTCACATTCCTATTATTATTACTCGGTTACTTCATCAGCTTGATCTCTTACATTCTAGTCCTGTGATAGTCATTCCTCATAGCAGAACTCATCTACCTATTTACAATTGGCGACTCCACTGGGGAGGATTGCCTTTCACATGGCTGGTCAGAAAACTATCAAGCGAAAAGGAAAACAGACAGCATCAGTTCCTCAGATGCCTGATTCGGTTCAAGATCCAATTGTTCAAGGCACGGCCAATCCCGTCCCCCCACAACGGCGTAAGATTCAAAGGCGACAAGGTCCATCAATCGTCAACACACCACAAGGATCTCAACATGTTTCTCCCATGATCCTGCAAGTTCTTGCAAGTATTCAAGAAACGCAAGTACAGATCTTGCGATGTCTGAAAGACACAATCCCAATCCCGAGAGAACAGTCTCCGGTTGCTAACCACCATCCATCACCTCAATTAGTGATCTCTCAAGACTTCGAGGATGATCCTTCTGGCAAATTAGCAGAGCCTGTTAAAGGCACTCGACGACAGACTGTTAACTCATTTGTAACCATTGAACAACTACAGGCCATTCTTAATTCGAAAAAAGACTTAATGACTGATGTTGAGATCCCACCACCGTATAATCCTGATATATTGTTGTTACCATATCCGGAAGGATATAACCCACCTAAGTTCAAGCAGTTCGATGGAAAGGAAGGAGATGCACGCGAGCATGTGGCACGTTTTGTAGATGCGTTGGGAGCTCACCGAAATAACGAGCATCTGAAACTCAGGGAATTCTCAAAATCTCTTACAGGAAGGGCTTATACCTGGTACATGAATTTAATGCCAGGAACAGTCCTATCTTGGTCAGAAATGCTGGCCAGATTTTATGAAAAGTTCTTCACCACAGAGGAGCGAGTAACAATGCTATCACTAACTCGCCACAGCCACAAGCAAAGATTGGGAGAGGAAGTAGATGTATATGTTAAGAGTTTTCGTGAGACGTCATTAGAATGCTTTGAACCAACCTCAGAAGAGCAATTGATAAAAATCTGTGTCAATGGCATGCTCAGAGAGTATCGAGTACATCTGGTTAATCATGAAATTAAGACATTCTCGGCTCTAGTGAATAGTGCCCGACGACTTGGGGAGATTATTCCACCACCCGCCAAGGGAAATATGTCTTTGTTAGGGCCATCTTGAGGGCGACCTTCAAAGATGGAGGGCCCAACCAGGTTCGAACCGGTGACCTCTTGATCTGCAGTCAAATGCTCTACCACTGACTTTCACAGAGCTCTTTGGTCTTCTTCTCATAGTCCCCAAAAAGAATAGCGGTATCAAGAAGTATAGGTAAGCTTTGGGGATTTGACCTCGGGGCGGCTTTTCAATTTTTTTAAGGGCCCTTGAAAATTGAGTCTAGTCGCATGGCCTCATCCGCAAACGCCTCCAAAACATCTCAGAGAGATAAAACTTCTAAGGAAGCTATGAGGGCATCGACTTCAGCACAAGACGAACAATTTGAAGAGCACAGCCACGTCCTCTAGTGTGGGGGTAAACTCACCCCAGGAAATTACAAAAGTGTGATGTATCAAGCTCCACCGCGAGGTGATGGAAGTAAGTTCGTCGGTGTCTCTCTTGATAGATAACGTGGAGAAAAGCTTAACGGATCTTTGCCTTTTGAAGAATCTCACAAAACTTGGGAACCCCGAGAATATAGTATGATCATTCAATCCAGTTCGTGGTTGCACCCATGTGGGACCCATATTCTGTAAAGCTAAAAGGGTAATCTCTGCGTTCCAACCGAAGACGTGGAATAGACTCGGGAATAACAGCAAAGCTTTCCAAGCTATCATCTGTACTTAGTATCACAAGGTCATCGGACACCTCCATATCAAGTATGAAATCCTCCATTAAACTCCAGAAGTAGTCGTGCTTCTTTTCAAAGAAAGGCTCCTTACGCCACTCAGAAGGAGGAACTGGGGGAACCACTCCATTAGTCAAAGTCAGTTGCTTCTTCTTAGTCAGGGTAGTACACAGGATGAGGAGGTGTTCGAGAAGTTAATAGGGTAAAGAAAGCAAGGGAGAAAGAACAAGGAAGGAAAGAGAGGTAAGAAAGGAACAAAGTGGAGAAAATACCCAAAAATAGTGGCATATATAGAGCAGTGAAGGCGCGGGAACCGAAGAGACACGAGCAGTTACTCGACAGTCAAAAAATTGCTTGGGCCAGCCGCATATGGCACTCTACCCACAAAGGGATGATTGACTCCAAAAATAGGTGCTCGAAAGAAGAAAGAGGATAGGCACAAGGAGTTGCAAACAAATGTTTTCATAAAAACATTATTTGCAAGGGGGCAAATGTAAATAAGGGAAATGCAAAGGAACAAAGAAAGACAAAAAATATGGAAAGAGGAAGATGGATCGCGAGAAGACCCTATGCGGGGGCATCCTTCCCGCGTATGGGATAATCCCGCGGGGGACATGCACCCGCGTGATTAACCCATGCGCGGGCGACCCTTCCCCGCACAGGGTCAGCTACCTCCCCGCATAGGGATACTTCCCCGCGTAGGGACACCTCCCCGCGTAGGGACAAACCTCCCCGCGTAGGGACACCTTCCCCCGCGTAGGGGCATTTCTGCAAGATGACCCCCAGGGCCAACAAGGGGTTAGAAAAGCATACAAGAGCACAGGGAGTGAGAAGATTGGGGGCAATCCTCTCTGACGGGCATGTTATGTTTGGTAATTGGATTGTGTTTTCTAGGACCAACTCTGAAAGGAGTATGATTCTATAAAACACTTCTAAATTAACAATCATGGCATACTCTCAAGGGTTACAAGGAACCATGGATGAATGGGCCATTGTGTGGCTTAACCAGCTCACAATCCCGAGTGGTTATCCTTGTAGCAGGGGCTATGTAGAAGACTATTAATTCCTTTCTTCAATATGGAAAGTAACTAGTCGCGACGTTACTTCCAGCATTGAGAAGTGGGAATTAGTATGAGACTACAGTGTCCCACAGACCATTTTAGGCACAGGTACAGGCTGTGATATGGTCTGGGCGATCATGGTGTCATAATGAAGCATATGGCGTCATGGTCCCAGGCGGGAAGGTGGGTTGATTGTGGTATGGAGGATTGAGAGGAAGGCTCGTTGGGCCATGAGCATCTAAAAGTTGTGCTAGTGTGACTCTACGCGGGCACCATCACAACGTTTCTCGCGGGTATGACCAAGCCCGCGAGGGGTATAGGCTCATGGTTACAACCGGGAGTGGTGAAGGAAGGGATACGCGGCCAAGTGCCACGTAGGATGACAGCTGTCATAAGCCCCATGCCTGAGGTCTATAAATACCCCATGGCGTGGTGACATGTGGATCATTCTGGTGCCCCCTCCCTCTCCGAATCACTCTTGCTTTCTCTCTCTCCCACCTAGCACCCAGCTCACATTCCTATTATTATTACTCGGTTACTTCATCAGCTTGATCTCTTACATTCTAGTCCTGTGATAGTCATTCCTCATAGCAGAACTCATCTACCTATTTACAGGGTGTATTGTAAAATTACTCTATTAGAAAGGTTGGTATATACATGTTTACAGTATAATTGAATGAGGAAAGATAAAAAAAAGGCTTGAGATAAGATTTTTAAAGCATAATTTTGTCCTCAAAATTTATGCTTTTAGTTGTTTCTTAAAAGACAGGAGACAAATAATTAATAAACTCCTGATATATATAAATATATGTATATATATATATATATATATATCACTCAGAGAGAGAGAGTGTTGAAGTTCGAAGACATGCTTGCTGGCGCTACTATGTTCATGTAAGCTGAGGGTAATATTAATATACAACGGAAATAAATTTTTTTTGGTACGCCTGCCGACCTCACAGTCTACTTTTTACCACAACACAAAATTAATTCATTTAATTTGAGCACTTGTTATTTAGATATAGTGGGAGCTTAATTAGTTAATGCATGTAAGTAAAAACCATCCTTGCTATTTATGAATTACAAGTGGGATGTATACGTACTATAAAAAATTATTTTTCACAAGCAAATTCATCTGTTAGTAATTCTTGATTAAGATTTTGATCATATGTGATTTTAAGTGTATCTACATAAATTATACATCGTCTCGTATGAAATAATGCTACTGGGTGATGACCAACCTCATTCATTTACATGGATTCAACCTCTTATTAAATTGATGAATTAAAACGTTCATTAAATATATTTTCACCAACTATTGGATACAGGATACTGCACCTCCCATCATCCTCATGAATTGTTATTTCTTATTATAAAAAAAAATAGAGAGTTTTATTGGTGTATGAAATGTTGAACTTTTTTTTCAAAAAGTAAAAGGAAAGATAAACCAAGACGAGAGTCTAATGGTACTTTCTCGTCTTCCAAAGTATAAGTGAGTGTTCAAGTTTTGATAGAGGTAAAGTGAGTGTGTGAGTGTGTTTTTTTGTAAAATAAAGTAAATAAATAAAAAAGGGATAAAAGAAAATGGAAACATTTGTGGAAGTTAAAGGTTAATCCAAAAATAAAACATTTCATTTGGAGATGTTTAAATGAGAATGTGATTGTTCTAGAAAGTTTAGGTAAGAGGAAAATGACTGATGGTATCATGTGTAAAGTTTGTTGGTTTGAATTAACCTGAAACTGTAAATCATCTTTTTTGTAAGTGCCCCAAAGCCAAACTGGTTTGGAAGCTCTTTAAACTCAGAGTAGATGGTGAGGAAGTGGGTCATGGTCAGTGGGATAGATGGTGGAGATAAAAAATGGAGATGTGGTCAGATTCAAACGAGGATCAATTACTGAAAAGTATGGTTGATTTCTTGTGTTGGCAAATTTAGAAGGCTCGCAACGCTTGGTTGTTTGAAAGTAAATGGTGGGATGGATCCAATGGAGATTGTAAGAGTTGGAGAATCACATTGCTTTGAATATCTATGCTGTATTGAAAAACCACTTGTTGAACAGATAATAAATTGGTTGGTAGGCAGCGCGCAGGTCTACAAATCATGGTAGATGGCAAGCTCCTCCAGAAGATGTGTTCAAGATTAATAATGAATCACTGATGCATCATTTTGTAAAGATTTATGTGAAGCAGGGGGTGGTTTGATTATACGTGATCATTGGGGCAAGGAGTTGTGGGAGGCATCTTTTTTCTTTCAAAGAGTTTCAGATCGTACAATGGCTGAAGGTTTGGTTCTTTGAAAGCCTATGGCTTGGGTTACAGTAGAATTATGTTTGCCATTTAATTTTACCTTTTTAGCCCAGTGATTTGGAATGTTAGTTTTCGAGCGTGGTATTAAACAGCAGCTACTAGCAAATCTCCATTTAATTGAGAAGTGTTGGAATTTACTCTTTTGTAAAATAGCATATGTTCTATATTTATAGTTTTTTTTCTCCAAATTCAATCTAATGCAATTACTTCGTATATAAGATTGTGTTTGACTTTTTAAAAAGAGATTAAAAATATGACAATGTCACGTTTTGAAATTTGACCCGCCGGAACAACCCTTGTCCGAGTCTGATCTCCGGTGATCGTGAGGTGTCATGCTTGCCCGGTCATCGTCCCATGTCCCCGAACAACTGTGACAATTACTATTATGTCACCCTTGGTTCTGATCCGGACCACTGAGATCAATCATGCAGAAGTTTAACTAGTCCACCCTACGTTCTTATGTGGAACACTTGGGTTCTAATTTCACATCTCAATCATTAATATAAAACCTTAGTCTCACAACCTCGCGGAAGCGTCTACACTTGTACTTACATGTAAACGAGTCTTAAACAATCCCCATGGATGAGTTCCTTAAAGTGATTACCCAATACAATCCCAATTAAAGAGGTACCTGCCCTCACACATTGCGCTAAATCATAGATTAGGATTCCGCACAATCTCAATTACGATTCTATATAATGAATATTCATCGTACATTCTGCGTAATCCCACTAGAAATGGAGCTCTAATCCTCTCAATTTTTACGATTCATCGTAATCTCAATTATGATTCATTGTATCACTATGATTCCGCGTAATCATGATTATGATTTCGTGTAATGCCACTCAACTGAATCCCGTTTTATTATTCAAAGTTCATACCTAGCCATTTCTCAACCTCAATTTCCATTCACTTGATCCAATACAACACAAATGATATCTAAGCATAAAAGAAAACTTAAGACATCATTTAAATCATCTCACATTCATTCATATACATAATTGAACTCAAAACATCATTCCATAGTCTGTATATATACTAAATGGAAGGATCCTTATACATGGTATCAGAATCCAAACTATCTATACATCTATGGTACTATTACATAAAACATGTTTTTTAAAATATAATGTATTACATACATAGCCAAAAATAAATTTAGTCCACATTTCAAACATGCATTTCAAAGTAACTACAAAATGTCCAAAAGATCATCTATGCTCCAAACCAGCTTTAGATTAGTGAGACTTCACTACTTCCTTGCCATTACATGAAAAAGATTTATATATAGGGGATTAAGCTCCTATTTGCTTAGTGGAAATTCCTAAAACATGTTCCCTAAGGTCCCATGAATACACACACCCCAAGGAAAGAACCAACATGTATTCAATATTACATACCATTAACTATACTATGAATGTATGCACTATGCCATGCCTGCATGCCCTTCTCATGTTTCACATAACTGAGAAGCCCCGGACTCCAATGATGGTCCATCCGGTCAAGCCATACATCTCTCACAAGATACCCAAATTCTAATTTTAGACCACCCGGCTAACATTCGAAATCCATGTTTCGGTCCATCTAAGATTTTTTCTACAATCCTTCCACATACAACCCACTATGTATGTGCCATGCATGAACATTCATTTGCATACACAAGGGTCATAATTTCATGTCTTTTGCATATAAAACATACTTGCACATTTTTTATTGAGGCATTAATACAAACACATGGCTACATGTTTCACATAAGTGTACCAAACAACCATTCCCCCCAATTATTCATATGTTTTTCCCACAATTAAATTATACAAGGAATATAAACACAAAATCATGATTTCCATCTTTTCAAATTATACAAATACCACATTCAATACATATTTTTGTATACAAAATACACATATAAATATATAAAACCCTAGTTGTATGCCCTAGGCATCCAACCAACTCACCAAAACCCCATAATTCATGGGTTAGAGATTCCTACCTCGGATTGGAAGAGTTTCCAAACAAAACGCCAAATCTGTTCGGAATGAAAATTGCCCAAAATCAACTTTGTTTGCGTAAGAACCGTGACCATTTTTGGCCAGTTTTTCTTTATTTTCATTTATTGTCATATAAATGCTTTAAATGATTATATATATATTCTAAGTGTGAAGTACATGTTTGGGGACACTTATATAAGTCCGGGGAAGTTTTGAGAGCGTTTGACAAAAGTTGATATTTTTGGGTCGGGTGGGCCTAGGACGCAGGTCCCGTGGGCTCGAAAAATCTAAAAGTGTCGGAATGACGCCAAAATTTGAGGATAACTTAAATAAAATATTTGATGTGCTATGGAATCAATTTCGGGTCCGTAGGAGTTACCAAAATTAAAAACGGAGCCCAGGAGGTTTGGTGAGTGGCTAGTAATATTTTTGTAAATATGAGAGCTAGGCCTATAAATAGCAAAAAAGAGTATACAACAATTCATTTCTCATTCTCCATCAGCTAAATTGAGAGAGAGCAATATATCTATATATATCAATATCATCTTCTTCCTTATCCATTAAATTTGAGAGACTTGGGGAGAAAATTGGAGGCGCCAAAGAAGAGAGAAACAGTCTATGCATTGAGGGCTCGAGTTTGATCCATTTAGAATTGAATTCAGAGAAAGTTGATTTCAGTGAAAAATTTGGGGATTTTATTTGGAAGCTCTTCCAAATTGAGGTAATGATGCCTAACCAATAGAATCCGAGGTTTTTTTTTTTAGTATATTGGTTGTTTATGGCAACCAATTGGTTATATGGGTATATTTAAATGTCTTTAAAGGTTAAAACATGCTTGATTATACTATTTAATGAATTTTTTATGTTAAATGTGATGATTACATGTTTATAATTGCCTTAAATGATTATGAAGCATATGTAAATTGAAATGTGAAATAATTTTGATTATTTATGTACATATTGTGAAGGTGACACTTATGTGTTTGATAAATTACCTTGAAAGCATGTTTGGATGAGAATCATGTTTAATTGTCAATATAAATGATATGAATTGTGGAAGATGTGAAATGTGATCAATATGAATGCATGTGAAGTTTATTTGAAATATGTGCAAGCATCATAATTAGTATTACATTACTTTGAATTGTATTTGCACGGCGAGCATGATCATACGGGAATTTGTCTTCATTCATTGGTATTGGTGAGGGTGGGGAGCTCAATTAGGCAGTGAGTCCTCTTGACGAGTGGTAAGGTAATCTGATTTGGAGCCTTGTGGGGCAATTCAGAGAGGAACCCTGTGGAGTGACCTTTAAATGAAGCTCCAGAGTAGATAGAAGATGATACTCCCTAAAACAGAGTCCTATGATCAGGTAAACCATTTTTGGAGCCTCAGTTAGGTGGGATTGGGCCGCTCGTAAAACTGGAACCCAATAGATGTGTGGAGAGTATGAAGGAGTTACGCATATCATGTTGCATTATATTGCTTTTAATATGGTTGTGATGTACGGGTATTTTCTTAACATGATTAAATGCAAATGTATATTTATGTGGTATTCACGGAACTTGTAAAATTATGTTTTAGACATACCAACTGAGCGTGTTGTAGCTCATCCCATAAGTATTAAATTTTTTCAAGAAAGGAAGTGATGGAGTCTCCCCAATAGTGAGTTGGCGTGGAGTGGGATCAATTTCATTTAAATACTTTTATTTGCTTTATTTGAATGCATGTCTGGATTATGAACTATATGCATGTGATAAACATGTATAAGATTTATTATGTTTTGAGGACATGTTATATTATGCTTTTTGATTGTATACGTTTAAACACGAATTTAAGCATGATGAATGCTAGATGATGCGAACAATGATTTGTTCATTTTTACATGTATAAACTTGTGAGAATGGTTGTGTTGATGAATTGGTATAATGAAGATTTTGTATGAGGAGAATGGAGATTAAAGTGTAAGAATTGACACTTATAATTTTTTGCAGAGAAACAGTGTTCGAGGGATTTTGATCAATCGAAACCCCTGTTTTGATAAATCGAAATGCCTTGATTAATTGGCCAAGTATCGAAATGGTTCGATAGAAGGTGGTCAAATTCCAGTAGAATTTCGATAGTACTTTGATACATGTTCAATCAAGCGTAAATTTTGATCAAAAGGTACACTTTGATCAATCAAAAAGTGTAGGGACTGTGTGCTTCCAAAGGAACTTATGTACCTATGTTCTCAATAAAGGATATACGTAGTGGACTTGAATGGCTTATGTATGTATGTATACATTGTAATAACTTAGATTGTTGATCATTGTGATTTATTTGGTGAGGGATATATGTATTGATAATGTAAAGACTTCCGCGACAAGTCATGGCCTGGGAGTCGAGGCGTGACAGATTGGTATCGATGATGATATCAGATGGTGATTGATGGTATTTTTTATGATTGTCCGGGTCATGAAGTGACAATCGAGTTATCATGACAACTCACTACTCGGAGTTCAGGCTTGGACCCGGGGAGTTTCGGTGGTCCGAATTTCAGGGCGTGACAGCTTGGTATCAGAGTACAATATCAAGGTGAGATTGTTGTTGAGATAGTTCATGTACTCTAATGAATGAGTTCACTCTTGGAATTTAGGCTTGGACCGGGGAAGACCCGGCGGTCTGAATTTTGGGGCGTGACAGTTTAGACCAAATCCAAGCTCTTACCGTGTAGAACAAACTTTCCTTCTTTAGTGTCTTCCAAATCTCACCTTAGAAGCTTCAAAATTTAGAAAGATGGAGAGAATTGTAAAGAAAAGGAAGAGAGAGGAGTGGGTGACTGAAATATCTCCACTAAATGCCCGAAAATTTGCACTAAGTGTATTTATTACACTTTTGGTGTAAAATGACCAAAATGCATTTTAGTCACTTAACGTATCCTTCCGACCTCTATTTTTGATTTCAAATCAAAAGCAGCTGTGCCTCCGAAATTAATTTCTTATCTCTTAAAACATTTCAAATGGTATTAAATCAAAAATAAAAAATTTTAAAAAATATCTGGTTCTTCGGGCCCACTTGACCTGCGTCTCGGACCTTACCGACCTGAAAATCTCAAATTGAGCCAAATGATTCCAAAACTTTTCCGAACCTCTAAAAAAGTCTCCAAACATGTATTTAATATTTAAAACATGCATACCATCATTTAAAATAATTTATATGATGATAAATGAAAAAAAAAAAAAAAAAGGAAAATCAACCAAAAAATGGTCATAATCTTTATAGACAAACTAAGAAATTTTACCGTTTGGTTGGAGGGATAGAAAAATGGGTGAAAAAGAGTGAGGGATGGATGGATGAGGCATCCTTAGAAAAGAGAATGTGTTTCCTTCACTTTTTGTTTAATTGAATGGAAGAGATAATAAAAAAATGGATGGGGTGTCACATTTTTTTTGTTTGGTTGGAAGGAAGATAATGAGATTTTTTTATATTTTTTGTTACCAATATACCCTTATTATACTTTTGTTTGGAGGAGCATCTACCCTTATTTATAGGTATTGAGAGAATTATAGAATATTCAAACAAAAAAATATAAGTAATTTACAAGATTACCATAAAGGAGAGCTTCACAATATGAGAGAGTTTCAACATTAATCTCATGTGTACCAACATTAATTTTAAACTAATGAAATACAATAGTGAAAACTAATGTAACTTTGAGAATTGGCTTTGGGACAGTTCATCAAATCAAAAACTCTGTGTTTGTGTGTAAAAGAGAGGATGATGATCTTGTGTGTGAAATCCAAAGGGATGAGCTATGTGTTTGTGTGTGAGACGAATGGAGCTTGTGTAGGTGTGCTAATGAAGGTGACCTCAGAATAATGCCTATCACGTGATACTTCTTGAACACATGTCTTTTTAGATGTCAAGTCTCTCTGGCCACATAGGATGTTAAGAAGTCAAGCAAGAATTGGCCAGCATGACAACCACATAAGACATTGAAAAGTCAAACAAGGATTGACCACCATGACAACTATATAGGACATTGAAAATTCAAGAAAAAGACTTGTTGGTCCACCCAAATTCTAAAACTTTGAGAGTTCTTTTCAAAAAAATCATAAAAGAACCTGACACTAGGCCATTTGAACCTTGAGTCACATCTCGAGTACCACTGCAAGCACTGACCCCACTTTAGGCTATTTGAACCTTGAGTCATATCTCAAGCACCACTACAAGCCATGACAGCTTGTTAGGCAGTTTGAGCCTCGAGTCATTTCTCGAGCACCACTGCAAGTCCTAACACCATGACTTTCCATTTGAGCCTCGAGTCACATCTCGAGCACCACTGCAATCGCTGATATCATGTCAGGCCATTCAAGCCTTGAGTCACATCTTGAATACCACTGAAAACCTTGATTCCATGTTAGGCCATTCAAGCCTTGAGTCACACCCTGAGCACCATTGTAGGCCTTGATACCATATCAGACCACTCCAGCCTCGAGTCACAGCTCGAGCACCACTGCAAACCTCGAGCCACATCTTGAGCATCACTACAAGTTCTGACAGCTTGTCAGGCATTTTGGGCCTTGAGTCACATCTCGAGCACCACTGCAACTCCTAACACCATGACATGCCATTTCAGCCTCGAGTCACATCTCAAGCACCACTACAATCCCTGATATCATGTCAGGCCATTTAAGCCTCGAGTCACATTTTGAGTACCACTGAAAACCTTGATGCCATGTCTAGCCCTTCAAGCCTTGAGTCACACCCCGAGCACCATTGCAGTCCTTGATACCACGTCAGGCCACTCCAACCTCGACATGTTTTAAGAAATGTTGTAATCCCTAACAACGTGTCATGATACTTAAAATGCTCGATCCACCCCTCGAGTGGCACTACGAAATGACGAACTATGTCGATTTATCAAGTAATGAGCAAGACCTGGTAGGATCTCTTTACACTGATAAAACTACTTCCTTTACAATATTTAGAAAGAATTTAGATTGGAGGATAAAAACTGTCTAGAGAGAGCCTAGCACGACTGATGGGTCTAATTGATGGTACAATGAACACATGTTGCGACAAAGACCTTTATAATCACCATTAATGCTCTACTATGAGCCATTAATACCTTCAACCACCATCGCTATGGTATAGCCGAATACATTTAATACCCACAAGAGCTCATATGCCATGCCTCCTGAGAACACGACAATGTGAGAGAATTAACCCCTTAGGTGTTTAGGGAATTATTACCTAAACACCTTAGGGTTTGGGTGATGACCCAAATGGGTCTAATCCATCGGGTAATAACCAATTAGGACTGGAGGTTATAAATACAATAGCCTTAGTAAATTCTAAGGCATGACAAAAAGGAAGGGATTAGAAACTCTGTCACGACGACAAACGTCCCTACTTTCACTACAACTTTCATTAATTAGCTATACTTCTCCTCCTTCATCCGCATCTGGATACGTTCTCTAGATCTTTCATAGTTGTGTTGAATACTTCATTAATTACATGTGTTACTTTTGACTGATAAAGAACCCCTATAGTCTTATTTTATTTTATTTTTTATAATTAAAACTACAATTTTCAAAAAACTACAACCAAACATGAGAACATTTCAGAGAAAATCGAATCAAACAGATCCTAAGCTTTTAGCTATACCAGTAGTTGACAGTGAGCACGGTATTAGACTATATATACGTAATATATATATATATATACCTGGCCTTCTTTGGTAAGTATTCTGTTGGGCCTTTTTGTTGCCCTTCTGAATTTGTTTAACCTTCTGGGAAAAAATTTTTATTAGTTGCTAAAGTATCATTGAAAAAGGAAATAGAGGCTTTAATCAGTATTCATGTTACAAGTGTAATGTGTTTGAGAGGAGGCTAAAAATAAACCTAACTTTTAATTATAAGAAACACAAAAACAAGAAGGCCAATGGTATTTGCATTGGTGGCATTAATTCACTAGTTATTCTTGAAAACTAGAGAAAAAAGGAGACTATAAAAGAACTTGGCCTTTTGCCAAGCACTTAGGTATAAAACATGTGAAGTTGAACACATGCAAAACCTCCTTCTACATGGTGTTTTTTTTCTTTTCTTCCTGAATCCTTCTATATGGTGTTTGCCAAAAAAAAAAAAAGAAGTAAAAAGAAACTAGCCATGAACACAGTGGATTAGGTTATCAAAAAGATGCCTAGCAATCCGAATCCACCAATTATTAGGTTTGTATTGGTATGATTAGGGTGAAGTGTTCCTAATCATGTGCCCAAATAAGATAAAAGTGCGAATGGGTGATCTTCTAAGCATTATATTATAATTTCACCAATGATTAATTTCGAACTTTATTGGTTATGTGAGTTTTGATCATTGATTTGATTTGGATGCCATGACTACCTCCAGTAGTGCTCTTGTGGCCCCCTTGGGTTGCTCACGAGGCTCTTAAATAACTTATATTTGATACCATTATACTTGTTCAATCATTTCATATTTTCCTCCCTTTGATTCACCATTATTATTATAATCAGGCTTTATAAAAACAAACGTACATTTTGTTTTTTTGAAGGGTAAAAAATTTGATACTATTATACTTGTTCAATCATTTCATATTTTCCTCCCTTTGATCTACGATTATTATTATAATCAGGCTTTATAAAAACACTACATTTTTTAAGGGGTGTAAAAAAACGCTAGAGGAAGGGTTTGAACCTTCGACCTTATGGTTAACAGCCACACGCTCTAACCTGCTGAGCTACTCCAGCTGCTTATGATACATTCAATTTATATCATATGACAAACCAGTAATTTTCAAATTACTTGCATAATTACATTCCAAATTGGTATCATTTTTATACATTGCACAATGAAAATATATGATACGAAATCTATATATATATATATATATCTGACAGAGCATTTTAGAAAGCTATTTTTTATTTTTCTAATAAAATTTGAAAACTAATGAGTTTAATAGAAAATGAAAACAATTCAAAAATAGCGGCCCTAAATTTTTTTTTGAACCTTCGACCTTTTGGAAATTGTAAAAATGAATATAAAATATCATATAAAATTTTATTCCAGGCAAATAACAGCTTCTAGTGGGCAAGGCTATTAGAAATTAAACTTGATTAAGTAATTTTAATTTATATTTTTTGAAGTTACAAGTCTTTTAATTTGGAGTCTTAATTTTGTATTAGTGGGGTTTTAATTGTGTTAGTGGAATATATGGGAGTTGAGTTGTGTTGGTGGAGTTTTAAATGTTATGTTAGTGGGTGTAATGGAATTAAATTAGGCATTTACATGTAGTTGTTACATATTTGTTTTGAAGTCTATATAATGTTATGTATTCTACCCTATATTAATCGAGTGGAATAAAATATCTTCCAAGTGTGTTCTTCCCTCTCCCCTTCTCTTTCATTATTTTTTTACTTTTTTTATTTCCAACAAAATGGTATCAGAGCTAGTTTGTGAGGAAGAAAGGAAATGACAAACAATTTGGTTCCATTTCAAATACCTCGATTCAGCAAAGATAACTATGAAAATTGGTGTATTTGTATGAAGACAATTTTGAGAGCACAAGATGTGTGGGAAGTTGTGAACAAAGGTTATGTTGAGCCATAAGATGAAGCAACCTTGTCTAAACCTGAAAAAGATACTTTACAGGCCACGTGAAAGAAGGACCAAAAGGCGGTCATGACAATCCATTAATGTTTGGATGATGGAATGCTACAAAGAGTTGCTAATGTAACTAATGCAAAGTAACTATGGGAGATTCTTCAAAATTTATGCGAAGGAGTTGATAAAGAAAAAATGGTTTGCCTCTAAACTTTACAAAGTGAGCATTAAATATAAAGAAATTTGAATCAATTTTAGATTATTTTTTAAAGGTCCTGGCTATTGTAAATCAACTAAGGAGATATGGTAAAGCCTCCATGAATGATACAAAGGTCACAGAAAAGATTCTTCAGTCGTTGGATCCCAAATTCAACTATATTGTTGTAGCTATTGAAGAATCAAAGCATTTGGATTCTATGACCATTGATAAACTTATGGGTTCGTTCCAATTTCTCCATCATCATATGATAAGAGTAATTATTTTCTTCTATTTATTGATGATTTTAGCCGCAAAACTTGGATGAATTTACTTAAACAAAAATCGGAGATGTATGGAGTTTTTTAAAAATTTAAAGCATTTGTGAAAAAACAAACGATTCACTATCAAATGATTTCAAAAAATTTTGTGAAGAAAATGGGATTCACCATCCTTTAATGGTTCCAAGATCGCCCTAACAAAATAGAGTCGCCAAAAGAAAGAATAAAACCATTCTCAATATGGCTAGAAACATGTTGAAAAACAAGAAAATGCCTAAAGAATTATGGGCAAAGCCGTTGATTGTGCGGTGTACTTGTCCAATCGTTGTCCTAATAGAATAATGCAAAACCCGACACCACAAGAAGCATGACATGAAAGAAAGCCAAGTGTCTCTCATTTGCAAAGTTTTGAGAGCATTGCCCATGTACATGTGCCATATGAAAGGAAGACTAAGTTAGACAACAAAAGTGAGAAATTTGTGTTCATGGGCTATGATTCAAGATCCAAAGGCTTCAAGTTATACAACCCAATCAATGGAAATATCATCATTAGTAGAGATGGTGAATTCGAAGAGGAAGCCACATGGGATTGAAACACTCCAAATGAAGACTATGATTTTCTATCAGTCTTTGTAGAGGAGCAAGCAAGTGAAGACATGGAGCAACCCATTTCTCCACTAACATCACCTTCACCATATAAACAAATGAACAATAAACCCCATCATCATTAATTTCAAGTGACACACCACCACATTGCATAAGGAGTCATCGGGATATATATGATGACACAGAAGAGGTAACAAACAAATCTAGTGATTTAACACTTTTTTGTTTCTTTGTAGATTGTGAACGTATAAGATTTAAAGAGGCAACACAAGATAAAAAGTGGAGAAATCCTATGGAAGAAGAAATTAAGTTTATAGAGAAGAATGACACATGAGAGCTTGCTACATTACTAGAAGGACAAACGACAATTGTTGTCAAATAGGCGTATAAAGCCGAAAAGAATACAAATGCTGAAGTTGAAAGGTACAAAGCAAGTTTGGTCACCAAGGGGTACACCAAAAGTTTGACATTGACTATGATGAGGTATTTGCACCCGTAGCCTGTTTGAAAACTATAAGATTGATAATTTCTTTAGCAGCCCAAACCAATTGGAGAATCCATCAAATGGATATGAAATCAACTTTTTTAAATGGTTTTCTTGAAAAGTCAAGAAGACAAAGTCTTGAAGTTTAAAAAGGTTTTACATGGCTTAAAGTAATCACCAAGGGTATGGAATAAACAGATTAACAAATATTTCCAAGAAAATAATTTTTCAAAGTGTCCATATGAACATGGTCTTTACATTAAAATTAGTGAGAATGGAGATATATTTTTGGGTAAATACCACTTACACCCCATCAGTTTAGGCAATATCTTGACTAGACCCCCTCCAGTTTCAATAATCCCGACTACACCCTTTTAATTTTGGAATCATGTATTGATTTGCCCCCTCCGTTAGTACGACGTCAGCAGACAAAGGGAATTAGCTAACGTCAGCAGCAAAAACATGTGTGAATGGTCCTTTTTACGCTTCTAATACATAAAATGACATATTTGACCTCATTAAGTCATGCACAATTACAAAACTCGCCTTATCAACCACCCACACACTCTCTCTATTCCTTTATATATATGTTATTATTGTTATATATATTATTATTTCTGTTATATATATGTTATTATTGTTATATATATATATATATATATATATATATATATATATATTTCTGTCTCTCTCTCCCTCAACTTTCCCAATTATATCTCTCTTCTCTTTCTCTGTAATTCTCTCTCCACCTCAGTTTTAGCTTCCCTCTCTCTCTCACTGCCACCACCATCGGAGCACCGCCTCTGTCGGCAATGACTAAACCTAACTGAACCACCATCTTTTTTAGCTGAGCATTGCCGTACCGACCAAACCCACAACCAAACTAAACCAACCCAACTGAACCACCATTTTTTTCAGTCGAGCACTGTCATGTGAGATATAATTTTGTAATTGGCATACTTTGGTGATCCAAACCTGATTGATCGAATTGTAATTTTTGTGTTATTTTATGTAATCGTTCATCAACAATTTCAAGCTGATACTCAAGTGCATAGAAGCAGTTCAATTGGTATGAACACCATAGAGTACAGGTAAGTATGGTGAGGACACTCTGCACTTTAGATTTCTGAGCCTATTTTTGAAAACTAGAGTTTTTGGGAAAATTTGATGGTTTTTCAATGTAGGACCAGTCCCCAATGTTGAGGACCGGTCCAACTTTGTTTGATACTTTTGGTTTATGTAGGTTTTTAAAAAGTCCAACCGGTCATAGTAATTGGGCACTGGTCCCACTTAGCCTGTTCCAAATAGAAAATAATTTTTGATGAAAATTCTGATTCTTATTGGGTTTGAAACTTCTAGGAGAGTTCTATTTTGGTATTCAACTTCTTTTCCAAGTAAAATTAGGAATCCTTTGCCTATATATATGTATCTATGATTTCTCTACAAATATGCCTAGAGAATTATTATTTTTAGCGAGAAAAAGTATTTACAGTATTATTAGGGCAAAATATTTTTGGCACACATCTATATTTCATGAGTGATATTTAGGATAGTGTTTTACTGCTGATTAGCTGCTCAGTGACTGCATCAAAACTTTCGCTGATCAGAGCATTAGATTCGTGGTTCTTCTCCTACTTAATGAAGAAGAAATGTGACCATATCGCACTACGAAGGGAACGAAATACTTGCTGAGTATTTTTGTTCTTCTAGCAATCTTTTTATAAGGATCGTGACGTTAGCCAGAAGTCTGCAACAGTTAGACTTGAAGTTGCAATTGTAAGCCTGAGGTGTTCCACATCAAATTCTTAAAAAAGTGAAGATGGGTGTGAGTTTGAGACATAGTCTACTGTACTTTGCTTCATTATAGTAGATTGATTTCCTAAGGCTTTCTGCGTCCCCCATGATTTTTTTTCGATAAGGATTTTAAATGTATATTTGGTGCATTCTTTACTTGACTTACACTTTAAGTTATTTACTTGTTTCATGTGTTTGAATAATTTATAATTGCACTTAAAATTGAATTAATTTTAAAATTAAGCAAACGAGCAAGTGAACCTATTCACTCCCCTCTAGGTTTTAAATTACTTTTGTAACCACTTTCGCACCGCACAACTCACATGCCGCACCGACCAAACACATCACCAAACTGAACCAAACAGTCGCAATCGCCAATCAGACCACACCCACACCAGAACAAGACCCAATCATATCACACCCACACTCGCTCCGGAACATACCACAACAGTCACAAACCACAACGCCGTCACCACAACCACTTGTGCTGCTGCCAGTGGCAGAAACAGTCATCATCAGACCTAACTAGTACAGCTCCACTGTGGTCCAGACCATTGCAGCCACCGTTGCCACTGTCTAGTCCGTTACTTCGACAAGTAGATGTGATGCACAATAGATCCAGATCTGCATAGGCGGTTGTTGCAGATGGTGGAGATGGTGTGATGAAGTTGATAGCTGTTGATGAAGGTGTGGATGAAGAAAAAATGAGACAGGCGTGAGACATTAGAAAGATAGGGCAAGAGAAGAAGAGAGAGAGAGGAGGGCAATTCAGTGTTTTAACCTAATTAATTTTTATTAATTAAATATATTAATGAAGGGTAAAATTTTAAAATCACCAAAAACCGTTAGTTAGACTAACGACCGTTAGTTGCAGGGGGTGTGGTTGGGATTATTGAAACTAGAGGGGGTCTAGTTGGGATATTGCTTATACTGAGGGAGTGTAAGTGATATTTATCCTATATTTTTTATTTGCTTGTATGTGGATAACTTGATATTCACAGGTTGCAGTCTAATAATGTTTGAAGATTTCAAGAAAGTTATGGCTCATGAGTTTGAGATGACAGATATTGGCATCATATCTTATTATCTTAGCATTGAGGTTAAACAAATTAATGATGGACTATTCATTCACCAAGAGGGCTATGCTAAATAAATTCAAGATAAAAGATTGTTAATTGGTGAATTCCCCTATTGAAATTGGAATCAATTTGTCTGAAGATGGAGAGACTATAGATCTAACATTTTTTAAAAGTCTTGTTGGAAGTGACCAGTGTTGAATGTTATATATTCTCATCCCTTTACTTATGTATTTTAATCCCATAGCTGCACATATTGTATAATTTTTATTGTTTTTATATTTTTTATGATTTCAGGTTCAAACTCAGAATTCGGCGCAATTCGACTCCTTTGTCAGTTCAAGAACGCATTCCTATGTCCTATCGTGCTTCATGGAAAGTCCACATCAATAAATAGTGAATGGCGTGACAAGACTAGAGTCAGGAAGCTGAAGAGTTGAAAATCTATAGAAGAAGGGAAGATCGATCCATCGAAGTCACAGCTTCGATGCATCAAAGTACGTACTTCGATACATCACAAATTCCTACAGAAGATATTATATTAAAGATATTTTGTCCACTTGGCCACTTGTCTAATTTCTTCTAGAAGATGCCTTGGACAAAAATTCAGTGATCTTTTGAGCCTCAAATCAGATATATAGCTAGAATATATATAATAGATATATATATCACAATTCTTATAATAGAGAGAATATATAGAATTCTAGAGAGAGAAAATGAAGTTCTAGAGAGGGAAAGCTTCAAAGAGGGCTTTGTAAGACTTTGGAGACCATTTTGAGCATGGGATCATCTCTGTCTATGGAGTGCTTCCAGCCCACCATGATCAACTAATCCTTCTCTAGGATTTTGACAAACCCTAGTCTTATAAATATGTTCTAACTTTAGTGAATTGGGGTTTTTATGTAATTTTTGTGTATATGTACCTTGCCTTAAGTCTTATGAGTAATATAAGTTTACACATTCTTCATGTTCATGTGAGTAATTTATCTTTCTTGTCTTAGAACGCTTATTTTTCTCACATGATCTTCAAACACTTGTAGTTCCACAAGGACTACACGTGATGGCTTCGTACTAGTTTTCACTTTAACATGCATAGCTAGATTTGCATAGTCCATGCTAAGAGATGGTAAATTAGCTACACTTAGTTAATTAGGTATTTAGGTAAGTAAGTAGGTAGGGAATTTACATGTATCGGAGATGGATAATAGTATTTTAAGGTCTATGTATCCTCATGACGGTAGTATTTTAGGCCACAAGCCATTTGCACCACTTAGTACATAATTGCGTGAATTCTCCCAATTTATTATAAGTGTGGCATACTACGAGGCTAGTGGTGAAGTCTCAACCCTAGTCCTTTACTCTTCTCTCAAACTTCATATTTTAATTATCTTTTATGCTTTTAAAGTAGAGTAAGAAAGCAACCTACACTTGGTTATGATTTAAACGAGAACTAACCATCGACCTTTAGCGAATTATTCCTACGTAGTCTCTGTGGGATCAACACCCTCAACTTAGAGCCCTATCCTTCAAGGATTCGTTCTATTATGAGTGGTAAATATAAATTACAAACATAGTAACAGTAGCAGCACAATAGGAAGCTTGAGGTATTTATCTTGCAAAAGGCTAAACATACACTTTGTGATTGGATTTGTTAGTCAATTTATGAAAAAACCCACCACGACTCATTTCAAGGTGGCTAAGAGGATTCTTCGTTACTGATCGGCGTTGAATGTTACGCATTCTAGCCTCTTAACTTATGTATTTTATTCTCTTAGTGATAGATTATTTTGTGATTTTACTTTATTTTAGTGTTTTTTTGTATTTTCAGGGCCTTAATGATTATTTCAGTTAAAACCGTGCTTTTGGGTTTTTAAAGAAGACATCCAAGATGGTGAGATGAAGCCTACATCAAGGAGATTCACTCAACCATTTATTTCAACTCAAATCAGCCCAAGAAAGAGGTTCAAGAGAATTGCAGCTGCTTAAGAAGGTTTCGGGCCTGAAGCCCAAATCTGCGCATAATACAGTCTTAATCCCATTTTGGAAAACGGATCAGAAGTCTTATTTTCGAGGCTCAAATCGACATAATTCTCGCGTGGGGTTGAACGAAATTCTATTCTGCACACTTTTATATTTCATGAAAATTCTGTAAATCGGACTTCTAGTGGGTCAAAAGTCTGGCCGAACGTCAGTAGGAAAAACCCACCTGATTAGTGCTGCGGGAAAACCTAATTTATTCCTAATTGGATTAGGACTTTGGTGTATTCTCTTGGGAAATAAAGTGAAGACTTGGAGGCTGAATTGAAAGGAGATTAGATAGAGAGAACAGAGCTTGGAGAGTCTGAGAGGGCTGGGAAGAGAACAGAAACATATTGCAGAGCCATTCGAGAACAAAGTCATACGCGTAATTCAGAAAGATGATGTCTTCTTCCTCAACAGTTGAAGCTTCTTCTTCTACCATGAGCGGCTAGTTCATCCACTAGGGTTTTGATGTAGCCCTAACAAAGCATCAATGGTTTGATTATTTTAATTATTGGGGACCTTTATATACATGCATAGATTGTGTAATTCAGAGGATTCTTATTATAGAATTGAGCAATAAAAGTCTAGTAAATTCAGTTTCAATGATTTCTTATCTTGTCTTAGATATTTAGTTGTTGTTATTGAACTCAATCTCTCTTATTTTCTGTGATCATGAGAGAGATTATTACACAATGGTAATCACTGAATATATTGTTATGAGCTTTGATGGATTATGCCTAGAGAAGATGAACCATACTGCACCCTAGATTAGAGTAGTTAGGCAGATGGCCCATGCCAATCGAAGATAGTCCATGGCTTAGCCTTAATCATATGTTATCTTCTTGACGGATGAAGGTGAGCTTGTAGCCACCGACACCACTTATGCATGATGTAATTCCCCTATAATTGATTCAATTGACCATTGATTGTGGAGTTAGTGGTGAAGTCAAACACCCTAGATTTCTCTCATATTATCTTCACTATCTTGTTTACCTTTGTTTTGTTTTATTTTATTTTATCTTTTTAATTTGTTTAAAAATCAGAATTCTTTTCTTCTAAATTTAATTAAAGTTAATTCCGTATTCCAACTCATCAGACCATAATCCCTGAGGTACGATACCCCTTTCGATAGCCCTATTCTGCAAGGAATTCGTTCTATTGCGAAGTGTGAAAAATTTTAATTGATATACTTTTTCAGTCACACTCGCACACGAATCAGTTACATAAAAAATACACTCAATTTTGGGTTATTCTATTCATTTTCTAATGATTTCAAGCTTGTAGGTTATTGTGATAACGATTGGGCCGGAGATTTGGATGATATAAAAAATACTTTCGGCTATGTTTTTTTCATGGAAAATACAGATTTTACATGGTGTATAAAAAAACAATTCATTGTTACACTCTTAACTAGTGAAATGGAATATGTTGCAACCACTTCATGTGTTTGTCAAACAATTTGATTGAGGAATTTGTTGAAGGAATTACACATGACACAAGAAGAGTCAACAGAGATCTTTGTGGACAAAAAATTGGCAATTGCATTAGCCAAGAATCCAATATTACATGATCGAAACAAGTATATTGACATAAGATTTCATTTCATTAGAGAATGCAAAACCAAGAAGGAAGTGGAGCTCAGTTCTTGAAGTCACAAGACCAAGTTGCAGATATTTTCACGAAGCCCCTCAAGTTTGGAGACTTTCATTACTTGGAGTGGAGAAATAAAGTTTAAGGGGGTGTTAGAAATTAAGCTTGATTAAGTAATTTTAATTTTTTTTTATAGTTACAAGTGTTTTCATTTGGAGTCTTAATTTTGTGTTAGTGGGTGTAATGAAATTAAATTAGGCATTTACACGTAGTTGTTACATATTTGTTTTAAAGTCTATATATATTATGTATTCTACCCATGTTAATCAAGTGGAATAAAATATCTTCCATTTTCCAACAAAGGCCACATGGGTTTAATTATATCACGGCAAACCATTATTGGAATAGCCTTCCAAATCTCCAAAGTTAGGGGTGCTTAAATAATCTCTCCAAATTAGGTTTAATTAAAACTACTCTATAAACGAACTATATAGTCGCCCTAAAGTAATCATCGACACTATATAAAGTTAAGAAGTATTTTTAATTAGTTTCAGTGGCATGACATGACAAAGTAATCTTTAATAGGGATATTCTAAAGACATTATTTTCAGAACATGCATGGTTTGTAAAGTTACACGATCCATCAATTTTTTTTATTTTTTTAACAAGTACAATATATAATAGTCATAACTTGCTTACTGAAGTAGCTCTCTCACAGTTTTTGTGAGATATATAATTGTAATTGGCGAATTTTGGTGTCAACTTGTTGATCGAGTTTTAATTTTTATTTGATCTTGTGTTGCGATCTTCGGAGCTGAACAAAAAGTGTCTTGATATGGTGGATTTGATGAGGACATCACTTAGTACAGGTATGTGAGTAAGGGCACTATGTTTTGAAGTTTGGTGGGCTTAGGACTTTGAAAATATGTTTTAAACTTGAAAAATGAATTTTGAGAAGTCCCACCGGTCGCCAATTTTTAGGACTAGTCCAACTTTTTTTGGGACTTTTGATTTTTTGTATGTCTGAAAAGTCTCACCGGTCCCTAATATTAAGGACCGATCTAACTTTTCTTAGGAATTTCAATTTCCTACAAGTCTGCAAAGTCCTATCAGTCCCCAAAAAGCAGGACTAATCCAACTTAGTTGATGTGTGCGAAAATTTCCATATTGAACCTAATTTGTTTCCTAATCAACCCAGACATCTCTAAACCATTCTTTAGGTGTTTTAAACTTGTTTTCCTAGTATACTAAGGACTCTAAACCTTATAAATTCCTCTTTATGCTTCAACCTAAGAGAGACTCACTGCTTTAATTGTTAAAGAGAGACATATATTTGGAGCTAAAAGAGAGATTTATGAGGAAAAATCTTTATTAATTTTATTTTTGAGAGCACACATGCAAGGAGTGTTTAAGTTGTGATGCTCTTCTCAATCTGATCAATTGGATTATCAAAAACATCATCAATTTACACAGTTTGATCAGAGCAGCAGTAGTGGCTCCTTGAAACTACATGTTTTTATTTGAAGAGAAAGAGAAACGATCGCTACGAAGGGAACGAAATACTTGTAGAGTATTTGTGGTCTTTCTGCTACCTTTTTAAAAAGATTTTGATGTTAGCTAGGAGTCTGCAGCAATTAGACCAAGAGTTACAAAAGTAAGCTTGAGGCGTTCCTCATCAAGTTCTTATCAGAGTGGAGTGGGTGTGAGTCTGTGACAGAGTCTGTTGTACTTTGTTTCGAGATAGTGGATTGGTTTCTCTGGAGACTTCTGCCTCACCCCCGTGGTTTTTCCTTTTCTAAGGTTTTCATGTAAAATTACTCGTGTCATCTCTAACTTTCCTTACTTGCTTTATTTATTTTATGATTGGTTTCGATTCTTAATTGGTAATCATTGTGGGTAATTAATCAATAATAAAAATTGGACAGGAAGACCTATTCACCCCGTCTAGGTCTAAGGATTAGCATCTCACTCTAAATTAACTGAATCGTTTTCGCATCGCATAACTCACATTTTTGACTTTAACAAGCAGCATCCGAAAAATATATGCTATATATGTTCCTCGTGTCATCTCTAACTTTTCTTACTTGCTTTATTTATTTTGTGATTGATTTGGATGCTTAATTGGTAATCATTATGGGTAATTAATCAATCATAGAAATGGGGCAAGAAGACCTATTCACCCCCTCTAGGGCTAAGGATTAGTATCTCACTATAAATTAACTAAACCATTTTCGCATCATGTAACTCACAATTTTGACTTTAACAAGCGGCATCCGAAAAACATATGCTATATATGTTCCTCAATATATATAAATAAATGGAATGACTCTCAAAACCCATTTATAAATTAATTAAACTTGTTTGATAATGCATGTTTTTGTTGGAAATTAAACTTGAATAAATTAACTTTTTATTATGTTAGTGGTTGTTATTGTATTAGTGGAGCTAATATTGTGCTAGTGGAAGACATGAGAAAGTTGTGGAGCTAATATTGTGCTAGTGGAAGTCATGGGTAAGTTGTGTTAGAGGAGTGGAAGACATGGAAGTTAATGTTATGTTAGTAGGTGTAATGGAATATACATATAGGTCATACATATTTGTTATGAAGCCTATATAATGCTATGTTTTCTACCAAAAAATATGTGAGAAATAAAGTATCTTTCAAGAGTTCCTCCCTTCATTTTTCTCTTCCAATTTTATTATTGTGTGTGTGTGAATTAGCCACTATTTTCCAACAAAGTGGTATCAGAGCTAGTTTCTGAGGAAGAAAGGAAATGGCAAACAATTCGGTTCCATTTTAAATGCCTCGATTCACCAAAGAAAACTATAAAAATTGGTGTATTCATATGAATGCAATTTTGGGAGCACAAGATGTGTGGGAAGTTGTGAACAAAGGTTATGTTGAGCCACAAGATGAAGCAACCTTGTCTCAAGCCAAAAAAACATACTTTACAAGCCATGAGAAAGAAGGACCAAAAGGCAGTCATGACCATCCATCAATGTTTGGATGATGGAATGCTACAAAGCATTCCCAATGCAACTAATGTAAAGCCACTATGGGAGATTCTTCAAAATTCTTACCAAGGAGTTGATAAAGTGAATAGGGTTCTTCTCTAAACTTTACGAGGTGAATTTGAAGTATTACATATGAAGGAATCTGAATCAATTTTAGATTATTTTTCAAGAGTCTTGGCTATCATAAATCAACTAAGAAGATACGGTGAAGCCTCCATGGATGATACATGGGTCGTTGAAAAGATTCTTCGGTTATTGGATCTCAAATTTCACTTTATTGTTGTTGCCATTGAAGAATCAAAGGATTTGGAGTCCATGACCATTGATCAACTCATGGGTTCGTTGCAAGCTCATGAAGGAAAAGTGATGAAGAAACAAGAGTCTTTGGAACAAGTGTTACAAACAAAGCTTTCTTTGAAAGAAAAGCATGGTGGAAACCAAAGGGGCCGAGGACGTGGAAATGTACGTGGTCGAGGAAGAGGAAAAGGTAGAGGTGAAAGAAGTGGTCACTATACCATCAACAATGAAGAAAAATGTCATGACTCACAACAAACAAGGTGGCGTGGAAGAGAAAATTACTCAAGGTCATATAGAAGAAGGTATGACAAATCTCAAGTTCAATGATACAATTGTCATAAGTATGACCATTATGCTTCGGAATGTAGAAATGCTACTAATAATGTTGAAGTTGAAGAAAAGACTAATTATGTTGATGAAGAAGTGGAGTCTACTTTGTTGTTGGCATACAAAGGTGAAAAAAGTGAAGAGAATATGTGGTATCTTGACACTAGCACTAGCAATCATATATGTGGTAGCAAAGACAAGTTTATTGATCTTGATGAAATGGTCAATGGCAAGGTGACATTTGGAGACTCATCACAAATTCCGGTAAAGGGGAAAGGTAAAATTTTGATTCATTTGAAGAATGGGCAACATCAATTCATTTCCAATGTTTATTATGTGCCTAATATGAAGAACAATATTTTGAGTTTGGGACAACTCTTAGAAAAAGGCTACAATATTTTCATGAAGGATTGTAGTCTTTTGATACAAGATCCTTTAGAAAGCTTGATTGTCAAAGTTCCAATGACAAAGAATCGGATGTTTTTGCTAAATATTCAAACCGATGTGGCTAAATGTTTGAAAGCTTGTTTTAATGATTCAACATGACTTTGGCACTTGAGATTTGGGCACTTGAATTTTGGAGGACTAGAGTTGTTGGCTAAGAAGATGATGGTGAAAGGATTGCTTTTCATTAACAATCCAAATCAATTATGTGAAAGATGTCTCATTGTAAAGCAACCAAGAAAGAGTTTTCTTAAGGATGCTACCACAAGGACAACGACTCCACTACAACTTATTCACTCAAATGTTTGTGGTCCAATTACTCCATCCTCATATGGTAAAAGTAATTATTTTTTGCTATTCATTAATGATTTTAGCTGAAAAACTTGGGTGTATTTTCTTAAACAGAAATCAGAGGTGTATGGAGTTTTTAAAAAATTCAAGGCACTTGTAGAAAAATAAAGTGGCTATGACATAAAGGCTCTTCAATCCGATAAAGGTGGTGAATTCACATCAAATGATTTCAAAACCTTTTGTGAAGAAAATGGCATTCATCATCCTTTAACGGTTCCAAGATCGCCTCAACAAAATAGAGTCGTCGAAAAGAAGAATAGAACCATTCTGAATATGGCTCGAAACATGTTAAAAAACAAGAAAATGTTTAAAGAATTTTGGGCTGAAGCTGTTGATTGTGCGGTGTACTTGTCCAATATTCGTTGTCCTACTAGCTAGAAGTGTGCAAACCAAGACATCACAAGAAGCATGGAATGGAAGAAAGCCAGGTGTCTCTCATTTACGAGTTTTCGGGAGCATTGCTCATGTACATGTGCCAGATGAAAAGCGGACCAAATTAGACAACAAAAGTGAGAAGTTTGTGTTCATTAGCTATGATTCAAGATCTAAAGGCTACATGTTGTACAACCTAAGCAATGGGAAGATCATCATTAGTAGAGATATTGAATTCGAAGAGGAAGCCACATGGAATTAGAATACTCCGAACGAAAATTATGATTTTCTTCCAATCTTTGAAGAGGAGCAAGTAAGTGAAGAAATGGAGCGGCCCATTTCTCCACCAACATCACTTCCATCATCATCAACTCATGAACAATCAACTCCCTCATCTTCAAGTTCAAGTGACACACCACCTCTTCGCATGAGAAGTCTTCAGGATATATATGATGACACAGAAGAGGTAACAAACAGTTTTAATGATTTAACACTTTTTTGTCTCCTTGCGAATTGTGAACCCATAGGATTTGAAGAGGCGGAACAAGATAAAAAATGGAGAAATGCTACAGAAGAAGAAATTCAATCCATAGAAAAGAATGACACATGGGAGCTTGCTACACTACCGGAAGGACAAAAGGAAATTGGTTTGAAATGGGTATATAAAGGCAAGAAGAATGCAAATGATGAAGTTGAAAGGTACAAAGCAAGGTTGGTCACCAAGGGGTATAATCGAAAGCCCGACAATGACTATGATGAGGTATTTGCACCCGTAGCCCGTTTGAAAACTATAAGATTGATAATTTCTTTGGCAGCACAAAATAATTGGAGAATCCACCAAATGGATGTGAAATCGTCTTTCTTGAATGATTTTCTTGAAGAAGAGATTTATGTTCCTCAACCGATGGGATATGTTGTGAAAGGGCAAGAAGACTAAGTCTTGAAGTTGAAAAAGACTTTATATGGCTTGAAGCAAGCACCAAGGGCATGGAATAAACGCATTGACAAATATTTTCAAGACAAAAAAATTTCAAAGTGTCCATATGAACATGCTCTTTATACTGTTTGCTTGTATGTAGATGATTTGATCTTCACAGGAAGCAATTCAAGAATGTTTGAAGATTTCAAGAGAAGTTATGACTCATGAATTTGAGATGACGGGCATTGGCATGATGTCTTATTATCTTGGCATTGAGGTCAAGCAAATGAAGGATGGAATATCCATTCATCAAGAGGGTTATGCTAAGGAAATTCTCGAAACATTCAAGATGGAAGATTGTAAATTGGTGAACACCCCCCATTGAAGTTGGAATCAAGTTGTCACGAGATGAAGATGGAGAGACGGTAGATCCAATATTTTTCAAAAGTCTTGTTGGAAGCTTGAGATATTTAACTTGTACAAGGCCGAACATACTCTTTGCGGTTGGGCTTGTTAGCCGATTTATGGAAAAATCCACCATGACTCATTTCAAGGCAGTTAAGAGGATTTTTCATTACATCAAAGGTACACTCAATTTTGAGTTGTTCTATTTATTTTCTAATGATTTCAAGCTTGTGGGTTATTGTGATAGCGATTGGGCTGGAGATTTGGATGAAAGAAAAAGTACTTCCGGTTATATTTTCTTCATGGGAAATACAGCTTTTACATGGTGTTCAAAGAAACAACCCATTGTTACATTCTCAACTTGTGAAGCGGAATATGTTGTAGCCACTTCATGTGTTTGTCAAGCAATTTGGTGGAGGAATTTGTTAAAAGAATTACATATTTCACAAGAAGGGTCAATGAAGATCTTTGTGGACGACAAATCGGTAATTGCAATGGCCAAGAATCCAGTATTTCATAATCGAAGCAAACATATTGACATAATATTTCATTTCATTAGAGAATGCATAACCAAGAATGATGTGTAGCTCAAGTTTATGAAGTCACAAGACCAAATTGTGGATATTTTCACCAAACCCCTCAAGTTTGGAGATTTTCACAAGTTAAGGAGTTTGCTTGGATCGGTGAAATTAAGTTTAAGGGGAGTGTTGGAAATTGAACTTGAATAAATTAATTTTTATTATGTTAGTGGTTGTTATTGTGTTAGTGGAGCTAATATTGTGCTAGTGGAAGATATGAGAAAGTTGTGGAGCTAATATTGTGCTAGTGGAAGTCATGGGTAAATTATGTTAATGGAGTGCAAGACATGGAAGTTAATGTTATGTTAGTGAGTGTCATGGCATATACATATAGGTCCTACGTATTTGTTTTGAAGCCTATATAATGCTATATTTTCTACCAAAAAATATGTGAGAAATAAAGTATTTTTCAAAAGTTTCTCCCTTCATTTTTCTTTTCTAATTTGATTATTGCGTGTGTGTGAATTAGCCACTATTTTCCAACAGATTTCAGGTGTAGTACTTGGAGGATAATAATATTAGTTTTTCAAAGAGCTTTCAATTTAGTTCATTCAAGTCATGAGAGCGATGGATCAATGGAGTTGCTCAACTAACTATATGTAATATTTAATTGCAACTTGCAATTGTGAGGTCTTGTTGGACCTGCTTAAAAATTAGTAAATTAAACTTGCCCTCACCTACATTAGCATGTTCTACCATGGATGTTCCATATATATATATATATATATATATATATATATATAGACATGCACTAAATTAGATTTATATGTATTCATGTCACTAATAGATTATTGATCTATTTTCTTTCTTGATGTCGTAATAATATTGATCTATATATATAGACTCACACAATTATATATATGTATGCATTTGTAATTTTGTATGCAATTACAACTAGACTATTGATTTTTTTTATTTTTTATTTTGACATAATAATGTTGGAAACCATATGAATTAATGGTGTCCTGGCATGGACTTAATTCCTATGTTTGGCAGTGGTGAAAAGGGGGAGGGAAGGGAGGAGCTCCCCTATATCGTAAGGTGAAGAGAGAGAGGGAATCCATGCATCCTTGAGATCGAAAACTTTCTCGTCCAAGTTGCATATATATATATGATGATGCAAAAATCCGCCCCGATCTGGTCAAACGCCAACTTGTGAAAAAGACAAGAGAAGAGTGATCGAAAGGGCACCGGTGTAGTGCCGGCCGAACACGCTCCGACGACCAAGTTAGAAATCGGAATGGTGTTTCAAGGGATGTAGAGGAACTCAGAGGGTATCGTTTGCGTACCTGGCATATGAATCGCCCCTGTATTTATAGCAGTGAAAGCCAAGCCGTGTCATAGTAAGGGACGACCTCTTGGAGATAGAGAAGTCCTTGTAAAAATAGACTTTCTGTCCATATCAGCTTGGGCCCATTACTTACGCTACACGTTTCATCCTTTTAGTCAACCACTCTATCAGATGCCCCCTGTTCATGAGGGTCAAATGCTGGGTCTTATGAACATTTTGGATTACTGATTGGGCTTCTCTATCGTACAAATAAACATTTTTCCCTTCTTTCTTTTCTCTTTTTTTTTTTTTTTTTTTTTCTTTCTTTTTTTTTTTTTTCTTTCTTCTTTTTTTTTCTTGGCGCGGCCCAGGTGGGCCCGGCCCAGCCAAGGCAGGCCGAAGCCGGCCGGGCAGCGCCCGGCCAAGGCCGGCCGAGGCTGGCCGGCCAAGGCCAGGCAACGCCCGGCCCGGCCGAGGCCGATCGGGCAGCGCCCGGCCAAAGCCAGCCGAGGCTGGCCGGCCAAGGCCAGGCGAGACCGGCTAGGCGGCGTCCGGCCTGGTGCGCCGGTCTCCGCCCGGCGAATTCACTCTGTACCGGCTCCCTTGCGACCGTTTGGCTTGTGACCGTTACCAAAAGGTGCCTTTTGTGCTTGAGGACCGTTGGGAAAGAGACGTTGGAGGGGCTTTGCAACGGTTGGCTTCCATTGCCTATATAAGCACACCTACCTTCATTCACTCCTCACTCCACCATACCTTGTCATCAGCTCTCCTTCTACTTACAGCTTGTTTCTCTAGCTCATGCCCGGCACAATTTTACCTTCTCTCTCTCGTTGTCTATACATTGTTGATCACAATTTCAACAAACCGGATCTAGAGCTCTTTGCCCCTGGTTCTCCCCTTGTTCAAGTATTCAACTTCCTCCATTCCATGATGGCAGACTACAACGAATGCCAAGACATTAGCTCTACAATGACGGATGCTGATGTTGAAGAGTTGGCTGCCTCATTCTCTTTTCCGGACGGGGTTGTAGCCAGAGCTCCCTTGCCGGCGGAGAGGGCCTTTTCCATCTGCCCAGGAGAGACGTGTTTCTATGAGGGCTACTTTCTTTCGGGCCTGCGTTTCCCCATCCCAGACTTTGCGAAAGAATTGCTCCGATACATCAACCTTTGCCCTTCTCAGCTTACGCCTAATTCTTGGCGTATTATTATGGCTACCCTGGTCCTTTGGAGGTCCAGCAAGCTCACTCCTCAACCAACTATGAACGAGTTTCTTTCTTGTTATACTATCTTAAAAAGTAAGGACTGGCGTCACATTCAAGGCCAGTCTCGCGGTGTAGGTAGTCTTCCCAAAGGATTGGTGATTCTCGACAATGGTCAACGGATAAAGAACTGGAAGGAACGATTCTTTTTCATTTCGGGTGATTGGGAGCTTTCTCCTCACCTCATTCCCCGCACATGGACCGACGGGGTCGTGAGTGGTATGCTTTTTCTACCATTTCTCTTCAAGTCATTCCTTCCTTCTTACGTATGCTTATAGAAATTGGTGTATTTTCATGAACCAGCTGTCAGGGTGGAGCCCGAGATAAGCCAGGAAGAGGACGACAGGTTAGACCTTATCTATAATCTTGGGTTGAGGGATGCATTGACCTTGACTTCCGACGCAGAATTGAGTACAATTGGTTACCCCCCTCGCATGTTTGGGGAGAGGAGAGGTACACCTCTACATTCTTCGACCCCTTATTCCCTTCTCTTCCTGAATTTGAGAAATATAAATTTTACCGTACACATCGTGCAGGATCTCGGAGGAGGCCCGACCAAGACATCCGCATGTTGGCGAAAGGGAAGGGTGTTGAGGGATCCTCGTCCCCTGTTCAGAAAAGACGACGTCAACCCGTTCTTAGGAGCATCGGTGCACCTACAGGTGGGGGCTTATCCTCTCCCCCTTCTATCGGGAATTCTCCCCTTACAGCCACCATGAGTACTCCAGCTCCTGGCGCCAACCCCTTTGTGATACCTTATCCACCTCTGTTCACGGGCAGTAGCCTGGCCGACCCAGGTACCTTCGGGGTGCCGTTGACTCAACTCTTTGGTGGGGACAGCATGCATGTATCGTTCTCCCCGGCCACCAGCCACACCGGGTTATTAACCCCCTCGGCCGGCCATACAGGTTCGTTGCTGGGTGACACATCCTTTGCTATAAAAAGGGCTGGGGAATTTGCTCTCCCTCGTGATCTCGAAAAGATGGACGCCCTTGATACAGTTTCCTCCACCGGATACTTACTGGCCAATATGGCTCAGGTATGCCTCTCACCTATCTATCGTGTTTGGGTGAGATTCTGATATTTCTCCTTCTTAACTCCGTGCTACCCTTGTATATTTGATAAGGCCTGACGATTGCCCATGGTCTCTCCAACCGCTACCCATGTGCAGAGGAGGAGTTAGGGAAACAAAGAGCGGCCTTTGCTGCGGAACGCGCTTCCTTCGCCAGTGAGCGTGCCGGCTTTAACTCCCAGCTTGAGACCCTTCGCGCTTCTCATAGTGAGGAAATAAACACCCTCAACTCCCAGCTCAGCCATGAACGGGAGGAAAGAGAACTGGCCGTGGAGAACTTCAAGGAGTCGCCTGATTTTGACAGGGCCCTCAACCAGTCATACATTGATGGCTTTGAATATTTTCGTGAAGTAGCGCAGGGTCAATGGCCTGACATGAACTTCTCCGATCTGTAACTTGGAGATCCTGACCCTTGAGCCGGGGTCTTTTTTCTTTTGGTATCCATGTAGTGTTCCTCGGTGTAGAGGCTCCATGTACCTTTTGTCCTTATTTACCTAATGAAAGATTGCGTGTTTCTATTGAATATGGATCATCGTGTAAAGGTTACTTCCACACTCTTTGAGTTTCTTGATTCATTTAAAGAGACCCTCCGTAGAGGCGTGCCCGTGTATGGTTCCGCCCACATAGGGTTTCATCCTTTCTCGGGATTCATTCATCCCGCCTTTTTCCTTTAAAGGCCCTCCGTGGAGGTGTGCCCCCGTAGGGTTCTGCCCACATAAGGTTTCATCTTTTCTCGGGATTCATTCATCCCGCCTTTTTCCTTTAAAGGCCCTCCGTGAAGGTGTGCCCCCGTAGGGTTCTGCCCACATAGGGTTTCATCTTTTCTCGGGATTCATTCATCCCGCCTTTTTCCTTTAAAGGCCCTCCGTGGAGGTGTGCCCCCGTAGGGTTCTGCCCACATAGGGTTTCATCTTTTCTCGGGATTCATTCATCCCGCCTTTTTCCTTTAAAGGCCCTCCGTGGAGGTGTGCCCCCGTAGGGTTCTGCCCACATAGGGTTTCATCTTTTCTCGGGATTCATTCATCCCGCCTTTTTCCTTTAAAGGCCCTCTGTGGAGGTGTGCCCCCGTAGGGTTCTGCAGCAACAATGTCTAGGGAATAACAGTTTTATTTCATGATAATAAAAAATTACAAGAGACCAGCTCGAACTGGGCAGGAATTCTATCCCGAGGTCTTGGGCATTAGCGCCAACCTCTCAAATGATACTTAAAGTGCGGCGTAGAGCCAAATTTTACAATAATACTTGCTTAAAACCAATGCAAGCTAAAAACCAAAAGATGATGGGGGCATAAAATCAAGTCACAAGAAAAAACCTTACTGATAGAACTTCCTTAAATGCTCAGCATTCCAAGGATGGGCTAGCTGCCTTCCTTCTAATGTTTCCAGCCAGTAGGTGCCTCGCCTTTGAGTCTTAATCACTTTGTACGGGCCCTCCCAATTAGGGGCCAGCTTTCCCGTGCAGTGAGGCTTGGTGGCCTGAGTGACCTCTCGCAAGACTAGATCACCGGGCTGAAAACTCCTGTGCTTGACCTTGGTGTTATAATATCGGGACATGGCCTGTTGATATGCAGCCATTCGTACCTGCGTCTGCTCCCTATTCTCGTCGATGAAATCGACACTGGCCCTTAGCTCTCTCTCGTTGTGAACTGGATCATAATGTTTGGCACGATGGCTCGCCACCGTCCTCATTTCAACAGGCAGAACCGCCTCGCTTTCGAAAGCTAAGAAGTAGGGTGTTTCTCCTGTGGGGATTCTGGCAGTGGTCCTGTAGGCCCACAGAATGCTCGGCAACAGCTCTGGCCATGCTCCTTTGGAGTCATCCAGGCATCTCTTAATCATTTTAAATATAGTTCTATTGGCTACCTCAGCCTGCCCATTGGCCTGCGAATGGCCTGGTGAAGAATACCGATGGTTTATGCCATGCTCAGCGCAAAAATCTTGGAACCGTCGGCTCTCAAACTGCTTTGCGTTATCCATAATTATGACCCTCGGGACACCAAATCTACATATGATTGATTTCCACACGAAACTGATGACGTTCCTTTCCCCTATTGTAGCTAGGGGTTCGGCCTCTACCCATTTAGTAAAATAATCCACCGCTACTATTGCGAATTTCGTCTGCCCCTTTCCCATGGGTAGAGGACCAACAAAATCCATTCCCCATTGGGCAAAAGGCCACGGGGCCATTATGGGTGTCAGTTATTCCGGAGGCTGCCTCGGGATGTTGGCGAAACATTGGCACTTTTCGCACCTCTTGACAAAGTTCATTGCGTCCCGCTGCATAGAAGGCCAGTAGTACCCCTGCCTAATGGCCTTGTGAGCCAAGGATCTGCCTCCTGCATGGTTTCCGCACTCCCCTTCATGTATTTCCTTCATAACACTCTGCGCTTCCTCTGCTGACACGCATCGTAGGTAAGGTAAGGAAACTCCCCTTTTATAAAGGATTCCGTCGATTAGGGTGTACCTAGATGCCCTGACCCTAGTTCTATGTGCTTCTGCTTTATCCATTGGTAGCTCACCATTGCTTATGTATTTGGCTATTGAGTCCGCCCATTCCATGCCCTGTGTGACTTGGTTTACTTCTCCCGATGTTGCGGTTATTATACTCGGGTGGTCCATGCGCTCTACAAGCACCCCTCCTTGGGCGGCCTCTTGTGCCGTAGCCAACCGAGCGAGGGCATCGGCATTGGAGTTTTCACTACGGGGGATCCGCGTGATTGAAAACCTCTGAAAACGGGTAACCAGCTCTTGTACTTTTTGCAAGTAGGATTTCATCCTGGCTCCCTTTGCTTCGTATTCCAAACTAACTTGCCGGGCAATTAACTGGGAGTCAGTATGAGCTTTCAGTTGTCTAACCTTGAGGATATCAGCCAGCTTTAACCCTGCAATCAAGGCTTCATATTCAGCTTCATTGTTTGTTGCCTTGAATCCGAATTGCAGGGCGTATTTGAAGGTTTCCCCTGCTGGAGATCTGATTAGTATCCCTGCTCCACTGGCTTGTGTGTTAGACGATCCATCGACAAACAACTGCCACGTGCACCCAGGGTCCATTTGGCCCTCCCCTTTTTGGTGGACTATATTTCCTGCCTCTTCCTGCTGAATCTGTTCATCTTCCTGGGGTATGTAAATTCGGCTATGAAATCTGCCAGCACTTGGCCTTTGATTGCTGTTCTAGGCTTGTATCGGATGTCGAACTCTCCTAACTCCATGGACCATTTCACCAGTCGCCCTGAGGTTTTGGGTTTGAAGAGGACTTGCCGGAGGGGTTGATCGGTTAACACAACAATGGTGTGCGCTTGGAAATATGGCCTGAGTTTCCTAGCCGTAGTGACCAAGGCAAATGCCAATTTTTCTATGGAAGGATACCTTTCTTCTGCCCCCCGGAGAATCTTGCTGGTATAATAAACTGGCCTTTGCACTCCTTCTTCTTCTCGTATCAGCGCGGAACTGATTGCTGCAGGAGAGACAGCTAAGTATAAGTACAACTCCTCTCCTACGCGCGCGCATGACAGCAGTGGGGGTGAACTGAGGTATTGTTTTAACTCATTTAAGGCCTGCTCACATTCTGGAGTCCACTCAAAGGCCCGCTTGAGGACTTGAAAGAACGGGAGGCACCTGTCTGTAGCCCGGGAAATCAACCGGCTTAGCGCCGCCACTTTACCCGTCAGCTTTTGGACTTCTTTAATAGTTCTGGGCGATCTCGTATCCAGGATGGCCTGCACCTTCTGAGGGTTGGCCTCTATTCCCCTCTTGCTGACTAGATAGCCCAAGAACTTCCCGGAGGATACTCCGAAAGCACACTTACTCGGATTAAGCTTCATCCTATACTTCCGAAGAACATCAAAGGTTTCCTGTAAATCAACCAAATGGTTGGCAGCTTCCTGACTTTTGACAAGCATATCATCGACATACACCTCCATGTTTCTGCCAATTTGCTCCTTGAACATTTTATTTACCAACCTTTGATATGTTGCGCCGACATTCTTCAGGCCGAATGGCATCACCGTGTAGCAGTATAATCCCCTTTTTGTTATAAAGGAGGTTTTTTCCTGATCTGACGGCCACATCAGAATTTGATTATATCCTGAGTAGGCATCCATAAAACTGAGCCGTTCATACCCTGCCGTCCCTTCTACGAGCATGTCAATCCAGGGGAGGGGGAAGCTATCTTTCGGATAACTTCTCCACCTCCTCGAAAATCGCCACGTTTCTTTCTGGGGCAAAGACTCTCCGTTTTTGTCTTACTGGCTTGGCGATGGGGTCGATGTTCAGTCGATGCACGGCAATGTTTGGATCAATCCCTGGCATATCCTGATGGGACCATGCGAACACATCCTCATTCGCTCTGAGGAATCGCACCATCTCCTCCCGGGAGGTGGGTGAGAGTGACGACCCCAAACTCACCTTTTTCCCTTCGGGCCTCAAGGGCGTCCTCGGCATTCATGTATTTCTGGACCTTCACAAGTAACTCGGACATGCTTTCAGGGGGATGCTTAGAAACAGAATATAGGAACTTAGAGGGTAATAATCCTCCCATGAATGCCGTAACGGCCACCTTGTCATCCAAGGCATCTACTTGCAACATTTCTCTGTTAAATCGATTGATATAGTCCCGCAATGATTCTCCTTTAGCTTGCCTTACATTCAGGAGATAGGTAGCGGGGTTTCTGTGTCTCCGGGCAGCAATGAAATTGCCAACAAATAATTGGCTCAGCTCGTTAAAGGAACGGACAGTTGATGGCTTTAAACTATTGAACCAAGACCTGGCGGAGCCCTTTAATGTAGTGGGAAAGGCTCTGCACATGATCTCGTCGGGTACTGCCTGAAGATGCATCAAGGCCTTGTAAGTTTCCAGGTGGTCCAGCGGGTCCTTAGTCCCGTCAAAGCTCTCCACTGTTGGCATTTTGAACCTGGGGGGCAGGGGACAACTCATTACCCCTGCAGAGAAAGGAAGGTTAGTTTGCTGGACCAAATCCTCTATCGTGGCAGGACCTTTTCCTTTTATGGCGTGGGCCATACTTTCTACCCTGGCTCTTAGGTCTTGTATTTCCATATCGTGGTAAGCAAGGGATGCTGAATCCCCATGGGGTTGGCTTCTCTCAGGAGGGACCAAGCGGTTTTGATTCGTCCCGCCTCTTATGTGACTCTGGGCCGCGTCTTCCGTCGGTACTTCACTTTCTCTCCGAACGCCATCCTCTTCGGGATCAATAGTCCTTACGTAGCTTGGGGGCGGCATTGGCGCCACAGGGGGGAGGCGTTGCAGAATCGCCGCATTTTGTTGGAGCAGTTGGACCAGACTTTGGTTTAAGTTCTGGACCTGGTGCTCCAACGCTGCGACGCGCCCCTGGTCATTTGGGACTTCGGGGTGAGTCCCCGCGAAGTCCGTCTGTCCAAGGGGCTGCGTACCTCCCTGTCCTGCGGGCGGATCGGCTGCCGGGTCCTGTGCATCAGGGGGGTCGGTCCCGATAGGAAGATCCTGAATAACCGGGGGGTCGCCCTGGCCAGGTAGGTCATGTACTAGAGGACCTTGGCCAACAGGGGGATCCTGTATGGCCGTGGTCTCCAATCCAGATCGAAGGTGCATCATGCTTCGTGTATGTTTTGGATAAGACAAATCGTGGGTTGGTTTCCCACAGACGGCGCCAACTGATGATGCAAAAATCTGCCCCGATCTAGTCAAACGCCAACCTGTGAAAAAGACAAGAGAAGAGTGATCGAAAGGGCACCGGTGTAGTGCCGGCCGAACACGCTCCGACGACCAAGTTAGAAATCGGAATGGTGTTTCAAGGGATGTAGAGGAACTCAGAGGGTATCGTTTGCGTACCTGGCATATGAATCGCCCCTGTATTTATAGCAGTGAAAGCCAAGCCGTGTCATAGTAAGGGACGACCTCTTGGAGATAGAGAAGTCCTTGTAAAAATAGACTTTCTGTCCATATCAGCTTGGGCCCATTACTTACGCTACACGTTTCATCCTTTTAGTCAACCACTCTATCAATATATATATTCATGTAAAATACGTACCGAATCGGACACTAGAAAAAAAGGTGGAAAGGCTGACATTAATGTCTTTTGAATTTGAGAAGAAGAATCATGGGTGTTCAATTGGAAAAAGTTTGAGACAGTGGATAAAGAGAACTCAATTGTCTACGTATTAACATGATTGAACAATTAATTGTAACTCCTAGCCTCTTTCAAACAATTCAAAAAAAAATTTTCAAATTTAGCAAGAAAATATTGGTTTTATTATCCCAAAGAGTCGACTTTATTACAATCGGCCAACCCTGATCTAGGGGTTGTGTAATCATAAGGTCTACAGCAACTTTAATAGTGATCAGTGAGGAATATATTTCACATCACATGCATTTAGGCACGCCCATCACGCCATGTCTTATTCAACATAGTCTGTAATCATAAACTAAAGAGTACGTACTCAGCTAGGTTGGCAATAACCTGGTTAAGTTTCATATATACATATACACGCATATATACATATATACACATATATATAGGGATGGGTATGGTCTATTGGTTTTTAATTTAAATGCATGTTATAAAGTATACCAAAAGAAAAGTTGTGTATATATATATATATATAGATAAAGGGATGGGTATGGTCTATTGGTTTTTAATTTAAATGCATGTTATAAAGTGTACCAAAAGAAAAGCTGTGTGCTGGATGGGTACGTTGGTAGGTCTTCGCCAACGAGACTGATACCATTAATTCCATCATTTGGTTGGCGTCGTAAATATTCCCTGATTAGCAATTGAAAGGGGATGGAAAAGTTAAGTAGGTTATGTACAAAGAGCTAAACAATAAAATCCAACGTAATTAGTTAAGTAGGTTATGTTAAGGATTATGCTTTACAAACATCGTACACGCGTTTGGAAACATGTAAATCTTATTCAGAATACAGCTTGAAAGTACTTTGAGCTGTCTTGAATAGTGACTCGAATTATCTTTTAATCTTAAACGCGTTGCAACCTGATTATGACTCGAACCAATCAATGATAAATCTTTGTATTTATATATATATAATGTGTGATTTACGTTATTTTTTTGTTTTTGTTTTAACTGCTTAATCGCATTGTGCTTTGTCGGTGGTTGGTAATTAGAAGTTGGTCCAACGGTCGAACCACAAGATAGACAACTAAGACGAGGAATCGGTTTTCCTTCTTAGCATGGGGGTTCATTTCCTGCAAAGTTATTAATAATATCATTACTATCTGATCGAGAAGATATACGTTATGCACGTTGTAAATAGATCGGGTGAATTTGGGTCATGCGTGTTGTACACTCGTAGTGAGTTTTATAATACATATTAAATACATACGGATGAGATTCAATACATATTAAACATATACGAATGAGATTCGATCGATATATTTATACCGGGTGCATTGTAGACGTTTTCGTATATTAGCATGTGGTATGTCACATAAAACATGAAGAGCATATATATATTCTGGGCCATTATTAGCTCAAGAAAATTTTGGTGTCTGACCGTTTTGATCAGTTTTAGCCCAAACATTATGATTCAGATTGCTCTTACTTACAGACAAGGTTGGTCCAAAACTTACTCACACATTCAGATAATAAATATTATATCTATAATTAAGCTTTTAAACATCACATATTGTTAACAATATTGTTGCTTTTGGACTTTCCCTCATGGCATTAAAACGTGTTTTAAAGTTGCGAGATCACTGAATCTTGAACACATAAAATTTAAATTAATAAATTTAACTGTTAGAGAGAGGGATAACTTATATATTTATATTCTAACAACAATAATAATAAAGTAAAAAATTATTAATTTAAAAATACCACTTTAAACTTTATCACTTAAAATTCTGTTTTCAAAAATTTTCATTACTTTATTTTAAATTTTATCAAACAATACCTTAGTCATGAAAAATAATGAAATTATCATGTACAATATATAAATCCTAATTTTATTAATTATAAAGTGTAATGATTTTTAAATCTCTTGGTATTCCATCAATTTGGTACACTTAAGCTTAATAATTGGATGATCACCTTCCAATTAAATTTCATAAAATAATTCCTTCATATATGTATAAATTGCGAAAATAAAATGAATGCTAAATTAACTACATATTCACATTAATCTCACTTATGATGTTTGGAATTTATTTATTTATTTTTTAAATAAATGCTTGGATTGAATTGGTGATTGGTCAAAAGAACTTTTGAGTGTTTCAAGATAGAGAGTAAATTTCAATATATGCATGCTCTTTGCCAACTTGATTTTGTTGAAAAATGGAGGTTATGGTAAGATGATCGAGGACCAGTAATCAGGAAATTAAGGAGGTGGATTGTACGTGTTCTCTCTCTCTCTCTCTCTCTCTCTCTCTCTCTATATATATATATATATATTAAAAAAGTAAAAGTATGGTGTTAGGAAAAGTTAAAGAAAAACATTGTTGACACCAGTGTAATACCAAGGTCAAAGAGGCTCACATGAATACCTAATTATAATGAGGCTAAGATGGAAACACAAAAATAATTCTTGTATCCATTTTCAGTGTAAACACATGCACGCAAGCCTACAAACGACCTACTGAACATGAACAGAAGTTTACAACATAAATTGACTAATCAAAGTCATAAGATTTGGCATTGATATATGCCAACTTGGTCCAGGTAGCCGTTAAACATGTCTTAAAAATTACTTAATATTTGAAATTAATTACATATTACCCCTTGAATTATAAGAAATTTGCTACTTATGCAATTAACTCTTTATGTATACAAATTCACATTAGACTCAGTTATACGAAAAACAAAAAAAAAACTTGATTCAAGATGAGAGAGAATTCCGGGTGTGCCATACTAAAAATGAGGGAAATGCTAAACTTCATGAAATTATTTCATGAATTGCTATCTTGAATGATGTGACGGTGATAATACCATTGGAATAACGTGTATGCGTAGAATTCTACCAATACTAACTCACCATTTAATTGCCACATCATTCATGATAAAAATTCATGACATAATTTCATGATGTGTAGCATTGCTCTAAAAATGATTATCTTTCCCTAGAAAGGAGGACATGGACAAGTTAGAGAAACGCCAAGGGTCGTGACTTTGGCTTACTGTCACCTCATCGATTTTGGTCATATATACCATTCTTTTTCTTTATAGAAAAAGAAAGAGCAATGCTACACGTCTCGAATAAATATCACGAATTTTAACTTGAATCTATGTGGCAGGTGATATAGTCCATTATTTTAGGAGATAAAATTAAATGGTAAGTTATTATTGGTGGGATTTTTCCCATACACGGAGTCCCTATGGTATTATCACATGCCACATAGATTCGAGTTAAAATTGTGAAATAAAATTGTGACGTTTAGCATTTCTCAAAAAGAAATGGATTGTGATGGGTGCCCAATTAATGGTTCATTCTTCTTTGAGCATTTTTTTCATAAAGTTGAAAAATGTACCATTGGGCACCCATCACAATCCATTGTTCAACTTTATGAGAAAAATGCTCAATTGTTTCTGATGATGCGTGATAAGCAAGGTATGGAGTTGGCTATGAGAACATATTTGATGCTTTATCCTTCAAATTAACTTCAAAGAGGAGACTTCCTTAATATCATACCATAAGATCATAATAGTCAAGAGAGAGAGAGAGTATAGTCCATAAACATGCTAAGAAAAAAGTGGCACTTAAAATGCAGGACGACTCCGTCTAAGGTAGTAATTAAATGCAGTCTATGAATAAGATTACATTTGTTCAGAAAAGTGGTATTAGAAAAGTGGTATATTGGTCATGATCAGGAAAATTATAAAAGTGAAATGCACCAATTCAATAGCTCATGATATATATATATATATATAGAAGTATTAGCTAAAGAAGTTGTGAAAGAAAAGTACACATTCAAAGTCGAGAAATCTACATAGAGTACAAACTTGGTCTTATGCTCGCGCAACTACTGAGAAATCTGCATAGAGTTTGTACTTCATATATACTCTTACAGGAGAAATCTACATATACGTGATGAACTATATGTAAAATTCTTTTAAATTGCATGCAGTATATTACTTCTGTACCAAGTTTATTCCATTAATTATTTTCCTTCTCATTTGACTTGGTTTACAAGATCAAAAAGAAAAAGAGTAATGTTACGAACACCGAGAGAAAAAAAAAAACCCGATTACTATCAACATGCTTACGTGCTTCGCCATGTGTCAAATAAAGTATAACTCATCTTTAAAACAAACATATCTCAAATTCTGACAACTTTTTATCTTCCCTACTTTTCAAAAAATAAAACTTTTTATCTCCACTCTCTCAGTTTCTTTGACTCACGCTTTGAAGAACCAATGCTTTAAGAAAAAAAATCTCAAACGAAGAAACTAAAATCTCAGATATAATTTTAAATTTTTTTGAATGAATTGTGTTCTTTAGTTTCTATGTTCTTCCCTGTTATTTCCCTTCCCTTCAGTTTTTTTCTCAAAAAGACATGAATCGTAGCATATATAATGCCATTCGAAGTGATTTACCTATGTAAATGGATTGTGTTCTTTGGTTTCTACTTTCTTTCCTGACTTCTCTGCTAAATTAATGGGGGAGAGAGAGAACGAGCAAGAGAGATTAATGGGGATGGAGTGAGAGTGAACGATTAGGATTCTAAATTTTGTGTGATAAAATTGGGAATGGAGGGAGAGAGAATGAGCAATTGAGACTACGTGTTCAGCCACATAAGTTTTTCACATAGTCGGTTTTAAGTTGGATGGAAAGATGTCGTCAACAACTGAATCATTTTTCAAAGAAAAAAAATTTGAGATGACTTTTCAACGACCATTTGAGTACTTTTGGGTTGATGTAATTTTTTTTATTTTTTATTATGGGTTGATGTAATTAATGCCTTCTTCTAGGACCAAAAAAATGTAGTTCTTGGCTTGTGAAGCCCCACCAACTACTCATTGACAATAAATTGCAAAGAAAAATTGTTGTGGTTTGTATATCTTAGACAGCTCTACTAGCACATGCTTTCAGAAGTTACTGGTGTATTTGAGTTACAATTTATGAAAGGACTGTAACATGAGCAAACCAAAGAAAACATAATTAATTGCTCGTTGCACTAATATATATATGTATAATAAGTTTAATCTACTTTATTAAGGTCAGTAGAAAAAAAAATGTTACTGATAATGGTGTATATAATAACCAATTCCGTACAAAGTTTAATCTATTTTTCAAAATTATAATAACTTAATTCAACAACCAACGTGCAAGCTTAAGACAAATATCTCTGGGATGAAGTTTTACTTCATTATGGAGAAAGATAAAAGAAGGGTAAAGTACAAAAAAATTCCGTGTTCAACAGAAAATGTGTGATGTCACATCCCTAAATTCGGACCACTGGAACTCCCCCGGATCGACCCAAATTTCGAGGGTGAACCCATTCACTCAACCTCAAGTCCTGATACCATGCCATGCATAACACCCTGATTTCCCTACTCCTAGAAGACCAGAGGTTAACCTGTCCATTAAACCCCATGAACCCTCATTACCCTCAAGTACTGCGGAAGCTTAACTCTATAATTGCACAAAGGTATGCACAACTCCACCTTATCCAATCCCAATGGGCCCTGCATCAAGTCCTATCACCTTGGTGGGGATTTATTTACTCACACTCTCATGAAACACTTCTGAGACTCAACACATCATGTGTTTGGAATCTGAGGCTGAGACCTACCCCATTGGATAGAGAATCCAAAAATACTCAATTTCAATAAAAAAAATCACACTCAATTCTGATTTAAAACGAAGAAGTTACGTCAAATCAAAGTTTGGACAAATTTTTGAGTTTGGTGTGAATATATAGTAACTTCGATTGTCCGAAAGAAAGTTCGATTTCACGAAAATTTCACCCTCTCAGGACTTTGGACCTGCAATATTTCGCACGATTGAAATGGGAGTTTCGATTGTGCGAAATTGTCCCTGTCTGGAACCTAAAAATTACCATAATTCGCAACCTCTTAGCACGATCGAAACGGAGGTTTTGATTGTGCGAAATGGGCATTTCGCACGATCGAAATCCCCTCCACAGGACCTCTAACAATCCTATATATGGTCCATTTGGAGCCCAATCCACATTCTATCATCCGAGGACCTCTCATACATGATCCATAACATACTTGAAAGGTTTCAACATCAATTACATGCTCAAAATCATATTCATAATTGAATCATATACCAAGATGAATCATTCTCTTTCACAACCACAATCCTTTCATAATGAAAACATCATTAAATGAACTAAATGCCACCATGGGCATCACATTAACTAAACCGTTGTCTTTCCATACCCAACAAGCTTAAAATCCAATACATACATCAGAGTTACATTTGTCCAAAATATAACCACAACTCAAAAAGGAGTCACATGCCACAAGCCAGAATGGATAGCCACAAAATGCACAACATCCAAAAGATAGCAAAATGCTACTAGAATTTCACTTGGACACTCATGTCTCATCCGTCATCAGTGCCTTATCTGTAAAAGAGTTTAGAATAAATGGGTGAGCACCACTGCAGCTCAGTAAAGATACCCCAACCCACCTAAGTGCCGACTGAACTCGACCTATATGGATGCATGTCACAACATTTCACATCTCATGCAACATACATCATATCCATTCACAACAATGCATATATATATATATATATATATGCATTTAACACACATCACGCTTTATGATTTAGAATGAAAGCAATATCACACACTTAACTTTCTCTCACGGACTCAACCCGGTATCCTAACATGAATATTGACCAACCATGTGACCGAGACACTTCGCACATAATTACGGAATCCATCACTAAGTATTCTCTACTCCGAGGTAACTGGACCGCTGAATAATCCGCCACCGAGTATCCTCTACTCCAAGGTGATTGGGTTCTTTCAGAATTCGTCACCGAGTATTCTCTACTCCAAGGTGATCGAACCATCACCGAGTATTCACTACTCTAAGGTGATTAATCCAGAAACACGACCATTGTGACCGAGTATTTACCTACTCTAGGTGCTTTGACCACTTTTCCTTGTTTCCTCACAATGCCTCATACATGCATTTCGGACATATATAGATCAAGAATTAGATTTCATGCTTTGCAACATGTATGCTAGTTAAAAAGGAACATAGCATGCATTTCACATTCACCAATCCACATATATAATTTCCTATATATGCAAACCCTAGCATAAGTAGCATATGCTCACAAAAGTTACTTAAGCACGTATTTGTCATGCTCTATCAATGCACACCATTTTTATACAAAGATAGCATGCATTTTAAATCACATGATAGAATATAACACCACTATGCTCATTTAAAACATTTTTCACAAAAGTGCATAAAATCTAGCTTATAAGTGTACATGCTCATTTCTCTCACTCATTCACTCCTCTTATCATGCATATTACCATATACATGCCAATTGCATTTAAGAATCAAAGAGAGATAGAAACTCACCTCATCCCACCCCTCTCACCATTCTAAAACATGCAATAGACAACCCTAGCTCTCACCGTTTCTCCCGAATCCCTAGAATCGACAATTAAATGGGAAAGAATACCCCTACCTCGAAAATGAAGGCCTTCCAAGCACTTCACCAAAATTTCAGCGATGTCTACCTTTCTGGAACTCGCATTTTTTTGGTTCAAACCGAAGCTCTTGTCGTCCTCTACGTATCTCCCTCATTTGACAAGTCTTGAATCCAAGTCGAATGGGTCCGAAATGTAGAGAGAAGGTAGAGAGAAGAAGAGGGAAATGTTAGAGAGAGAATGAACCATGTGAAATGGCTGGGATCACTCTCAGCCATGTATTTAAAAGTGCCTTGGGGCGCGAAATGACTATTTCACCCCCGAGCCACTTAACGTACCTTCCCGAGCTCCGTTTTCGATTTTAAATACTCCTACTGCCTCAAAATCACTTCCTCTACTCTCTAAACATTTCATCTAAGCTATTCCCAAAAATAATTATTTCTGAGAATTTTTCGGATTCCTGGGCCCACTTAAGCACATGTCGGGCCCTGGTTGACCAAAAAGTCAAACCTTTCCAAATTTTCCAAAAACTTACCAAAACCCTTAAAACACCTTCCAAACCTATTTCCTATTCTCAAAATATCCATAACATCATTCAAAATGCGTTTATAGCAAAAATAATGAAAAATTGGTAAACTGGCCAAAATTGGTCACGGTCTCTACAACCTGGATCTTCAAGGAATTTCATCTTCGAAATTAGATTACTCATGGTCTTTCCAAAACTAGTCCATACCGGACTTTATTCTCGCCCAAAATTGTCACTTTCCTCTTCCATATATTCCAAGTGTTATACCAACTCATATGTCTCAACTACTCTAAGGCAATATGACTACGGTTCCTCCTTAGAGTCCACAATCTCTACCTCAAGACATATCCAATCAATCTTCATCTCTAGTCTAAGGTAATATCCTCGACTAATCATACCAATCAGTCACAGTGATACATCCCTATCATTTGGGATTATCAATACTTAAAGTCATTCTATCATTGTCAAAAATGACTTTCAATCTCTAGCATACCATTCCCGGGCTTAGTCTAATATCCTGTGCATCATCACAACACAAGCCACATCAATCTAGTGCACATCACAAGCTCACTCACCAGCAAGACACATGACAGTGTACTTGCCGATAAAAACCACATAAGCAATGTACTCGCCGCAGCAAGCCACATAATCCTGCCCAGACTCATAGACTACAACCCGCTGGAATCTAATGCCAAGTTTAGGATCTTATATCCCACTAGTTTCACAATCTCATTATTCAAGAGGAGAATTATTTCTCATTTTCATCCTTCACACCAAGGAATCAGTTGACAGTTAGAGAGAATTCCTTTCATATTAGCACTTCACTTTAGATAACCCTTACCAATGAGAGTTTGAGATCACCTACAGTAGCCAAACAGCAGCCATACAATGGCCACAGCCCACTACGTCTACACGTCCACTACATCCACCTCTTCCCTTTCACGACAAGAAACTATCCTCACTTCAGATACCATATGTCAGGATCCTCATCCACTATTTACTCATCCTTCTCTTAACATCATATCCACACTATGATCCAACTACATTAATCATGCACATATCACATCACACCACTGAGGTCAAGGCACATAAGGAGTGCACTTATCAAAACAATTCACCCAATCCTATCCATCTTTGTGGACTACGATCCATTGGCATTTAGTGCCAAGATTAGGGTTTTACATGCTCTTAAATTCACAATCTCATCCCATCATTTCACTCCAAGGAATTAGCTAACAGTTAGAAAGAATTCCTTTCATATAGAGCTTCACCTCAGACAACCCCCTCCAATGAGAGTCAGGGGTCACCTACAATCACCTACAGTCACATACACCCAACCCGGCATATATCCTGGACTACGTCGACCCTTCCCTCTCATAGAAAGAAATCATCCTTACTTCAGACACTACATGTCAGGGTTATAACCGACTATCAACTTATCATTTATTTAACCATCATATTTAACCTATGATACAACTTCTCAATTCTTTTCACGTAATCTCAATGTCCTATTTTCAGACGTAACAATCATCATATGTTTCACCGACTCAAAGAATTTGGTCATTTCTGAGTCTTCATCCGACTATCTTAATAGTCACTCTTTAGACATACTCTGTCCAGAGTCCCGATATCACAATACCACTACTTGTCTTAGTCATTTGACTAAACTCCATCCTCAATAGTCATGCAATCAAAGCAACGCTAATTCTAAATCACCAAACCATCTGTTTGGAATCTCTAAGGCAATTCATATCCTTTTTCATTAACTCTAGACTCGTGTTCTCGAAGTCCATCTTCACGTGTCTATTTCGACATCACAATTCATTAAACTCCAAACCTCCACCTAGGTTTATCATTCCTCAAAACTGGAATTTTTAAGTGGTGACTACATGCCACTACTAACCATGTGACGCTAAATGCAACACTCTCATACAAATGCTCAGTCACATAAATCACATATTCCACATAGCATTTAACATATAACATGTTAAATCAAATGAATACATACCATGCATGATATGACATATGATGCATAAATCAATACCCTAGCCCTCGAGCTAAAACTAGAAAAATACCCTTGACCATGTACGGTCCTGGCATATCCTCTGCCAGAGCGAGCGTGAAAACACTACTTAGTTTCCCCTAGTGTACACATATACTAGAACACAAAATCTAGAGTGATTCTAACCAACTTACTCTCATCATCTGTACTCATTGATAAACACCTACCAATCTATCCACATATCATAAGCCCCTAAATATCTGTTAGGATTCAAACACTCGCAACATTCCTTGCGATATCAATTTGTTGTTCACTCAACAAGACTAAATCATCAAGTCAAAATCCAAACTCAACCAACTTTGGGAGTATTACCAAATTAAAATCGATTTCTCACATCGACACTTTGATCTTTCCTCATGATTATTCAAACTGAGTTAATCATTCCACTATTGTCCATAGGTAATCAAACATATCGTCTAGACAACTATCAACCATTGCCTATCTCCAAACTACGTGTTGGTTTGGTGATTTCTCTACGTCCTTATGTATTCGAACCTATGACTTTGATACCCTAGGTTTTTCAAACCTAGTGCTTTACTAGCAATCCATAAATTCTCAAATCCTCAACCCTTACCAGTCGCCCCCTAGGTATTCCAACCTAGTGCTCTGATACCATTCTGGTATTAGGTACATAATCCAACCTTCTTAACCATACACGCGATATGTCCATTCTCCGTCGTCCTTAGGTATTCTAACCTAGTTCTCTGATACCATTCTGTCACGCCCCAAAATTCGGACTGCCAGGACTCCCCCAGATCAACCCGAATCCCAAGGGTGAACCTGTTCACTCATCCCCGTGAATGACCTCAAACACACTCATGTGATAGTATCAAGTCTTGATACCATGCCATAACACTGTGATTTTTCGACTCCCGGAAGACCGGAGGTTAACTTGTCCATTAAACCCCATGAACCCTCATTACCCTCAAGTACCGTGGAAGCTTAACTGTATTATTCCACATAGGTATGCACAACTCCACCTCATCCAATCCCAATGGGCCCAACATCAAGTCCTATCACCTTAGTGGGGATTTATTTACTCACACTCTCATGAAACACCCACTTACAAGACTCAACACATCATATGTTTGGAATCTGAGGCTAAGACCTACTACTTCATTGGATAGACAATCCAAAAATACTCAATTTCAAAAAAAAAATTCACACTCAATTTCGATTTAAAACGAAGAAGTTACGTCAAATCAAAGTTTGGACAAAATTTTGAGTTTACTGTGAATAGTAACTTCGATTGTGCAAAAATTTCACCCTCTCGGGACTTTGGACCTACAATATTTCGTACAATTGAAATGAGAGTTTGATTGTGCGAAATTGCCCCTATCTAGACCCTAAAAATCACCATAATTCGCAACCTCTTCGTATGATCGACACGGGGGTTTCTATTGTGCGAAATGGAGGTTTCGATTGTGTGAAATGGGCATTTCGCATGATCGAAATCCCCTCCACAAGGCCTCCAACAACCCTATACATGGTCCATTTGGAGCCCAATCCACATTCTATCATCCTAGGACCTCTCATACATGATCCATAACATACTTGAAAGGTTTCAACATCAATTACATGCTCAAAATCATATTCATAATTGAATCATATACCAAGATGAATCATTCTCTTTCACAACCACAATCCTTTCATAATGAAAACATCATTAAATGAACTAAATGCCACCATGGGCATCACATTAACTAAACCGTTGTCTTTCCATACCCAACAAGCTTAAAATCCAATACATACATCAGAGTTACATTTGTCCAAAATATAACCACAACTCAAAAAGGAGTCACATGCCACAAGCCAGAATGGATAGCCACAAAATGCACAACATCCAAAAGATAGCAAAATGCTACTAGAATTTCACTTGGACACTCATGTCTCATCCGTCATCAGTGCCTTATCTGTAAAAGAGTTTAGAATAAATGGGTGAGCACCACTGCAGCTCAGTAAAGATACCCCAACCCACCTAAGTGCCGACTGAACTCGACCTATATGGATGCATGTCACAACATTTCACATCTCATGCAACATACATCATATCCATTCACAACAATGCATATATATATATATATATATAAATATATTTAGCACACATCACGCTTCATGATTTAGAATGAAAGCAATATCACACACTTGACTTTCTCTCACGGACTCAACTCGATACCCAAATATGATTCTTGACAAACCATGTGACCAAGACACTTCGCACATAATTACGGAATCCATCATCGTGTATTCTCTACTTTGAGGTAATTGGACCGTTGAATAATCCGCCACCGAGTATCCTCTACTCCGAGGTGATCGGACCGTTTCAAAATCTATCACCGAGTATTCTCTACTCCGAGGTGATTGGGTTATTTCAGAATTCGTCACCAACTATTCTCTACTCCAAGGTGATCGAACCATCACCGAGTATTCACTACTACAAGGTGATTAATCTAGAAACATGACCACCGCGATCGAGTATTTACCTACTCTGGGTGTTTTGACCATTTTTTCTCGTTTCCTCACAATGGCCCCATACATGTATTTCGGACATATATAGATCAAGTATTAGATTTCATGCTTTGCAACACGTATGCTAGTTAAAAAGGAACATAGCATGCATTTCACATTCACCAATCCACATATATACTTTCCTATATATGCAAACCCTAGCATAAGTAGCATATGCTCACAAAAGTCACTTAATCACGTATTTGTCATGCTCTATCAATGCACACCATTTTTATACAACGATAGCATGCATTTTAAATCACATGATAGCATATAACACAATTATGCTCATTTAACACATTTTTCACAAAAGTGCATAAAGTCTAGCTTATAGTACATACTCATTTCTCTCCCTCATTCACTCCTCTTATCATGCATATTACCATATACATACCAATTTTATTTAAGAATCAAAGAGAGATAGAAACTCATCTCATCCCACCCCTCTCAATATTCTAAAACATGCAATAGACAACCTGGTTTTCACCGTTTCTCCTGAAACCCTAGAATCGACAATTAAATGGGAAAGAACACCCTTACCTCGAAAATGAAGGCCTTCCAACCACTTCACCAAAATCCCAGCGATGTCTACCTTTCTGAAACTCGCATTTGTTCGGTTCAAACCGAAACTCTTGTCGTCCCCTACTTATCTCCCTTATTCTTCAAGTCTTGAATCCAAGCCGAACGGATCCGAAATGTAGAGAGAAGGTAGAGAGAAGAAAAGGAAAATGTTATAGAGAGAATGAACCATGTGAAATGGTTGGGATCACTCTCAGCCATGTACTTAAAAGTGCTTTGGGGCATGAAATGACTATTTCAGCCCCGAGCCACTTAACGTACCTTCTCGGGCTCCGTTCTCAATTTTGAAAACTCCTACAGCCTCGAAATCACTTCCTCTACTCTTTAAACATTTTATCTAAGCCATTCCCAAATATTATTATTTTTGAGAATTTTTCAAATTTCTGGGCCCACTTAAGTCGCATCCCGGGCCCCGATTTGACAAAAAAATCAAACTTCTCCAAATCTTTCAAAAACTTATCAAAATCCTTAAAACACCTTCCAAACATGTTTCCCACTCTCGAAACATCCATAACATCATTCAAAACGTGTTTATAGAGAAAATGATGAAAAATCGATAAGCCGGCCAAAATTCGTCATGGTCTATACATGTGAAGACCTCTGCCTTGTTTACAAACTACCCTTACAAAACAGAACTTTGCATGTACAATTTCTTACATCTAAATTTAATGGTGTTCCAACACTACAAGCACTACCCCTTTGGGCTTTGGCAGATATAAGGCATTAATTGTTGCCTTCATCTTCTGTTAATCCAATAGAACAATCTTCAAATTTCAAACACATTCTTCAGACATTTCCAATCTATCACGAACTCAATCTTGGAAGGATCTACAAAAAATCCTTCTCCTGAAACCACGTGTCCAAGAAATTTCACTTCCGGTAGCCAAAATTTGCATTTCTCATATTTGGCATACAACCGATTCTCCTTTAAGATTTGTAACACCATCCTCAAGTGATTCTCATGTTGCATTGACAATAAATACATGAGAATGTCATCAACAAATACCGCATCATATCAGTCAAAGAATGCACTAAACACATGGCTCATTAAGTTTATAAATGCTGCTGGAGGATTCATTAGCCCAAATGGCATCACAAGGAATTCGTAATAACCATACCGTGTACAGAAAGATATTTTCAAAACATCTTCCTTCTACCCCAACCTCAAGTCAATTTTGGAGAAACACTTTGCTCCCTTGAGTTTGTCAAACAAATCATCTATCCTTGGCAAAGGATATTTATTCTTGATTGTCGCACGATTAAGCTTCTGATAGTCAATACATAATCGTAGTGACCCATCTTTCTTCTTAGCAAAAAGGACTGGTGCTCCACAAGGTGAAACACTAGGGTATAAAACTTTTCACCCTCAAGTCCTCTAATTGCTCTTTCAACTCTTTCAATTATGTCGGTACCATACAATACGGTGCCATAGAAATGGGCATTGTACCGGGTATAACGTCAATGGCAATTTCAACATCTCGCCTAGGAGACAATTCTGTCAACTCTTCCCTAAATACATCCTCAAAATCACAAACTATTTCGGAAAAGTTTTCAAAGTTTTTTCCTTTTTCTTCGGCTACAAGAATAGCTAAGAAAAAGTCTTAATCACTTCGATCCCATAATCTATAAAGTGTTAAAGAATGAAATTCACTATGTTCTCCCACAAAGCTAAAATAATCTCTTTCGGGTGTACACACTAATACTATTCCTCGGTAGCAATCTATATTAACTCGAAAAGTGGATAGCCAATCTAATCCAAGAATGACATCAAAGCTCATCATCTCTAGGAGAACAAAATCAAATACCAACCGCCGCTTCATTATCTCTACCTCACATGCTTGACAAACTGTGTCTAGAATCACCCTACCCCCGACTGGCGTATCAATACATAAGGCTCTATCTAAGGTTGACACCTCTATTCCCAAAGTAGATGCAAAGCAATGGATATAAATGAATGAGATGCACCTGAGTCAATTAAGACTCTAGCCCATAAGCTAGATACAAGAAAGATACCTTGAACTACCAAAGAACCCACTCAAGTCTCAGTTGGAGTAATCACATATGCTCTGCCCTGTATAACCCGTCACCACTGACCACTCCCCTGATGGCTAGACTGTTGTGTAGAGGCACTAGGAGTTGCTCCCCTCCCCTGTTATGAACTCTAAACAGATTGTGCAGAATGTGGTGGCTGAGGAACTCTAAATCCTGACTGTACCCCAGAAGCTTGTGAATAATATTATTATGACCCCACAGCACTGTAAGAACCACTCTTCTTCTGTGGGAAATTCCTCACCACATGACTCACCTATCCACACCTATAGCACTTCCTTGAATCTTTCTCGAGTGTAGGTTGTAGTTGTGGACATTTCAACTTGTAATGTCCCATCAGTTGACACTGGTAACATTTCACTTTATCTCGAGAGGATCCCATAAGCATAGAAACTATAGAGAATGACTGCATATGTTGTGGTCCTTGTGAGAAGGAACTACTTCCGTTGCGTTTCTTCTTCAGATTACTCTCTGGATGAGAAACCACACTTTAAGACTGGTTTCTTAAGTCCTATATCCTCTAAATATTATTGTCGTCTGCCTCCACTAATATTGTTCACCTCACCATCTCCGTATAGCTAGGCAAGTCCAAGATAGTGACCTTGGTTCTTAGCTCAAATCGAAGTCCCTTCACGAATCTTCTTGCCTTTGTTTGTTCATTTACTACCATCTCCAGCGCAAATCAAGACAAAGCCGTAAACTTATTCTCATAATCCATCACACCCATCCCTCCCTAAATCAAGTGTATAAACTCATCCTGTAATGCTTCCTTTACTGTGTCTGAAAAATACTTCTCAAGGAACAACCTCTAGAAAGTTTCCCATTCCATGTCCCTCACCTTATGAGTACGGGCCATGGATTTCCACCACAAGTCCGTCATTCTTGTAAGCTGAATAGAAATCATGAAAATTCTTAGATCATCCTCATCTATCCTTAGCACATCAAATGCCTTGGATATCTGCTCAATCCAATCTTTTGCAACCATAGGATCTGGCCTTCCTTCAAACATAGGAGAATTCATTTTCTTGAACATTTCTAGAGCCTCCATCGCCATATTCCCACCTCCTTGTGCCTAATTTTGTGCACCTTCATTGGTCATCCTAGCCAATAGTCGTATGGCAGTAGTCATCTCTTTGACCAATTGTGCCCCATCTATCAATGGTAGTGGAGCAGGATCCATTCCTCTACCACGACTTCTTCTTGGTGGCATAATTCTAATAAACATTTCAAATAGAGATCAATCACATGCATATGTCAATTAATCAACTATACTCACTTATAGAATCATGTTACTGCACTTAACATAAATTTTGAACATAACACATAAGATTCACTTAAACCCAACCCTTACCCCACGTCCATAGATGTTCCAACCTAATACCAACATTCGACCCTTAACCTTCGTCCTTAGGTATTCAGACCTAGTTAAGCTATGATACCATTCCTATCACGCCCCAATTTTCAATACCCAAATTGATATAGAAAATAGAGGTGATCAATCCACTCCTTATCACAAAACATGCTCTGATACCATTCTTGTCACGACCTAATTTTCGATACCTAGATCGATACAGAAAATGTAAGTGATTGATTCAAGCCTCATCATACGTCATCGCAGAACATCAATGTCATCACACATTAACCTTATTTACAATCTAAAACCATGATGTCACATTCATATGTCTACTACTAGGCCCCTCACAGAGCACCCATCCAAACTAACAATCCAATTCAACTCAAGAACACCTTAAGTGCTGCGATTAATCAAAGGGGGAACTTTGATTAATCGAAGCTTGATGATTAATCACACTTCATATGAAACTTCCATTGGAACACATGAGTTTTGGAACCCAAAAAATGTGATTTAGGCTGCGATTAATCGAAGATTCAATTAATCGAAATCTTGGCTTCGATTAATCGTAGACCTATCAGCAATTAATCAAAAGTCAGGCTTCAATTAATCAAAGGGTCGATTAATCGAAGACCTTATTTCGATTAATCGAAAGTCCATCCGCCAGTGTCCTTATTCCCTTGACCTTAACACCAAAACAATAATGTCCAAACTCCCTACAGTCTAACATACATCTAAACCACTTATATACAATCACCAGATACGTAAATAACAATCAGAACCATAAATACACTCCTCAATTGAACATATATATACTCCCTTTAAACATAAACTTCATGTTCAAAACTTAATGTACATAGCACCAAGGCCTAAAAGCAACATGCTAAAACATAAATCTTTATGTACATTTCCAAAGCACTATGTCCACATCACATACGTGCATGAACCAAAATAACCAGAAAGAGAACTTAAATCTCTATACCCTACTCATGGTTGTTTCACCATCGACAACCTCTTTGCCATGTCCTAAAATTGTAAATGTAGGGTGATAAGCAAAGTTTAACAGCTCAAAGTAATGTGTTGTGCAATCCACCTACATTCACATTTCATATCAATGCATCAAAAAATTTAATATGCATAACATAGCCACGTGTCATACTTCCTACCATTCTAGTCAAAAGTCAAAACTTTCATTTCAAATGACATATACATCAATATACCTGACAACCACAATGTTCAATAAAACGTGCTTCAATGCATAACTTCATCATATCTATAATATATGACACAATTGAAATCAAATATAAAATCCACTCAATTCACATAACTCACATTGTTAAACTTAAAACTCATATCACTCTCGGAATTGGACTCACACTCACACGCATAATCTGGATACATGTCAAAGCCCCAAACCCCAACTTCGTAGTTATTCTCAAGCTACTAAGCCACCAGTAACCAACTCTCTTGCGCAAGTTTGAGGACTTTCAACCCCAGATGATATGTTCACCATCTACTTTGTACATGAGCCACTTCTGAGATAACATCTCACACACACAAAATATATCATGTTTTGCATAAACATTCATAAGTCTCGATGCATTGCACTCATTTCATGTCCTATATGCATTTCTAGTATGTCACACAAGAAATCATATTGACACATGCAGACATTCAACCTCAAAACTAGTTTTTTAACTCGTCACAAAAATCTCATATATGCAATACATGTCACATAAGGCATATACAAGAAATTCATGCATTTTATACCATATATCAATCATTTCTAATCTAAGGAAACATACATACATCAATTTAATTATATATAACATGAAAAACATCAATTTTATGCTTATAATATAAAATTTAACTTTTATTGAAAGACATAATACACACCCCCTATCTCAAGAGAAATAATCTCAAGCTATTCCTCAATTTCACCAACACCAAATTTGTCAAACTTAGCTTCGTTCGATTCCAAGCAATGCCTTCACCACGTAGTACAAGTTTTCCTTCTTTAGCACGTACCTTCCGAATCAAGCCTTAAGGGCTCCAAACCTTAGAGAGAAGTTAGAGAGCCTATGAGGGAAGAAAGAAGAGTGATTTATAGATTTTTAGAGAGAAAAGTGGCTATAAATATATGTGCTTTAGATATTTATATACCCTAGGGCGTAAAATGACCAAAACACCCCTGGTTCACTTAACGTACCTTCCCAACCTCTATTTTAGAATCTGAAAGAGGTTATGGCCTCGAAATCATCTCTACGTCTCTTCTAATATTCTAATTGATTTATAATCAAAAATAAATTTTTTCAAAAAAATATCCAGATTCTCGAGCCTACCCGACCCCCGTCCCGAGTCTCGACGATCCAAAATATCAAAATGAGTCGAATGGCTTACAAAACTCTCTAAACAGGTCCTCACATATGCAATTACATTTAAAACATATGCAATTCCATTTATAATCTTATTTCAGAAAATAAATAAATAAAAGAAAAAGAATTCAGATCTCTACACACCAAGCTTGGGTTTAACCGTGATTAAATTAATCAAGTCAAAAATAAATTAACTAGCATAGATGCAATCTTGAGAATATGTTTCAAAGTCAATGATCAATGATTGCCAAAAATACCCAGATCTTAGGCCCCAGAGCCCAACGAAATAAATCAATGTAACCACCAACCAAAGTTACTGTCCATAGTCCTCTCATACTTAAGAGTGAAATCGTCATAACACTAGTAAGAAGAATATTGTTATAATGGTCTTATCAATCTCTCAACTTATCGTCGATCTAGTTCAATTCTTACTTTGATAAGGATTCCACCGACTATCATCAAATTTGAACAATTCATGATAACATAATTATTATGACTTGTGTTGTCATCTTTGATATCTCTATCATACACACACAAAGTCATTTGCACATGGGCACCTTGATTCATCTCATTAACCGATTAATATATAACATTCACAATATATATATATATATATATATATATATATATATAAATGTAGAGCATTAATACCACAAATTCAATTACAAGTAAATGTCTTTACATTCCAATTTGTGTTATTTAGAGCATGCAATCCTAATAATCTTATGCATTCGTCTATCATTTTTGAGTGTTTGTTTGTTTCTTTCTTTCTTTATCTATGAAATTCTATAATATTCACATACACACATCTGTGAGTGACTTTTAGTGAGATTTGAGGACATATATATAGATAGTCTGCATATTTATATATTAGTATATCATTCATCACGCATACATGTTAATGGTGATATGATATATATATTTGAGTATTGATACAAAATTTGTGGTCAATGTGCTACAAAGACTACATAAACACTGTTGTTAGTATAAACACGGTAGTACACAAACGGTTGGATGATTGGTAATTGCATAGGCATATCCGAGAAGAAGAAATGGAGTTATGAGTGTATTGAAGTTGTCGAAAACAGGTCAAAAGAGCTCTTGGAGATCTACAAAGGACTGTTAGAGTTGGTGTCTTTTGTGTCTAGAGATCAACTAAGGATTCGAGTGTACTAAATCATTGTCGAAAGACCGTACAAACTTAGGTTGTATATTAATTTCTTCATAGTGGAATGCTTTGTTGGGCTAAGTCCACGTGATTTTTTGATCTACCTTTGTGGTAGGTTTTTTCACGTATAAATCTTGTGTGCAAGTCTCTAATTTAATTACTACACTTAAATTGTTTATCTTATCATGAATTATTAATTGAATGAATACATGATACATGTTTGATTAAATGTCCATTAAATAACATATGAGCATATTGACATAGCAATTTATCCAGATTTATCAAACTGATAAATAACTCATTTATTTATTTTATATATTTGATTAAATATATAAGTTTGGTTTATTTTTATTTTAAGAGTCAAAGATCAAATCAGTTGAATTTTATCAAGTGGTAATAGAAACTTTTGATCTAAACAAAAATTCAACAATTGTTATAAGAGAATATATCACTCTAGATATTCATATCATTAGGTGACATTTATGCACAAAGTTTAAATTATTGTGTAGATTTTTTTATTGGTCATTGTTTCCTTCATAAAACTATTCACCCCCTCTAGGTATGTTTGACTCCTCTTCAATTAGACTCGTGTTCCGAGATAATTGATAAAACCATGTCATGTGGTATCAGTTAAATTCAAAAAATATTGATACACACTTCTTGAGTGGTATTTTATTTGTTTGATATTTACTTTGACAAGTAATATCTAAGCAAGTTCTTCTATATAGTAAACCTATTCTATATATGAGTGCTATAGATTTCGCAGAGGAAGGAAACTTCATTACCAAACCCATAAAGTTCGAGGGAACGAACTATACCTGCTTAAAATCAAGAACACGTATGTTTTTGAAATCAATAGATGAAAAAGTATGGCAGACAATAGAAATTGGGTATGAATTTTTGATAAATGTAAATGGAACTAGGAAACCCAGGTTTGATTATACTAAAGAAGAAATAGCGGATACAAATGTGAATTCAAAAGCTTTACATTTTATAGTCTCGACTATTTCAAATGTAGAATATGGTAGGATCATGAATTATGAAACTACTAGAAAAGTATGGACAATCTTAGAAAAAATCCATGAAAGTATTACACCCGTAAATATTTCTAAATTACAAATGCTTACACATAAATCCAAAGTTGCAACACCATTAGTTCGAGTTTACACCATTTTTATTTTGGACTTATAATACCTTTGGTTTGAGTTTGCACCACCTTTAATTCAAAATTGCAACAACCTTTTAGTTCGAGGTCGCAACACCTTTAGTTTGAATTTGCAACTGTGATGTCCCGCATCGCCGGAAGGAGGGGGGGAGAGAGAGAGAGAGATTTGATGACACTTGTATGTCTGGACACCTTCTAACTATGTAGACGTGTTTTGTGAAAAACCATGAGCACCAAGAGGAGTGTGCAAATCGAATATTATCTACATAGTTTGAGCGGGTCATGAAAGATGGTATCAAAGCCAATCCCTAACTAAAAATGGGGGGCATGCACAAGCCCATGAGGGACAAGAGGCTAGCTAAAACACTGGGTCCTAAGAGGGGGTAATTGTCACGTCCCACATCGCCTGATGGGAGAGAGATTTGATGACATTTATGTGTAGATACCTCCTAACTTTGTAGATGTGTTTTGAGAAAACCCGTGAGCAACGAGAAGAGAGTATGCAAAGCAGACAATATTTACAGGGTGTGGGCGGGTCATGATAGCAACACCCTTAATTCGATGTTGCAAAACTTTTAGTTTGAATTTCTACAACCATTTGTTAGACCTCGCACCACCTTAGTTCGAAGTAGCAACCCCTTTTAGTTCGAAATGGCAACACCAAAAAAAAAAAAAAATCAAGTAATCATCACATATTAAGTAATTACCCAATCAAGGTAAGCAAAATCAATTAATTAAGCATGTGTAAAACAAGATAAAATATGCACAGATTTCCTTCTCTCTCCCTTTTTATCACAAAATTGACACAAAGATACAATATTAAAAGACATAGATAAGGAGAAAATGTAAAAGACAATATTACAAATATGCCGACTTGGGATAAAACCAACTCGAACTAAGTCATATTCATCATCATTCTTGTCTTAATTTTTTATGAATGAGTCCGCAACTAAGTTCCACTGAGTTCACAAAATATTGGAGGAATGTGTTAATGATACTTTGAACTAAACCTAAGAGCATTAACAACTATAGAAATCCAAACAACACATGAATACAGAAAACCACATAGCATAAACCAAGAAGAAACACATTAATAAGTCTCTCCTTGTGAGCCACAACCGCCGCTCGCGCTGGCAGCACCAAGTGAACTCCAAATAAGATGGGAAAAAAAAAACTCCAAATAAGGTCTTCATTTTATCAATTTGCGGACAACAATAGAGCAATTAAAGTGAAAAGACATGGGAACTTTGATATTTTGAAATTTAAATTTACTAACATAAGGAAATTCCATCTTTTGACATTGTTGACCATTAACAACAGGGGATGCCCATGTAATTTAACGAATACCTCAAGAAAGGTTATTGTAATATTGGAGAGAATGAAGACTATGTAATTATGTAATACCTCATAAACACAATTGTGAGCACCCAGCCCAAACAAAAAGCCCATCTCAATTTAAACATGTTTAAATGACCGTTAGAGCTCACATTGGATTATCAGGAGGTGGAGGGGGAGGACAGATGAAGGAACCGAGTAGCTCCCAATCAAGCATGATTTTTGCTACGTTGTTTGAACTTTCAATTGTATGGAGGAGAGCTCTTCCTACGTTATTTGAATCTTTCAATTGTGTGGAGGAGAGTCGTGGTCTATGAGATGATTATGTTCTTCAACACTGTCGATTGGGTTGATTTTCTTCCTATGAAAATTCTTGCATTGCGTTCTACCCAAATATGGTTTACTATGGTTGAGAGTGTTATCTTGTCTACAGAGTTGGTGAGTCACACTCTTCCTTTCCCAGTGGTGTGAAGCCCAATTATACATACATACTATATATATATATATATATATGGGCTTCCTTTACAAGAGCATTGGGCCCTGTTTTTGTTTGGGCCTCCCTCTTGGCTTTGATAGGTTGGCCTATCCTCTTTTACATTCCTCTTTCTTTAACAAAAAATAAAAATAAAAAATAAACAAAGAAAGATGGTCTTAAATATCCCAGTTCCAATAAAGCATTAGTTATATCCAGCAGCTATATGATTCAGCAACTACAAAAAAGACATGGCAAATACCCAAAAGTGTATCTAATAAAAATGACAATAAATATAAAATGAATATAAATTAAAATGGGAATGTCAAAAGATGGAAAAAAAAACTACTTGGTGTTAACTAGTGTTTGTGTGTCTTATCCTGGACCACCCCCTCATTTCCTGCTAACATCAAATACTTGTCCCTCCTTGTAAAAGTAGTGCATTCAAAACCCAAAGCATCAGCCAGTTGTCTCTGTATAAGATTAGCCACCTCAAAGCTAGATCTCCCACCTGCGCATGTTAGCTCTCTGGGCACCTTCCCAAGGATGTGAATATGGTAGGTTGGTCTAGGGTTCATCAGGAAGAAGATTGGGTCCAAGCATTTTAACCCACTTGCAGTAGTCCCATAAAACATGGTGACATGTGTGTTTATGGCAACAGGTACAATATCATCAGCAAGCTCAGCAAACAAAGAGCTAAACCTCAATAGATATGGCTCTCTGCAAGTGGTTCCTTCTGGACAGACCACCAAGTCACCTTCACTAAGCAGTCTCTGCATGGTTTCACCATCTTTTTTTCTGTCTCTTGTTAATCTAACTGTTCTAATTGGTGATATCAACTCAGATATTTTGCTTAGGCTGTATGTGACTGCAGTGAAAGGCTTACCTAGTGATATACTTAAAAACACAGGGTCCAACAAGGTCCTGTGGGTGCAAACATAGAGAACCCCTTTTTTTCCATTATTTTTTTGTAGTGAGCTTGGCAGAGTACTTGAATGGTTGTTGCAGCCTGCTTTGAACCTAATGTTGACACCACTCAAACTGCCCAAGAAAATGGCAATCTTGTTAGGCAAGTAGATACCCACAAAAAGTCTGAAGATGCCTAGGACTATGCCTATAGGAATCCACATAAACATAGAAAGAGTTGCTAATGGAGTAGGCAAGAAAGCTAGCCTCCCATCATGAAACACCAGAGGCTTTGGATATCTCTCCCTTGGCATTACTGAACTAATTGCATTATTATTGTTTTTCCCATCTTCCTGCTTGTTCACCACATAAGCCTCCTGCAGCCACAAACATATATGCATGGATCCAAGAATTAATACATCAACATTAATATTTGACTATACATCATATGTGTATATATATATATATATATATATATATATATATATATATATATATATATTAGATTGGACCTAATCAAAAGAAATTAGCATTTCAAAACGTGTGAGAAAATTCATTACCCTTTTGGTAAAAAAGGGTGTCATAATGCACATGGACATGACTCATGTTTTCTCATCTTATTTTGTAGATAATTAATTAACTCTTAGAAAATGGCAATATATATGCTCATATATATATATATAATCATAACCAAGACAAGTAATAAAATATGGACATACTAAATTATGTTCATATTGAATTAACTAGCTTTGAAAATAGTGATGGTAATACTAATAAAGAAGTGGATATATATATATATACCTTGCAGAGAGATAGAAAGTGGTGATCGTGAAGACTTGAGCTTCCAAGGCCAATGTCAGGCTTTTTCTCACCAAAGAACTCCTTAAGAGCTCTGTGTTTTACAAGCAACCCAGAACCAGCTGATAGTAAACCACTAAAGTAGTGTCCATTAAAAGTGTGCAACTCAGTCCCTATAACATCACCAACACTCATATACTCCTTGAGAAAGCCTTCAACCATCACTCTAGGGACACTTGTGAATACAACTTTAGAACCTGTTGAAGCCAACACTTGATAGGCCTCAAGGTTGAGATTCTCAAGGTAAAACTTAGGCAAAACAGCTCTTCCAACAGTCTTCATGTCTTTCAATCTAAGCCCACAAAAGGTAATGAAAATCATCACCCTTAACTTGAGCTCATAGTCCAAAACCCACAACAGAGGGCATGAGAAAAGCAAGAGAGAGGCTCTGAAAATGCTACCACCTTCAAAGGCAACAAGCATGAAATAAGGGAAGAAAGATTGGGATCTTAGCAAGGCACCATGAAAGTCACAAGCCAAAGTTTGAGAGCCTCTACCCTCCAGACCACACTTGGTCACACTAGGGTACAAAGGAGGTTGCTGTGATGATCTAAGAGATGGGTTTCTTAAAAAGAAACTACCATAGTTTCTCATCTTCTTTAGTGCTCTGTAACATGAGTTGGCCAAAAGCTGGTACAAGAGCCAGTCTGCTAGCTTGAGAACCACCATGGGGAACACCATGGTTTTTCAGGCAATTTGATTAAGTGAAGTGGGTTGACAATGAAAAGAAGAAAGAAGTGTGTGTGTGTGTGTGTGTGTGAGAGAGAGAGAGAGAGAGAGAGAGAGAGGCAGAGTTGAATAGAATTGGAAGGGATGCAGAGGGTATTTATAGGAGCAATAAAGGATGTATGGAGAGGTTGACTAAATGCATTTGGTTAGCCACACCGTTGGCATTAATTACGCTCTCTACATTTATTTCTTTTATTTTCTTTTTCTTTTCAATTTTTGGGTAAGTGCCCTCTACATGAGATGTTATATATAGTTCAAATTTTTCTTGCTTGGTTAGCAACAATGGTAGGTTGAAATGTTGGTGACCATCTTTTGCTGTTTTTGCTTCTTTTCTTTTCTTTTATTTGAAAAATGTAACCTGTAGATATATATATATATATATATATATATATATATATATGTGGTTTTTGTTTGACGTCTCTCTCTCTCTCTATATATATATATAGATGTGTGTTGGAATGTGTGCACATGTTTAAGGATACCTTTGGGTCCTACTGTTTATCAACAGTCTATAGATAAGTGCAACAGATCGATCATGAATGTTTCAAGTTTCAACTGAAGCCACTAGAAAGTTGAACATGCATATACAAGTTAGATGATCTACACCATCAAATCAATTGACATCTTGAATTCTGGTCAAACCCTATAAATTTAACTCATTTGTTAATTAAATCATATTGACCTTTGTTTAACTATGACACACAGTTATTAGTTGCATATATTAAATGGAAATGTTGGGAGTTTAAAATGTTTGATGTTGATGCTGATGATGGTTTTACCATATATTCCTGAGTCATAACTATTACATGTGGATATTATCTCAGCCATAACTACTCTAGTAATTAAATTGTCTGAATTCAAAACCTACCTTTGTAATGATTCAATTAAATCTTGACCTAGCTAGCTTGTAAATTTATTTGATTGTGTCGAGTCCATGTATTCAAATGTGGGTCCCAATGTACATTAAAAATGAAGTTGTATACTGTACAATATATATATATATATATATATATATATATATATATTACTTCCATTTGAAGCTAAACAAATGTTTGTTGAGATCTCTAACAGTAATTCACCTAGAATTTTAATTCTACATTGCCCTTTACCGAGACGTTCCTTTAAGCCACACCCATGCAAGTTGGGTAAGCTAGACCGACCATGTGATGTGATGTGATGATTTCAAAATATATACTGGAACTCCAGTGGATCGAGTCATTTTATTTCAGATTTAAAATTATCCAAAAAAAAAAGGAATGTTTGATAAATTCATATTTGAAACGGTGGGTTTTCTTCTTCTTCTGGCAGTTAAGATCATGCAATTCTCGTTAATGGGTTGGTGAACCTTCAATCATTTGTTGTACATGTTTGATACTATTATTTAGCATGCATAACATTTGCATGTAATGTAACAAGTTTGAATAGTCTAAACACATCCAATTTATGTTTTTTTTAGTTTAATGCTTTTCTTTTTCTTTTATCACACCTAGTACGTATTTTCTCTGACCCATAACTTAGTTAAGGCTTACATATTCGATAAAGTTTCAATCAAAGCTCCTTCAAAAGAAAATGACATATATATATATATATACACACACACACTGAGACGGAGCCAGGATTTGGTTTTTGGGACACAGTATACTTGATAGAAAAAAAAAAGAGCTACAATAAAAAATATAAATTGTTTATATATAATCTCATATCATATATATAATCTCAAATAAAAAGAACCAAAAATACTTAAGAAAACTTCTCTATATATAATCTCAAATAAAAAAATAAAAAAAACTTAACAAATATAAGATTGATAGTATTTTTATTAAATACAATTACAACTATCCTCGATGAGTTATCATATTACAATATTTATAGCAGATAATGTCCTCTCATTTGAATCATGAAAATTGATATTATGATTGGAGGTGAAGATGATGAAGAAGAAAAATGAAAGAAGTGAATAATGAAAGTGATTTTTTTTTTTTCGTTTAATCATTTTCTTTTTCTTTTATCACAACTAGTACGTACGTATTTTCTCTGACCCATAACTTACTTAAGGCTCACATATTCGATAACGTCTCAATTAAAGCTCCTTCTTCACATTTATATATATATATATATATATACACACGAATAGGTTCTCGTACCACGCAATAATAAAAGTCTAAGAAATCCCATAATTATCTATACATAACTCTCCAAATTATGGAGGTTCTTCAAATGGAGAGCATTTGACACTAAACCATAGAAATGGATTGTCATGACTTGGTTTAAAATATAATTCACAACATTTGGACGATGTTAATATTTTGTACAGTACTACATCCATAACAGACACATGTTCCAACAAATCCATGCATACCAAGTCAATTTTGTGAATATGAAAGTCATCACTTGGACGGCTGAGGAACATGGTCCCTCCAAATTCTTTTGAAATCGCATTATACATAAGCTGGCAATTGAATATCACAACATATATATATATATATATATATATATTGGTAAATAAAATAATGTTTTGCATTCATTGTATTTGTGAGGTCTCTGTACAAATGGACAAAATTTTCAGAAAGCCCAGAAACAAGATCAGCCCCAAAGAGCTAAAACAGAAGCCGCCACGTCAAAACAAAAACACAGGCCCAAAGTTATGGACAAGTAACACAAGTTTTGTCATCTCATGAGAGGACTAAGATCTCTCCACTCTCGCAATTTTAAAAATTTTATTTGTTACCACAAACAGACACGAATAAAGTAATAATTATGAATCACGATAAAAAATAAAATAAACAATACATAGAATATAAAGAATTTACATGATTCGGCGATATACTTGAGTTTATAACAAAGATCCCATAAAAAATTTCACTGTGCCAAAAATACAAAATTTCAGTCCCTAAACCCTAGCTGCCACTCTCTCTTTTTTGTGATTTTCAGTGTTTTTTATTAATTTCATTCTAAACTATAGATGTTATATATTGATTAGACCACAAAGAGAGTCCTAAACAAAATCTAAGCCTCGCAAGCAAAAAAGAGTCAAAACTTAAGACTACGCAAAGTCCATCTTTTGAGGGTCGAGACAAATTCGAGACACATCATAATATTATTGAATTTTTTAAAATCATTTAACACAAGTAATATCATATATATTCATGAATTCTGGGTCGATGTAATTATTAAAAAATTAATTTAGTAATTATACTTTTACAAAATTAGCGAATAAAAGTAAAACTCAATTATGAAATAAATAAATAAGCATACCATATATAACATGTGTTAACCCTAATTTGAGAACTATATATCACCATAACATCAAAATATATATCATACAAACTGAAATTTTAATGAAATTTACAAATCTAGGGTAATAATTGAGGAAAAAATTTCACTTTTGCATAGCCATATCTTGGACTGAACATTATTTTTGGATTCATTTTACTGAAAATCACTCCCTTCATCTTAGATAGTTGAATCCCGTATAGACAAAAGAGAAGTTCCCAGAATATAACATATTTTGACTAATTATTTACCTTCCAAAATAACTTACCTAAATTTATTAATTAATTACCATCCAAAATAAGTTATCTAAATTTCAGGGCTTGTGTTGATGTGGAGGTGCTACATCAGCAGCCACATCATTCGAGATGTGGGTCAAGAAAAAGCAATCCTGATAAATATCATTTTCCTTCAATAATTAGATGCAAAGTAAACCAAATTAGTAAAGGACTTTTTACATTTCTTAACAAAAAAAAAAAAAAAAACCCTACAACGATCATTTTTATAGATTGGTTTACAAAGTACACGAGCTCTAGCAAACATTGTTCAATTTTTTCCGTGGCTCTCCATTTGAATTTTTTGATAAATAAAATGACAAAATTATTTTTCAAAAATAAGAATAGATATTAGATACATTGGGTGCACATGTACCGGACACATTTGGGCATCGGTGCACTACACCGCCGTGACTCTCATCGCACATGTAGGACACCAATGATTCAGATGTGTTTGACGCACGGTGCGCTAGACGCAACGTATACTTCTTTCAAAAATAGAGTACGTGCAATTCTATTTTTTTAAATAAAAGTGAAGTGTGAATCCAGTGTTTCTCTAAGGAGTAATAATGCCATTTAATTTTACAAGAAAGCAAGTGAAAAGGTGAGGTATAAATATTATCTCCTTATCTAAAATAATATCTTTATTTTGATATTTTCATAAAATGAAAAATACTCAACCAAACAGTTTTAAATTTTTGAGAAATGCTAAAAGAATTTTAATCAAAAGTACTTTTTTAGTCTCTTCCTATCCATTTTAAAAAGAGAGATTGGTATGCATATAGCTCGAATTGTATATAAATCTTGTAAGACACGACCTCAAGCAAAACCATGCTTTTCACGGGAAAAAAAAAATAAGAAGTAGGAGGCGGCAAGCAACATAGCACAAGCTCCAAAAAGCAATCTCTCTATGTATATATAAAACACACAAGTATATATGTCATGTATATGATCCAACTACTTTATAAAACAAAAACATATAAAGACAAAAGAGCAAGCAAAGAAGAACATGAAAACACTATTTCTTTTAATTAATACAGTACATATATAAGACTTTCACATACACTCACCCACATTATTATTATTATTTTTCCTAAGTTCAATTAAGCAAACGCACACTCACAGTATTTTTTCATTTAAAAAGACTCAAACACTCAATCTCGGAAAAAATATCACTATGCCAACAGGCCTTTGGTGACTTTTTCAAACCTTGTTAGATAATCATATGTCCTTCGTCAAATAGTTAAGTTGTAAAGAAGGGAGGAAAGTTGAGCTAAAAATGAAGGTTTAGAGGGTTTGACCTTTAGGGTGTGACATGATTTATATAAGCAACACATGGGAAGATTGAAGGAAAAAAGGTGAAAAAGGCAGCTTTCGGCTAAAAGTGCAATCTACTGGAGATGGATGATAAGATACTTGCTCCGAGGCTATAGTTGTGATCGCATCACGGCTAGAGGCAAATCAAAGCGAACTTCACCAAGAGTGCGAACAATAATTTATGAATATATATTATTTCATGACTAGTACCTCCTATGTCTTACCACTCATTTCTAGGACATAAATCAAAATATTTTTCAACATTAAAATATGGGATTCCCCCTGCTAAGTTCAAAATATGTATATTGAAAAAGTCCATGTTTAGTTTGTAAGTTAACAATATGCAGGTATATTGAAAAATTCCATGTTTAGTTTGTGTCGCCCAGCTCAAAGTAGTCAGTTCGTTGAAAAAAAAAAAATGGTGGGTTCACAAACCATGGCACCAAGCCACTAACAAAAAGAAAAGAAAAAAAAGGGTAAATTACACTGACCTCCCCTTAAGTTTAGTTAATATACATTGACCTTCTCGTTTGTCATATTACACTAACCTTTCTTGAGATTTGAATACGAGATAACACAAACTTTCATTTCGTTAATGATCAACACAGTCAATGACGAAAAATTATGATGTCAGCAATTTGTATATTTTAAATTCTAGTTCTACCCTTAAAAAACATGTAAATATGTAATTATCTCTAAAATCACATGAAATATTTAGATACATTTTTTAACTGAATAAAGTTGACAAAATTATCTCCTTCTTCTTATCATTTCAAAAAGTCAAAAATTGATCTTCATCGAAGGTTGCCAGCAATAATTTCTATTGGCAAGAGAGAAGTGATAAAAAAAAAAAAATTTACTCTTCTTTTTTCTTTTCATCATCACCCTCTCCTTACTTTCTCTCTCTTCACTTAATTCAATCAAGAGTTAGGATCTTGAAATTATAAAGTTTAATTGTGTGACTTGGCTTCAATGAAACATATATGTGGTTTCGGAATTGGGTTTAGAAGAATTAGGATTAAATTATTTGAATTAGAGATTATGAGTTCAGTTTATGTAATAAAATTTTCTTTTTTCTTTTTGATTCTTTTTTTATGTTTTTAAAAGTCATAGTACAAAAGTTCGTTGTTTTGATTACATATATACTAAGTAGCCAACCCATTTATTCTTTTCAATTTACGGTCACAAGTCTAAAAAAATACTGTTTTTCTTGATTACATACAAAAATATAAACTCATTTCAATTCATGGATTTGTTTGTTAAATTTGTGAATAGCAGACTCTTCACTTATTTATTTAAACTACAATTGGGTTTAAGTTGTATAGGTACAAAAAATTGCTTAACTAATTACTGCTAATTAATTCAATGCACACACCCAAAATAAAGAACACAATATTTTTTAGAGAGAGATTTCAAGAGGTAGATTCGATGATCTCTTTCATTCACATGTCCACTGATATTTATACAAGTAAGAATATCAATCCTTCTAGTACTGTAGTTCCCTTAATTGCAGCTATCTTTACTCTCAAGAATTTGAATTCCTTTTTGAGTTTGGACTTGCATTTGGATTGGGCTATTTAAGCCTTTATATAAGGGCGACTTGGCCCTTTTATGATATGACTAGGCCCTCTAACTTCATCGACCTAGCCCTTTGGAATTTCTTTTGACACTTAGGTTCAAGCCAACTTAAGCCTGGTCCGTTTGTATATCAATTCGACCCACTGGATTAGGCGAGAATTCTACCCTCACACATTGCCCCCAATTCCCTTCAGTTATGAATTTCGTCGTAATGAAGGGAATTTGATCATATAACTTTTGTAATGATTTGGGTGCCTAAATCGAGATTCTTCATTTAATGTTGAGGTATTTGTCGACAGCACTGAGCACATAAGTAACCATTTCACGTTACCCTATGTATTTTGTCTTGATACTTGTCATTTTCAGTCACAAATCTTCTGCAACTTCTCTTCCAGATTCATTCTCCTACATGCTCTTATATACTGATTAGACCACAAAGAGAGTCCTAAACAAAATTCAAGACTCGCAAGTGAAAAATAGTCAAAACTTAAGACTATGCAAAGTCTATTTTTTGAGTGTAGAGACAAAATTCGACCCACACAATAACATTATTGAATTTTTGAAGATCATTTAACACAAGTAATATCATATATATCCATGAATTCTGGATTCATGTAGTTATTAAAAAATTAGCTTAGTAATTATACTTTTTACGAAATTAGCGAATAAAAGTAAACTGAATTATGAAATAAAAAAAATAACCCTAATTTGAGAACTATATATCACCGTAAAATCTAAATATATATCCTAAAATTTACAAATCTAGGGTAATAATTGAGGAAATTTTTTCACAGCATAGCCATATTTTGGACTGGACATTATTTTTGGATTCATTTTATTGAAAATCACTCCCTTCACCTTAGATAGTTGGATCCCGTATAGACAAAAGAGAAGTTCCCAGAATATAGCATATTTTGACTAATTATTTACCATCCAAAATAACTTACCTAAATTTATTAATTAATTACAATCCAAAATAAGTTATCTAAATTTCAGGGCTTGTGTTGATGTGGAGGTGCTACATCAGCAGCCACATCATTGGAGACGTGGGTCAAGAAAAATCAACCCTTATGAATATCATTTTCTTCAATAATTAGATTCAAAGTAAAGAAAATTAGTAAGGACTTTTTACATTTCTTAAAAAAAAAAAAACCTACAATGATCATTTTTTTTTAGAGTAGTTTACAAAGTACACGAGCTCGAGCTAAATTTGTCTTATTATATAGTTCATTGTTCAATTTTTTCGGTGCTTCTCCATTTGAATTTTTATGATAAATAAAATGACAAAAGAAAAACCTAAAATGATCATTTTTTATAGATTGGTTTACAAAGTACACGAGCTCGAGCTAAATTTGTCTTATTATATAGTTCATTGTTCAATTTTTTCAGTGGCTCTCCATTTGAATTTTTGTGATAAATAAAATGACAAAATTACTTTTCAAAAATAAGAATAGATATTAGGTGCATCGGACCTACATGCACGGGACATATTTGGATATCGATGCACTATACGAGCCGTGAGTCTCATTGCACATGTAGGGCACCAATAATTCAGATACGCTCGATGCACGGTGTGTCGGGCGCAACATATACTTACTTCAAAAATAGAGTACGTGAAATCTTATTTTTTGAAATAAAAGTGGAGTTTGAGGTTAGTGTTTATCTAAGGAGTAATAATGTCATTTAATTTTACAGGAAAGCAAGTGAAAAGGTGAGGAATAAATATTGTCTCCTTATCTAAAATAATATCTTTATTTTGATATTTTCATAAAATGAAAAATACTCAACCAAACAGTTTTAAATTTTTTTTAATTAGAAGTACTTTTTTAGTCTCTTCCCATCCATTTTAAAAAGAGAGATTGGTATGCATATAGCTCGAATTGTATATAAATCTTGTAAGACACGACCTCAAGCAAAAACATGCTTTTCACGGGTAAAAGTAAAAAAATAGAAGGAGGAGGAGGAGGAGGCAGGCAACATAGCACAAGCTCCAAAAAGCAATCTCTCTTTGTATATATAAAACACACAAGTATATATGTCATGTATAGAACCCAACTTCTTTATAAAACAAAAACATATAAAGACAAAAGAGCAAAGAAGAACATGAAAACACTATTTCTTTTAATTAATTCTATATATAAGACTTTCACATACACTCACCCACTTCTTTTCTTTTTCTTTTCTCTTTTTTTTCTTTTGCCTAAGTTCAATTAAGCAAACACACACTCACTATTTTTTGTTTCTTCTACAGAGACTCAAACACTTCTCATACGTTGTTAGATAATCATTTGTCCCACGTCAAATAATTAAGTTGTAAAGAAGTGTCATGCCCTTAAATTTAAATAATAGAAACACTGGTTCCATACTCAAATAAAGTGTGTGACTTGCAACAACATCCACAATCAAACAAAATAGTATAACTCTCCAAAAAGAATTTCATTGAAAAATATAAATAACTCAAAACAAATGTAGCATCATCTAATACAATCCATAAAAATCATCGACATTATTACATAAGTTCATATCAACTTTATTATACAACAAAGAAGTAAGAAAACAGTAAAATCATCTCCATCTGGCTCACGTGGCTCCATCACGTTCCAATCAATATGTACTTGAAAATTGTTAAGAAGTGAGCTCACAAGCTCAACAAGGGATTGCTAAACATATTTTCTGCTCAATAAATCGACTCACCTTATATTTCCATATATAAAAGTAACTCGTGAAAATGCATTAATTACATGTATTCATCTCAGGTCATAAATTCTCATATATCATAATTAACAAAACAAAACACAGTTTGCACAATTTCACACCATAAACTTGTTAACCATCTTGATTAACTTGTATTAAATTTCACTTATCTCACATGAGCCGTAGGCTCCCCTCCAATCGATGGTATGCATTGCATAGTCATGGACTACCGAAAACACAAATGTGGCTGGGTTGTACGTCTACTCACCCAGATGATCCCGGACCACGTCCACATAATAAGGGCATGCTGAGTCCAATGGCCATAACAAAATGGTAGTGCACTCCCAATAGAAAGGTCCCTGACCATGCCTAACAAAATCATCATAAGAATAGTCCCACAATACTCCTCGACTACTCACCATTATCCATTACTTACCTTAATCTAGTTTCACATATTTCAACAAATTTGAGTTAATTAAATTAAAAAAATATTATTCAAAATTTTTCATAATTTTATAAATATTTTTTACTATTTTCCTCTAATTTTCATGAATTAAAATTTCGTTAAAACTTTTGGCTTGCATAAAAGAAACCAAAAATAAGTTTCTCTTCTATACAATAAAATGTCCAGAATATTATACAAGAGCTATTTGGATATATCTATACACTAACAAAAATATCAGGTTGGTAAACAAATTCCTTATAAATGACCAGTTTTATTGGCATCTCATTTCACTCGCAAATGTATAACCCACTTTGAGTGCCACTCTTAGCCTCTAGTAACAACAACAAAAATTACAGAAGCTAAACCATTAACCCTCATCAAATCCAATTTTCATATTTTGATACACATACGGCCACTGTCTTAGATATAATCGAATCAATATACAGCCACTGTCCTAGACATAATCGAATCAATATACTGTCACTGCCCTAAAGTAACTATACAGTGGTTCCACCATTTTACTCTTCCCAGCTACCCCAAGTTAACTTCAAGATAAAACCATCTTTAAGGCCAACAAACATAGTCCTATTCATCTACCAATAAATCTGACCCTAAAACATGTTAATGCAATCTAAGTTTTATATATATATATATATATATATATATATATATATATATATATAAGTTATGCAATTATATATATCTTGTTACTTTTAAAGGCTTATCTTATACATACCCGAATATATTAATCTTTCATATTCCACTAAACAACACATTCGTTCAGTCTTTCATATTTCACTAAACAACACCTTCATTCAGCTTATATCACATTAAATATTTACATATATAAAATAGATTGTCTGAAGCCTTAACTTTTATATTCTAATTATACATCAGCATAACCTAATCTCAGGCCATTCTAAGGGTTCCTTTCCTTTTATAAATGTATACATGAATAATTTTATATATATATATATATATATATATATATATATATATATATATCACTGCAATAAACTACTGTGAGTCCCATTCTCCACCATTGATAACAATAATCCATAACATTTATTTGGATGCCTAACCTTCAATGTTTATAACTGTCCAACACAAAATTCACACGTTTTTGCACAGAACCCAATAACAGTTCATGTATTTTGCAATCAACACCAAATTCACACGTTTTTTTTTTACACAGAACTCAGTAACATGATCCAGAATATTATTATTTCAAAGACGTGATATATTCCTATGGGTGCATACATATTCCAGAAGGTTTTTCCTATTCACAATTTATCAAAATTTAAACACTACGATACCATATTTAATCTACTAAACAATTTATAATTTAGAAAAACTCATGCGATCAATGAAGATTAACATATACATTAAATGTAACCCTAAGGTGTTAGCATGATCAAATACTCTAAACCTATAATTAAATGACAAGTCTCAATTATATATAGATACATAAAATGAATCGACTTGCCTGTTATCGTTATTCCAATCACCGACTCTTTTATGCAATTCTTCAATCACCGTCTCTCCTTCCAGCTACTGTAGAGGTTTGACGTATATCAGTGTTTGAGGTTGAGTTGAATTCCTTTTGGAAAATAAAATCTTCTGACTATAAAAAAAAACTAAAATTTTATAAGAACGATATCCCTGTAGTTGGGATAGGCTAGGTTTCAAATTTAAATTTGACTTTCAGATTTTCTCGCAACAAATCTGACAATTCAAATTCCATTTTTTTTTTGGGATATTGCAAGAAGGGAGGAAGGGTGAGCTAAAAATAAAGGTTTAGAGGGCTTAACCTTTAGGGTGTGACTTAAGTTGTAAGAGAGGTGTGAGTAAGGATGATTTATATAAGCAACACATAGGAAGATTGAAAAAAAAAAGGTGAAAAAGGTAGATTTTGGATTATTACGGATATAGAATGACCCACAAGATCCTCCTCAAATCATGTTGTATCTTTTATCAAAACTCAATCCCATGATTCTAGGCAATCCCTTGATCATAGACAATAGCTATAGATGGATATGTTGACTTTGTACGTAAATCTTCTTGTTGTAATATTGCTATGAATATTCTATAAATGAGACGTGCACCACCAGACAACTTTACAGTGGTTTTTCAAACCTTGTCATGGTATCAGAGCTCCTCTAAGGATTCACCTCCGTCGATCCAAATGGCCTCTGAAACTCTGTCCCCTACCCTGTCTTTCAACACCATGGTCTACCTCCTGACCATCAAGTTATCTTCTTCCAACTTTCTCCTCTAGCATAGTCAAGTGCTGCCATTGCTACAGTGTCAACATCTCCTTGGATATGTTGATGGCTCTATCAAACCTCCTTCTGCAACTATCAGTTATGGTGCCTCTGCCACTATCAATCTAGCATTTGTTGAATGGCAGCAGACCGATCAACTTGTACTAAGCCTCCTCCTTACTTCGTTGACAAAAAAAACCCTGTTTGTTGTTGTTGGCCTGACCTCCTCGCATGTAGTCTGGTCCACTCTGGAGACCACCTTCAGTCATCATTCCAAATCCCGGTAGCTGCGTTTAAAAGATGAATTGCAGCACATGAAAAAAGATGCTCGGTCTGTTGTTGAATATTCTTGCTAGTTCAAATCCGTTTGTGACTAGCTTGCTGCCATGGGCCGCTCCATTGATGATCTCGACAAAATACACTAGTATTTACGTGGACTTGGCTCTGCTTTCTCCACTTTTTCTACTACACAGTTATCTCTTTCATCTCTCCCTTGTTTTACTGTGATTGTTCCCATGGCGAAAAGTTATGAAAATTTTGTTAAATTATCGGAGCTGCCTTCCACGGGATCCACTTCTACTGCTTTCACTGCCTCTCGTAGTAACAAATCTGCCTTTGCTCGTGGGGGTGGTCGTGTTTCTCGTAGGGGTCGTAGCTATGGTGGCGGTTGTAATTAATGCAACCGTCCTATTCGTTATCAATATCGTGGGGAAAGGCATTACGCCACTTCTTGCCGTGACCACTACTCCCATTCCTCAAATGCTGCCAACCTTGTGGAGGCTTTTACCTCATGTACACTCAATGATAATCAGGATTCTGATTGGTATACGAACACCAGAGCCACTGCGCACATGACTAATAATGCTGCTCAGTTGAACAAGTTTGATACGTACACTGGTAAGGATCGTGTTATTGTCGGTAATGGTGCCTCTCTTCCCATTTCTCACATCGGTACCCTCTCTCCCACCTCTTCCCTTACTTTAAAGGATGTCTTAGTTGTGATTGGCTTAACCAAAAATCTAATTTCCATCAGTAAACTTACCTCTAATTTCCCTTTTTTTTTATCACCTTTACTAATGACCGTTTTATTATACAAAATCAAGTCACAAGAAGGGTGGTGGCAACCGGACAGCGTGAAAACGGTCTTTATGTGCTTGAGTGTGGACATCAATCTTTAATTTCTGTTTTCTCTAATAATTGTCCTCGAGCTTCATTCGATGTTTGGCATGCTCATTTGGGTCATGTGTCTCACTCTATTATTTATTTTTTGAATAAAAATCGTCAATTATGTGTGACTTCTTTGCTTCCTACTCCCATTATTTGTTCTAGTTGTCAACTTACAAAAAGTCACAGACTTCTATTTCAACATAATGACAAACGGGCATCTCATGTTTCGGATCTTATTTATTGTGATTTATGGGGTCCATCTCCCGTTCCGTCCAATTTGGGTTATAAATATTATGTCATTTTGTTGATGATCATTCCCGATTTACGTGGCTCTATCCTTTGAAATCTAAATCAGATTTTTACCGCACTTTTCTTCAATTTCAAAAATTTGTGAAAAATCAGTTTTCAGTTAAAATCAAAGTATTTCAAAGTGATGGATCAAATTGTCCTATATTGTAAATTGATTATGTCAGATTTTTTTGAAAACTCAAAATTACTATTTTTGTCATTTCATGTTTTTTTTTTAAGGGAAAGTGCAAAAAAATCCTTGCAATATACAAATTGTACGCAAAATAGCCCTGCAATGTAATATGTGCATATAACCTACAAACATTTGAAAATTTTGTGCAAATACCCCCTCTGTCAATTATGATAAAATTTTTTTATTGAAATTCACAAAATACTCTTTTTAAATGATCAAAATGTCGGTCACAACCTTTGATACTCTTGTGCTATGTTTGAATGTCACATTTCTCATTTTTTATTTTTATATTAACTAAAAATATATTTTATTATTTCGAATGGGCCCGAAAATGGATCCATTAGTTGGGCTTGGCTAATGAAAACAAATGGGGTATTCACACATTTTTTTAAATAAATGAGAAATTGATTATTTTTCTTATTTTTGATTAATTAAAAACATATTTTAATTATTTTATTACTTTGGATAGGCCTAGAAATGGATACACTAGTTGGGCTCGGTGAGTGAAAACTAATAATGTATTCACACATTTTTTAAATAAATAAAAAATTGATATTCAAATCGGCCCTTTTTAGACATCCGAACATAGCATAAGGGTGTGAGGGTATTTTAGACATTTTAATTGTTAAATTGACCAAATGTCCTTATTTGCACATTTTAAAAATTGCAAGGGAGTTAATTGAACATCGCAGGGGGACTATTTGCACACTTTGTATATAACAGAAGTTTTTTTTGCACTTTACACTTTTTATTATTTATTTATAAAGTAAGGATATTTTAATCATTTTATTGTTTAAATTAAAGATTTTTCTTAATTGCACAAATTAAAAAATGTAAAAGAATTTTTTGAACAACAGAGAGTTTTTGTATATAACGATAGATTTTATGCACTTAACACCATTTAATATTTTATTAATTCTCAAATCTTCATAGGATATATAGGAAGCGTGTGAATTAGAGTATTTGTTAAGACAAAAAAAAATAAAAAATGAGGTGCTGTCTTGTTAGCATTTGCAAATGGCACGTGGCTTTCACATGATTGTTTTGTTAGCAGTTTATTAACGCCATGTCATAGTCATCGCTTAGTTGAAAACTTTCTTTAAAAAAAAAAATAACAATAATAATAATAATAATAAATTGGTTATTTGTACAGAATGTAATAATTATTTGTAGAGTAGCTGCTCATCTGTTGAACTAGTATCTCTCAAAGAAGAATATTTAAATTATGATTAGATTTTTGGATAAAAATTAAACTCTCATATTTTTTAGTATGATTGTCGTGGTGATACTGGTTGAGTAAATCACAAAATCTCAATTATGCACTCTTCTAAATTTCTATTGTCTATCAAAATTATATATATATATATACACACACACACACTAGTATACAAAATTACAGAGTCAAGTAGTCAACCCATTTATTCTTTTCAATTTACGGTCACAAGTCTAAAAAAGTACTGTTGTTCTTGGTTACATACAGAAATATAAACTCATTTCAATTCATGGATTTATTTAAACTACAATTGAGTTTAAGTTGTGTAGGTACAAAAAATTGTTTAGCTAATTACTGTTAATTAATTCAATCCATACACCCAAAATAAAGAACACAATATTTTGTAGAGAGAGATTTCAAGACGTGGACTTGAGGATTTTTTTCATTCACATGTCCTCGGATATTTATACAAATAAGAATCTCAGTCCTTCTAATAATATAGTTCCCTTAATTGCAGCTATCTTTACTTTAAAAAATTTGAATTCCTTTTTGAGTTTGGACTTGCATTTGGATTGGGCCATTTTAGCCTTTAAATGAGGGTGACTTGGCCCTTTTATGGGATGACTAGGCCCCTCTAACTTCATCAACCCAGCTCTTTGGGATTTTCGTTGACACTTGGGCTCAAGACGACTTGGGTTTTGTCCGTTTGTATATCAATTCGACCCACTGGACTAGGCGAGAATTTTGCCCTCACACATTGCCCCCAATTCCCTTCAGTTATGAATTTCGTCATAATGAAGGGAATTCGTATAGCTTTTGTGATGATTTGGGTGCCTAAATCAAGATTTTTCATTTAATGTTGAGGTATTTGGCGACAACGCTGAACACATAAGTAACAATTTCACATTACTCTTTGTATTTTGTCTTGATACTTGTCATTTTCAATCACAAATAGCCTTCTCTTCCAAATTCACTCTCCTAGATGCTCTTATATACTGATTAGACCACAAAGAGAGTCCTAAACAAAATCCAAGACTCACAAGCAAAAAAGTGTCAAAACTTAAGATTACACAAAGTCTATTTTTTTTTTAGTGTAGAGACAAAATTCGGCCCACAGCATAACATTATTGAATTTTTGAAGATTATTTAACACAATATCATATGTATCCATGAATTATCGATTGATGTAGTTATTAAAAAAATTAGCTAAGTAATTATACTTTTTATGAAGTTAGCGAATAAAAGTAAACTCAATTATATGAAATAAATAAAAAAAATGCCATATATAACATGTGTTAACTCTAATTTGAGAACTATATATCACCGTAAAATCTAAATATATATCATAAAATTTACATATCTAGGGTAATAATTGAGGAAAATTTTTCACTTTTGCATAGCCATATTTTGGACTGGACATTATTTTTGGATTCATTTTATTGAAAATCACTCCCTTCACCTTAGATAGTTGGATCCCGTATAGACAAAAGAGAAGTTCCCAGAATATAGCATATTTTGACTAATTATTTACCATCCAAAATAACTTACCTAAATTTATTAATTAATTACAATCCAAAATAAGTTATCTAAATTTCAGGGCTTGTGTTGATGTGGAGGTGCTACATCAGCAGCCACATCATTCGAGATGTGGGTCAAGAAAAAGCAACCCTTATGAATATCATTTTCCTTCAATAATTAGATGCAAAGTAAAGAAAATTAGTAAGGACTTTTTACATTTCTTAAAAAAAAAAAAAAACCTACAATGATCATTTTTTTTTAGAGTGGTTTACAAAGTACACGAGCTCGAGCTAAATTTGTCTTATTATATAGTTCATTGTTCAATTTTTTCGGTGCTTCTCCATTTGAATTTTTATGATAAATAAAATGACAAAAAAAAACCTAAAATGATCAGTTTTTATAGATTGGTTTACAAAGTACACGAGCTCGAGCTAAATTTGTCTTATTATATAGTTCATTGTTCAATTTTTTCAGTGGCTCTCCATTTGAATTTTTGTGATAAATAAAATGACAAAATTACTTTTCAAAAATAAGAATAGATATTAGGTGCATCGGGCCTACATGCACGGGACATATTTGGATATCGATGCACTATAAGAGCCGTGAGTCTCATTGCACATGTAGGGCACCAATAATTAAGATACGCTCGACGCACGGTGCGTCGGGCACAACGTATACTTACTTCAAAAATAGAGTACGTGAAATCCTATTTTTTGAAATAAAAGTGGAGTGTAAGTTCAGTGTTTATCTAAGGAGTAATAATGTCATTTAATTTTACAGGAAAGCAAGTGAAAAGGTGAGGAATAAATATTGTCCCCTTATCTAAAATAATATCTTTATTTTGATATTTTCATAAAATGAAAAATACTCAACCAAACAGTTTTAAATTTTATTTAATTAGAAGTACTTTTTTAGTCTCTTCCCATCCATTTTAAAAAGAGAGATTGGTATGCATATAGCTCGAATTGTATATAAATCTTGTAAGACACGACCTCAAGCAAAAACATGCTTTTCACGGGTAAAAGTAAAAAAATAGGAGGAGGAGGAGGAGGCAGGCAACATAGCACAAGCTCCAAAAAGCAATCTCTCTTTGTATATATAAAACACACAAGTATATATGTCATGTATAGAACCCAACTTCTTTATAAAACAAAAACATATAAAGACAAAAGAGCAAAGAAGAAGAACATGAAAATACTATTTCTTTTAATTAATTCTATATATAAGACTTTCACATACACTCACCCACTTCTTTTCTTTTTCTTTTTTTTTTCTTTTTCTTTTGCCTAAGTTCAATTAAGCAAACACACACTCACTATTTTTTGTTTCTTCTACAGAGACTCAAACACTTCTCATACGTTGTTAGATAATCATTTGTCCCACGTCAAATAATTAAGTTGTAAAGAAGTGTCATGCCCCTAAATTTAAATAATAGAAACACTGATTCCATACTCAAATAAAGTGTGTGACTTGCAACAATATCCACAATCAAACAAAATAGTATAACTCTCCAAAAAGAATTTCATTGAAAAATATAAATAACTCAAAAAAAATGTAGCATCATCTAATACAATTCATAAAAATCATTGACATTATTACATAAGATTATATCAATTTTATTGTACTACAAAGAAGTAAGAAAACAGTAAAATCATCTCTGTCTGGCTCACGTGGCTCCATCACGTTCCAATCAATATGTACCTGAAAATTGTTAAGAAGTGAGCTCACAAGCTCAACAAGGGATTGCTAAACATATTTTCTGTCACACCCCCCAAGTTGAGGTTAGCGTATTCCTGCCCTTTCACTCAACCCGTGGTTGACTTAATTCCACAATTCACCCAATGATTACAAATATCCTAGCACAACCTGTTCTCAAATTATTCTCATATAAAAGAGATCAAACCATAACCATTAATTCATAGTATGTAACCAACTGCTATCCAGAAAAATTAAATACAATCCAAAATCAAAGTTATCATCTAAACAATCCCTATAACAAATGTTGTCACAAAACTGAAATAAAAGAATATTGTAACTAGGTTCCACCAGCACAATCCTCAAGTGAAATCATCCTCCTTTATGCTATAGATGCTGGTTTCACACACCTGAAATGTGGGGGAAAAATAAGGGGTGAGCTTTAAAGCCCAGTAAGTAATGTTCTAACTAACCGACAATAACCACTATACTTCAGCAGCTAGTACAGTGAGTTAATTAATATAATTAATCGTTCGGTGCATTAGCTTATGAACAAGATAAAGAGTATTGTTAACGTCCTCTATTACTTAATCAAAACTAACTGATTATTCAAGTTCCACCTCCTACCCAACTCAATCTATTTAATCAAACCCAAGTTCTGTTAATCAATCTATATTCTTAACATACTCTTCACAAAAGACCACCATATACAATATATCCTGCAGTGTGGAGAAACAACATTACAACACGAGTTCTACTAAAGAGATAATAAATAAGAAACTATTCAAATTGTAAGATAAGTGATGTGGAGGGTCACACACCCGCTCCAAACTGAAAGAACACACACCACGCCACACAAGCAGTATGGAGGGACACACACTCCACATCGGAGGGACCCGCACTCCATAGTAATAACAATTAATTGTGGAGGGACACACACTCTGTGCCAGAGGGACCCGCAACTCCACATTGGAGGGACATACACACACTCCATGAAAATATGAGTCATGTGGAGGGACACACACTCTGTATCAGAGGGACCCGCAACTCCATGCTGGAGGGACATATACACACTCCAATAATTCCAACCATCACCATCAACCACACACTCACACTCACCCCCACACCCACATACACACACACACACACACACACACACACACTCTCCTATGCACGCGTGTCCTATATTACTTAAATTCTATTTTTAATCTATGAATCTAATATAGAGAGAGTATTATACTTAAAAATGTGCCAACCTATCTATCTTAGCTACCGGTAAAATTTTAGAACCTAACTATTTATAGATAATTCGTACTCTCGGTTTTCGTGCTTAAATACCTACTTTTCTAACTAGATGAACTAACTAATGTGACTAAATCTAGCACAAACATATAATCCAATCATGTTCTGCCCTCAAAAGACTAATTTGATTTTTTGGGAATTTCCCGGCATTTATCGATATTTTTTAAGCATTTTTTTCTAATTTTCCACATTTTAAATCATTTAAAAATATAAAAAAATTATTTTTATATTCCGGGTGGGTCCGAGACTGGGCCCAGAGGTTGGGCTTGGCGAGTGGGATGGCCCAGCCTTTTTTTCGGTCCCGGACGGTCGCCGGAACATGGCCCACGCGCCTCACGCGCCGGCAGCGCGCGTAGGCCTTAGCTGCCCCTATTCATCATCTTCTCCAGCTATTTCTCACGCCCAGGAGCCTGTTACAAAACCCAGTTCACCCACAGCCCTTTCCGGCATGATTTTCGGCCACTTTCGGCCCTCCTTCGACCCCCAAAATTCACCAAAACAACCCCCGTCAACAAATCTTTTAGTTGATACAAAAATTGCACTGTCTCAAGGTTGGAATCATATAACCCCAACTTCAGTTTCTAAATTCTTTGCAAACCCACATACACTTATCCACTGTTATAGACTAACCCATGGAATTTCTTCAATTAACTAGTTTCATGCACAAATAACATAAATAACATCAATGGAACAAATCTAACCCAACCTCCATTAATTGCCTTCTGTTTCCCACACCACCTGTATATCACACTTTTATATACACCTTCATATATAAACCCACAACTATTACTACAATATTAATAGGAAATTGAACCCATACAAACCCAATCACAGTGTATCAATCTTTTCTCCAACTTTCTGCCAAAACTAAATTTGATTCCTTTACCTATGCGTGTGTGTGTAGATATATATATATATATATATATATATATATATATTACCATTTGATACTATTACCTAAGTTCTTTGTTTTATCACTATATATCTACATACCAACCCAGGAACATCCGGCTAAGCGCTACAACCATAAAAAAATTAATAATAATAATAAAATCTAGTTTTGCACAACTACAGTATCCATACACCGTCTCCGAACAACCAGGCAGAACATTACATGCTTTAAATGTTTCAAATCAAAATTTAATTAAATAATAAATAATACCAAAGCATACCAACTATTGTGGGAAAGGTAGAAAAAGACTTACCACTGAGGGATGATTAATCTCCTTTGATGTCTCACGTTATTCTTCTTTTTCCTTCCTCCTTTGCTTCTTCTTCCTCCTTAATCTCAGACTGTCAACGTAAAAACCCTAATTACTCACTTATATTATTTTTATATAATATATCTCTCACACTGCTATTTGGTAACCCACATTAGAATAACTCATCCTGTCCTGGAATAAGTTATCCCCTAATTAAAATCACATACATTTATTCTTAAAAAGGGTTTTTACCATACTACCCCTATATAATATATAAGAAATTAATTTTCTTAATTAAAAAATTTGGGTCATTACATTCTACCCTCCTTAAAATAAATTTCGTCCTCGAAATTTGCGTACCTTAATTAAATAGTTGAGGATACTTTTCCACCATTTCTGACTCCAGCTCCCATGTGGCTTCCCTCTCATCTTGATTATTCCATTGCACCTTTACTAACGGAATCTCCATTCGCCTCAATCGTTTTACCATACGGTCCACAATACGATTCAGAAATTCAACATATGAAGCATTCGGGCGTAGCTCAACTGTGTCTTGTTCAACTACATGTGAATCGTCTCTAAGACACTTCCTCAACATAGACACGTGAAATACGTCATGGACTGCTGATAGATTAGGGGGTAGAGCTAGTCTGTAAGCTACGCGCCCAATTCTTTCGGTTATCTTGAACGGTCCGATGAATCTCGGTGCCAACTTTCCCTTCCGATTTCCAAATCTCATCACCCCCTTCATAGGTGACACTTTCAATAATACATCGTCCCCCACTTCGAACTCGAGCGATCTTCTTCGTTTATCGGCGTAACTCTTTTGGCGACTTTGAGCTGCTCGCAGTCGCTCTCGAATTACCATCACCTTCTCCGTGGTCTCCTGCACTATATCTGGTCCCAACCAGGTGCTATCTCCAACCTCAGCCCAACAAACTGGCGATCGACATGGCCTACCATATAATGCCTCGTACGGAGCCATACCAATACTCGACTGATAGCTGTTATTATATGCAAACTCGACCAGTGGAAGGTGATCCTCCCATGAACCCCCAAAATCTAAAATACAAGCTCGCAACATGTCCTCCAAAATCTGTATGACCCTCTCTGACTGGCCATCAGTCTGTGGGTGGAAAGCAGTACTCAAATCAACAGAAGTTCCCATGGCTCTCTGGAAACTCTTCCAAAACTGTGAGGTAAAACGTGGATCTCTATCTGAAATAATAGAAACTGGAACCCCATGGAGACACACTATTTTATCCACATACAGTTTACTCAGCACTTTCATAGGGTCACTAACTCGAATAGGAAGAAAATGGGCTGACTTCGTTAAACGATCCATAACGACCCACACTGTATCATGTCCTTGCCGAGATCTTGGCAAACCAACCACAAAATCCGTAGTCACGTGTTCCCATTTCCACTCAGGTATGGACAGTGACTGTAGAGTTCCTCCCGGCTTCTGGTGTTCAGCCTTCACCTTTTGACACGTGATACATTTAGACACAAACTCTGCAACGTCACGCTTCATGCCTTCCCACCAGAACTGTCTCTTGAGATCATGGTACATCTTAGTGCCTCCCGGATGTACCGTATACCTCGAATGGTGTGCCTCCTCAAGAATGTCTCTCTTGAGGTCTAGCAGATCTGGAACACACAACCTCCCTCTGAGCCTCACACCTCCATCAGTGCCACGTGTCCACTCCACAATACCCCCATCAATGACAGGCTCAACCAAACGAGCCTGCAGTCTATCATCACTAAATTGTGCCTGAATGATTCTACTGATAAACGATGGTTGTGCAACAAGGCTGCACAAAAGTGTCCCAGTGCTCTGAGGCGTATACGAAATCGAGAATTCAGCTAAGGTCTCCAGCAACTTCCACTCACCCATCATCATAAAAGCTATCATACCCCTCGGCTTCCGGCTCAATGCATCCGCCACTACATTTGCCTTGCCAGGATGGTACTGAATGGTTACGTCAAAATCGGTCAACCGCTCTATCCACCTACGCTGTCTCATATTCAAATCACTCTGTGAGAACAAGTACTTGAGGCTCTTATGATCTGTGAAGAGCTCACACTTCTCACCATACAGGTAATGTCTCCATACCTTCAGTGCTAACACTATAGCCGCCAACTCCAAATCGTGTGTGGGATAATTCTGTTCATGCGGTTTGAGTTGTCTGGAAGCATACGCCACCACTTTCCCATTCTGCATCAATACACATCCTAACCCCTGATGTGAAGCATCTGAGTAGACTATGAACCCCTCACCACTGGCTGGTATCGTAAGTACTGGAGCCGATGTCAACCTAACCTTCAGCTCATCAAACGATTGTTGACATCGATCATCCCACAAGAACTTCACCCCCTTCCTAGTCAACTGAGTCATCGGAGCAGCAATTCGAGAGAACCCCTCAATAAATCGACGATAGTAACCCGCCAATCCCAAGAAACTACGAATCTCCGTCACTGTAGAAGGTTGCGCCCAATTCAATACTGCTTCCACCTTGGCAGGGTCAACCGATACACCCTTGCCTGAAATCACATGCCCCAGAAAACCAACTTGCTTTTGCCAGAATTCACACTTAGTAAACTTAGCGTACAATTGATGGTCACGCAAAGTTTGAAGTGCAATCCTCAAATGATCCTCATGCTCCTCCTTAGACTTGGAGTAGATTAGAATATCATCCACAAACACTACCACAAATGAATCCAAATATGGTCTATAAACCCTGTTCATCAAATCCATAAAGGCAGCTGGTGCATTAGTCAGCCCAAAAGGCATGACTGCAAACTCATACAATCCATATCGAGTCTTAAATGCAGTCTTGGGTATGTCCTCCTCTCTAACCCTCAACTGATGATAACCTGTCCTCAAATCAATCTTAGAAAACACCTGTGCACCACGAAGCTGGTCAAACAAATCTTCAATACGAGGGAGGGGGTATTTGTTTTTGATAGTCACCTTGTTCAACTCACGATAATCAATGCACAATCGAAGTGAACCATCCTTTTTCTTCACAAATAAAACAGGTGCACCCCAAGGAGAAGTGCTAGGACGAATAAAGCCTCGATCCTGCAACTCCTGTATCTGACTCTTGAGCTCTCTGAGCTCCACAGGTGCCATCCTGTAAGGTGATCTAGATATAGGCGAGGTGCCAGGCATCAAATCAATACAAAAATCTACTACCCTCCTTGGAGGCAAACCAGGAATCTCCTGAAAGATATCAACAAATTCTAAAACCACCGGTAACTGCTCCACAATAGCTTGTGGTTCAACTGACTCTATGTGTGCCAGAAACCCCATGGTTAGGGTTCCCTCCCACTCTCCACAACGAAACCGAGATGGTGTCTGACCAGGAAATAAAAATGTGATCATCCTCTCAAAACAATCTAATCTAGCATGATGCTGTACTAACCAGTCCATGCCCAGAATAACATCCAACTCCCTCATCCTCAACACTATCAAGTCTGCTCTCAGCTCAAGCTCTCCAATAGTAATCGGACATGCCCGACATATACGGCCTAACGTAGAGGCTCCTCCTAATGGTGTCACTATTGAGATGCTCTCGCTAACTGTCTCTGACTCAACTCCAAGGGTGTCCACAAATGCATCAGAAATAAAAGAATACGTAGACCCAGAATCAAATAACATTTTAGCAATACAACCATAAACATTAAGTGTACCTCTCACTACTGGATCCGGACCCTCAGGTCTAGCTAGTGCCACTGCAAATACTCTTGGTCTGCCCTGCTGCTACGTCGCTCCCTGGAACCTCTGCTGATTACCACTCCACGGCTTAGGGCAATCCCTAATCTTGTGTCCCCTCTCGTTGCAATTGTGACAAAGTCCCCTGAACTGATATGGCTCAGTCCTCTGTACCGCTCTTGTGGTCACCATAGCCAAAGGCTGATCTCCTGGAGTTACTCTCTGTCATTTGTTTTGCTGGTTCTGGCCCTGTCTCCACCTAGAACCTTGTGACCCTAACTGTCCCCACTAACCCTGTGGGCCCTGCTGCTGTCCCGACTGACCTCGCTGACCCTGTGGGCCCTGCTGTTGTCCCCACTGACCTCGCTGACCCTGTGGGCCCTGCTGCTGTCCCCCATGGCCTCTAGCGGTCTGCGTATAACCACTACCTCTCTGCTCATGTCTGGTCTCCATATGATCCCTCTCCAATGCCAAAGCTCTCTCTACCACCTCCGCGTATGTCATGGCCCGGTGCCCTATAACAGCTCTCCGAAGGGGATGATACAATCCGTGCTCAAACCTCCGAGCTCTCTTATACTCATCAGCGACTGCCTCATGTGCATAGCGAGACAACTCTGCAAACCTAGCCTCATACTGGCTAACAGTCATGGGTGGTATGTGTCGTAAGGTGAAAAACTCTAACTCCTTCTGATCTCTAACAGTCATCGGAATGTATTTCTCTAAGAACCTCTCCTTAAAAGTCCCCCATGTCATCACATTAACATCCTCCCTACGTGCCACTGAATCCCACCAAAAACGTGCATTCCCGGATAAGAAATAAGTTGCCACCTTTCGCTTTTGAACTTCTGTGCATACTGATGTGGTCGGAACTAAATTATATTGTAAGCTTAATTTTGCCCTTTTTATCAAAATATAATTTAACCACTCGCAAGAGCACGAATCTTTGTAGATAAGGTTCTATATAGAGGGTATCGATCCCACGAGGACTAGTCGTTAATTGTCATAAAGAAAGATTAATTCTACTTTAATTCTAAAAACAGGTTTTTGGTTTTGTGTTTAAAACTATTGCGTAAATGAAATGACGATAAAATTAAAGAGTAAAGTTGGGAGAGAGAACTAGGGTTGGTTTCCACCACTAGCCATTCACATGTTCATAAGTGTAGCAAGCATGGGATTCATTAATTAAATGCCTAACAATGTCATTAGGCTTGTGACCTCAATGACATATCAAAAGATCAATGTGTGTGCTAACCTATCATAATCCATCTTCAACAAGCATAGCTCTTCAACCTAACTAACTACCTAATTACTCTACTCTCTACGTAAACACTACATGCATCCAAACTACCTTGTCTTGGCATGGTCTATACAAACTAGCATCACACATTCATTTAAACACCATTATCTAGCCATCATTTGCACTTCTTGTGGAATATGCAAATGTTGTGCATTCAAGTGACAAAACCTACTCTAAGACAAGAATAAATTCCATATCAAATGAATATATATAAGAAATGTATTTGTGTACATAATCACTAGGCTAAATAATCAACATTTAATTACAAATCCCCAAGAGCTACAAAGATGAACAAGTTTACATGGTTAGGGGTTGAAACCAACACCCTAGTAGAAGAGTTAGTTGCTCATGGTTGCCTTGCACCCTTCCATTGATGAAGAGAATGAAGCTTCTTGGTCTGGTTCAGCTTTTCTCTTCCTCTCCCGAAGGTCTCTCCTCAAGTCTTCTGATGTGTATGTTGAGAGATATGAGATATGTGGCTTTTGGTGCTTTTTGTATGCTTTTTGGCTCCTTTGGGCCCACCATATATATATATATATATATCATTATATATATCTCTTGTATCAAGAAGGCCCCCAAAAGTCTTGTTCAAGTCAGACAATCCCCCTAAGTCGTGCAAAAAGGGGGATTTTGTTGCAAGTGGGAGAGCAGGTGAGCAAGTGGCCAAGTGGGCTCTGCAGCATTTCGATTGATCGAAATTGCATTTCGATTGATCGAGATTTCGATCAATCGAAATGAGATTTCGATCAATCGAAATCTCGATTGATCGAAATCCACATCTCGATTGATCGAGATGCCTTGGCAACATTTTCTGATTTCATCTCTTGACTGCAGAAAGCTTCCAACTTTGTTCCATTTACTCCAATACCTGCAAAACATCAAAAACACAAAAATACCGTAAACATATCTCGGTAAACGCAAAAACGGAACTAACATATGCAATAAAGATGGTTCAAATGCATAGAATTGAACACTTATCACATACAACCAACTCAAAAGCCTTTTCCACATCACGAATCCATCCCTCAGCTACAGACGGCTCCACTGCACCCTGAAAGGCTACCACTCCGAGTCTCTTCAAATCCCTCACTGTAGTCGATAAGGAGGTGTGCTCTGTAGCCTGTTCTTGTGCTCTCCCATTTACAGTCCCTGGTGGAAGTGGGATCTCCTCCTCGACCCCCTCTTGACGAATTGGAGGCTCTACCCTCTCTGGTTCTGTCTGTGCTGGGGTGCCACCCCTAGCCTCTGTCTGCCGAGCAGCCTGCTCTAACGCACCCAATCGGTCTGTCAATACCCTAAACATATCTCTAATCTCAGTAGCATCAATGTTACCAGGGTCTCCAACAGATGAAGAAGAAGCACCTGTCGTTGAGCCACGACCTGCGGTGCCACGGCCTCTACCTCTAGCCCCTCCCCTTCGTCCTCTAGCCATTTCCTTCAATAAGAAATCAAATTGATTAATTTCACATGCAACGCTTACCGACGTAGTATAAGGAATAGGTAACTTAACATGTTACTATAATGTCACATAAAGATCATTTATACTCTTAATTCTGGATAACAGTGGTGATAAGCAACAGGTTTTCCTTAAACCTAGGCTCTGATACCAAACTGTCACACCCCCCAAGTTGAGGTTAGCGTATTCCTGCCCTTTCACTTAACCCGTGGTTGACTTAATTCCACAATTCACCCAATGATTACAAATATCCTAGCACAACCTGTTCTCAAATTATTCTCATATAAAAGAGATCAAACCATAACCATTAATTCATAGTATGTAACCAACTGCTATCCAGAAAAATTAAATACAATCCAAAATCAAAGTTATCATCTAAACAATCCCTATAACAAATGTTGTCACAAAACTAAAATAAAAGAATATTGTAACTAGGTTCCACCAGCACAATCCTCAAGTGAAATCATCCTCCTTTATGCTATAGATGCTGGTTTCACACACCTGAAATGTGGGGGAAAAATAAGGGGTGAGCTTTAAAGCCCAGTAAGTAATGTTCTAACTAACCGACAATAACCACTATACTTCAGCAGCTAGTACAGTGAGTTAATTAATATAATTAATCGTTCGGTGCATTAGCTTATGAACAAGATAAAGAGTATTGTTAACGTCCTCTATTACTTAATCAAAACTAACTGATTATTCAAGTTCCACCTCCTACCCAACTCAATCTATTTAATCAAACCCAAGTTCTGTTAATCAATCTATATTCTTAACATACTCTTCACAAAAGACCACCATATACAATATATCCTGCAGTGTGGAGAAACAACATTACAACACGAGTTCTACTAAAGAGATAATAAATAAGAAACTATTCAAATTGTAAGATAAGTGATGTGGAGGGTCACACACCCGCTCCAAACTGAAAGAACACACACCACACCACACAAGCAGTATGGAGGGACACACACTCCACATCGGAGGGACCCGCACTCCATAGTAATAACAATTAATTGTGGAGGGACACACACTCTGTGCCAGAGGGACCCGCAACTCCACATTGGAGGGACATACACACACTCCATGAAAATATGAGTCATGTGGAGGGACACACACTCTGTACCAGAGGGACCCGCAACTCCACGCTGGAGGGACATATACACACTCCAATAATTTCAACCATCACCATCAACCACACACTCACACTCACCCCCACACCCACACACACACACACACACACACACACACACACACTCTCCTATGCACGCGTGTCCTATATTACTTAAATTCTATTTTTAATCTATGAATCTAATATAGAGAGAGTATTATACCTAAAAATGTGCCAACCTATCTATCTTAGCTACCGGTAAAATTTCAGAACCTAACTATTTATAGATAATTCGTACTCTCGGTTTTCGTGCTTAAATACCTACTTTTCTAACTAGATGAACTAACTAATGTGACTAAATCTAGCCCAAACATATAATCCAATCATGTTCTGCCCTCAAAAGACTAATTTGATTTTTCGGGAATTTCCCGGCATTTATCGATATTTTTTAAGCATTTTTTTCTAATTTTCCACATTTTAAATCATTTAAAAATATAAAAAAATTATTTTTATATTCCGGGTGGGTCCGAGACTGGGCCCAGAGGTTGGGCTTGGCGAGTGGGATGGCCCAGCCTTTTTTTCGGTCCCAGACGGTCGCCGGTACATGGCCCACGCGCCGGCAGCGCGCGTGGGCCTTAGCAGCCCCTATTCATCATCTTCTCCAGCTATTTCTCACGCCCAGGAGCCTGTTACAAAACCCAGTTCACCCACAACCCTTTCCGGCGTGATTTTCGGCCACTTTCGGCCCTCCTTCGACCCCCAAAATTCACCAAAACAACCCCCGTCAACAAATCTTTTAGTTGATACAAAAATTGCACTATCTCAAGGTTGGAATCATATAACCCCAACTTCAGTTTCTAAATTCTTTGCAAACCCACATACACTTATCCACTGTTATAGACTAACCCATGGAATTTCTTCAATTAACTAGTTTCATGCACAAATAACATAAATAACATCAATGGAACAAATCTAACCCAACCTCCATTAATTGCCTTCTGTTTCCCACACCACCTGTATATCACACTTTTATATACACCTTCATATATAAACCCACAACTATTACTACAATATTAATAGGAAATTGAACCCATACAAACCCAATCACAGTGTATCAATCTTTTCTCCAACTTTCTGCCAAAACTAAATTTGATTCCTTTACCTATGCGTGTGTGTGTAGATATATATATATATATATTACCATTTGATACTATTACCTAAGTTCTTTGTTTTATCACTATATATCTACATACCAACCCAGGAACATCCGGCTAAGCGCTACAACCATAAAAAAATTAATAATAATAATAAAATCTAGTTTTGCACAACTACAGTATCCATACACCGTCTCCGAACAACCAGGCAGAACATTACATGCTTTAAATGTTTCAAATCAAAATTTAATTAAATAATAAATAATACCAAAGCATACCAACTATTGTGGGAAAGGTAGAAAAAGACTTACCACTGAGGGATGATTAATCTCCTTTGATGTCTCACGTTATTCTTCTTTTTCCTTCCTCCTTTGCTTCTTCTTCCTCCTTAATCTCAGACTGTCAACGTAAAAACCCTAATTACTCACTTATATTATTTTTATATAATATATCTCTCACACTGCTATTTGGTAACCCACATTAGAATAACTCATCCTGTCCTGGAATAAGTTATCCCCTAATTAAAATCACATACATTTATTCTTAAAAAGGGTTTTTACCATACTACCCCTATATAATATATAAGAAATTAATTTTCTTAATTAAAAAATTTGGGTCATTACATTTTCTACTCAGCAATCGACTCACCTTATATTTTCATATATAAAAGTAACTCGTGAAAATGCATTAATTACATGTATTCATCTCAGGTCATAAATTCTCATATATCATAATTAACAAAACAAAACACAATTTCCACAATTTCACACCATAAACTTGTTAACCATCTTGATTAACTTGTATTAAATTTCACTTATCTCACATGAGCCCTAGGCTCCCCTCCAATCGATGGTATGCATCGCATAGTCATGGACTACCGAAAACACAAATGTGGCTGGGTTGTACGTCTACTCACCCAGATGATCCCGGACCACGTCCACATAATAAGGGCATGCTGAGTCCAATGGCCATAACAAAATGGTAGTGCACTCCCAATAGAAAGGTCCCTGACCATGCCTAACAAAGTCATCATAAGAATAGTCCCAAACTACTCATCGACTACTCATCATTATCCATTACTTACCTTAATCTAGTTTCACATATTTCAACAAATTTGAGTTAATTAAATTAAAAAAATATTATTCAAAATTTTTCATAATTTTATAAATATTTTTTACTATTTTCCTCTAATTTTCATGAATTAAAATTTAGTTAAAACTTTTGGCTTGCATAAAAGAAACCAAAAATAAGTTTCTCTTCTATACAATAAAATGTCCAGAATATTATACAAGAGCTATTTGGATATATCTATACACTAACAGAAATATCAGGTTGGTAAACAGATTCCTTATAAATGACCAGTTTTATTGGCATCTCATTTCACTCGCAAATGTATAACCCACTTTGAGTGCCACTCTTAGTCTCTAGTAACAACAACAAAAATTACAGAAGCTAAACCATTAACCCTCATCAAACCCAATTTTCATATTTTGATACACATACGGCCACTGTCCTAGATATAATCGAATCAATATACAGGCACTGTCCTAGACATAATCGAATCAATATACTGTCACTGCCCTAATGTAAATATACAGTGGTTCCACCCTAGACATAATCGAATCAATATACTGTCACTGCCCTAAAGTAAATATACAGTGGTTCCACCATTTTACTCTTCCCAGCTACCCCAAGTTAACTTCAAGATAAAACCATCTTTAAGGCCAACAAACATAGTCCTATTCATCTACCAATAAATCTGACCCTAAAACATGTTAATGCAGTCTAAGTTATATATATATATATATATATATATATATATATAAGTTATGCAATTATATATATCTTGTTACTTTTAAAGGCTTATCTTATACATACCCGAATATATTAATCTTTCATATTCCACTAAATAACACATTCGTTCAGTCTTTCATATTTCACTAAACAACACCTTCATTCAGCTCATATCACATTAAATATTTACATATATAAAATAGATTGTCTGAAGCCTTAACTTTTATATTCTAATTATACATTAGCATAACCTAATCTCAGGCCATTCTAAGGGTTCCTTTCCTTTTATAACTGTATACATGAATAATTTTATATATATATATATATATATATATATATATATATATATATATATCACTACAATAAACTACTGTGAGTCCCATTCTCCACCATTGATAACAATAATCCATAACATTTATTTGGATGCCTAACCTTCAATGTTTATAACTGTCCAACACCAAATTCACACGTTTTTGCAAAGAACCCAATAACAGTTCATGTATTTTGCAATCAACACCAAATTCACACGTTTTTTTTTACACAGAACTCAGTAACATGATCCAGAATATTATTATTTCAAAGACGTGATATATTCCTATGGGTGCATACATATTCCAGAAGGTTTTTCCTATTCACAATTTATCAAAATTTAAACACTACGATACCATATTTAATCTACTAAACAATTTATAATTTAGAAAAACTCATGCGATCAATGAAGATTAACATATACATTAAATGTAACCCTAAGGTGCTAGCATGATCAAATACTCTAAACCTATAATTAAATGACAAGTCTCAATTATATATAGATACATAAAATGAATCGACTTGCCTGTTATCGTTATTCCAATCACCGACTCTCTTTATGCAATTCTTCGATCACCGTCTCTCCTTCCAGCTACTGTAGAGGTTTGACGTATATCAGTGTTTGAGGTTGAGTTGAATTCTTTTTGGAAAATAAAATCTTCTGACTATATAAAAAAAAACTAAAATTTTATAAGAACGATATCCCTGTAGTTGGGGTAGGCTAGGTTTCAAATTTAAATTTGGCTTTCAGATTTTTTCGCAACAAATCTGACAATTCAAATTCAATTTTTTTTTTGGAATATTACAAGAAGGGAGGAAGGGTGAGCTAAAAATAAAGGTTTAGAGGGCTTGACCTTTAGGGTGTGACTTAAGTTGTAAGAGAGGTGTGAGTAAGGATGATTTATATAAGCAACACATAGGAAAATTGAAAAAAAAAAAGGTGAAAAAGGTAGATTTTGGATTATTACGGATATAGAATGACCCACAAGATCCTCCTCAAATCATGTTGTATCTTTTATCAAAACTCAATCCCATGATTCTAGGCAATCCCTTGATTATAGACAATAGCTATAGATGGATATGTTGACTTTGTACGTAAATCTTCTTGCTGTAATATTGCTATAAATATTCTATAAATGAGACGTGCACCACCAGACAACTTTACAGTGGTTTTTCAAACCTTGTCATGGTATCAGAGCTCCTCTAAGGATTCACCTCCGTCGATCCAAATGGCCTCTGAAACTCTGTCCCCTACCTTGTCTTTCAACACCATGGTCTACCTCCTAACCATCAAGTTATCTTCTTCCAACTTTCTCCTCTAGCATAGTTAAGTGCTGCCATTGCTACAGTGTCAACATCTCCTTGGATATGTTGATGGCTCTATCAAACCTCCTTCTGCAACTATCAGTTATGGTGCCTCTGCCACTATCAATCTAGCATTTGCTGAATGGCAGCAGACCGATCAACTTATACTAAGCCTCTTCCTTACTTCGTTGATGAAAAAAGCCCTGTTTGTTGTTGTTGGCCTGACCTCCTCGCATGTAGTCTGGTCCACTCTGGAGACCACCTTCAGTCATCATTCCAAATCCCGGTAGCTGCATTTAAAAGATGAATTGCAGCACATGAAAAAAGATGCTCGGTCTGTTGTTGAATATTCTTGCTAGTTCAAATCCGTTTGTGACTAGCTTGCTGCCATGGGCCGCTCCGTTGATGATCTCGACAAAATACACTAGTATTTACGTGTACTTGGCTCTGCTTTCTCCACTTTTTCTACTACACAGTTATCTCTTTCATCTCTCCCTTGTTTTACTGTGATTGTTCCCATGGCAGAAAGTTATGAAAATTTTGTTAAATCATCGGAGCTGCCTTCCACGGGATCCACTTCTACTGCTTTCACTGCCTCTCGTAGTAACAAATCTGCCTTTGCTCGTGGGGGTGGTCGTGTTTCTCGTAGGGGTCGTAGCTGTGGTGGCGGTTGTAATCAACGCAACCGTCCTATTCGTTATCAATATCGTGGGGAAAGGCATTACGCCACTTCTTGCCGTGACCGCTACTCCCATTCCTCAAATGCTGCCAACCTTGTGGAGGCTTTTACCTCATGTACACTCAATGATAATCAGGATTCTGATTGGTATACGAACACCAGAGCCACTGCGCACATGACTAATGATGCTGCTTAGTTGAACAAGTCTGATACGTACACTGGTAAGGATCGTGTTATTGTCGGTAATGGTGCCTCTCTTCCCATTTCTCACATCAATACCCTCTCTCCCACCTCTTCCCTTACTTTAAAGGATGTCTTAGCTGTGATTGGCTTAACCAAAAATCTGATTTCCATCAGTAAACTTACCTCTAATTTCCCTTTTTTTTATCACCTTTACTAATGACCATTTTATTATACAGAATCAAGTCACAAGAAGGGTGGTGGCAACCGGACAGCGTGAAAACGGTCTTTATGTGCTTGAGTGTGGACAACAATCTTTAATTTCTGTTTTCTCTAATAATTGTCCTCAAGCTTCATTCGATGTTTGGCATGCTCATTTGGGTCATGTGTCTCACTCTATTATTTATTTTTTGAATAAAAATCGTCAATTATGTGTGACTTCTTTGCTTCCTACTCCCATTATTTGTTCTAGTTGTCAACTTGCAAAAAGTCACAGACTTCTATTTCAACATAATGACAAACGGGCATCTCATGTTTCGGATCTTATTTATTGTGATTTATGGGGTCCATCTCTCGTTCCGTCCAATTTGGGTTATAAATATTATGTCATTTTGTTAATGATCATTCCCGATTTACGTGGCTCTATCCTTTGAAATCTAAATCAGATTTTTACCGCACTTTTCTTCAATTTCAGAAATTTGTGAAAAATCAGTTTTCAGTTAAAATCAAAGTATTTCAAAGTGATGGATCAAATTGTCCTATATTGTAAATTGACTATGTCAGATTTTTTTGAAAACTCAAAATTACTATTTTTGTCATTTCATGTTTTTTTTTTTACGGGAAAGTGCAAAAAAATCCTTGCAATATACAAATTGTACGCAAAATAGCCCTGCAATGTAATATGTGCATATAACCTACAAACATTTGAAAATTTTGTGCAAATACCCCCTCTGTCAATTATGATAAATTTTTTTTATTGAAATTCACAAAATACTCTTTTTAAATGATCAAAATGTCGGTCACAACCTTTGATACTCTTGTGCTATGTTTGAATGTCACATTTCTCATTTTTTATTTTTATATTAACTAAAAATATATTTTATTATTTCGAATGGGCCCGAAAATGGATCCATTAGTTGGGCTTGGCTAATGAAAACGAATGGGGTATTCACACATTTTTTTAAATAAATGAGAAATTGATTATTTTTCTTGTTTTTGATTAATTAAAAACATATTTTAATTATTTTATTACTTTGGATAGGCCTAGAAATGGATACACTAGTTGGGCTCGGTGAGTGAAAACTAATAATGTATTCGCACATTTTTTAAATAAATAAAAAATTGATATTCTAATCGGCCCTTTTTGGACATCCAAACATAGCATAAGGGTGTGAGGGTATTTTAGACATTTTAATTGTTAAATTGACCAAATGTCCTTATTTGCACATTTTAAAAATTGCAAGGGAGTTAATTGAACATCGCAGGGGGACTATTTGCACACTTTGTATATAACAGAAGTTTTTTTTGCACTTTACACTTTTTATTATTTATTTATAAAGTAAGGATATTTTAATCATTTTATTGTTTAAATTAAAGATTTTTCTTAATTGCACAAATTAAAAAATGTAAAAGAATTTTTTGAACAACAGAGAGTTTTTGTATATAACGATAGATTTTATGCACTTAACACCATTTAATATTTTATTAATTCTCAAATCTTCATAGGATATAGGAAGCGTGTGAATTAGAGTATTTGTTAAGACGAAAAAAAATAAAAAATGAGGTGCTGTCTTGTTAGCATTTGCAAATGGCACGTGGCTTTCACATGATTGTTTTGTTAGCAGTTTATTAACGCCATGTCATAGTCATCGCTTAGTTGAAAACTTTCTTTAAAAAAAAAAAATAACAATAATAATAATAATAATAATAATAATAAATTGGTTATTTGTACAGAATGTAATAATTATTTGTAGAGTAGCTGCTCATCTGTTGAACTGGTATCTCTCAAAGAAGAATATTTAAATTATGATTAGATTTTTGGATAAAAATTAAACTCTCATATTTTTCCAGTATGATTGTCCTGGTGATACTGGTTGAGTAAATCACAAAATCTCAATTATGCACTCTTCTAAATTTCTATTGTCTATCAAAATTATATATATATATATACACACACACTAGTATACAAAATTATAGAGTCAAGTAGTCAACCCATTTATTCTTTTCAATTTACGGTCACAAGTCTAAAAAAGTACTGTTGTTCTTGGTTACATACAGAAATATAAACTCATTTCAATTCATGGATTTGTTTGTTAAATTTGTGAATAGCAGACTCTTCACTTATTTATTTAAATTACAATTGAGTTTAAGTTGTGTAGGTACAAAAAATTGTTTAGCTAATTACTGTTAATTAATTCAATCCATACACCCAAAATAAAGAACACAATATTTTGTAGAGAGAGATTTCAAGACGTGGACTTGAGAATTTTTTTCATTCACATGTCCTCGGATATTTATACAAATAAGAATCTCAGTCCTTCTAGTAATATAGTTCCCTTAATTGCAGCTATCTTTACTCTAAAAAATTTGAATTCCTTTTTGAGTTTGGACTTGCATTTGGATAGGGCCATTTTAGCCTTTAAATGAGGGCGACTTGGCCCTTTTATGGGATGACTAGGCCCCTCTAACTTCATCAACCCAGCTCTTTGGGATTTCCGTTGACACTTGGGCTCAAGACGACTTGGGTTTTGTCCGTTTGTATATCAATTCGACCCACTGGACTAGGCGAGAATTTTGCCCTCACACATTGCCCCCAATTCCCTTTAGTTATGAATTTCGTCATAATGAAGGGAATTCGTATAGCTTTTGTGATGATTTGGGTGCCTAAATCGAGATTTTTCATTTAATGTTGAGGTATTTGGCGACAACGTTGAACACATAAGTAACCATTTCACATTACTCTTTGTATTTTGTCTTGATACTTGTCATTTTCAATCACAAATAGCCTTCTCTTCCAAATTCACTCTCCTAGATGCTCTTATATACTGATTAGACCACAAAGAGAGTCCTAAACAAAATCCAAGACTCGCAAGCAAAAAAGTGTCAAAACTTAAGACTACACAAAGTCTATTTTTTTAGTGTAGAGACAAAATTCGGCCCACAGCATAACATTATTGAATTTTTGAAGATTATTTAACACAATATCATATGTATCCATGAATTATCGATTGATGTAGTTATCAAAAAATTAGCGGAGTAATTATACTTTTTATGAAGTTAGCGAATAAAAGTAAACTCAATTATATGAAATAAATAAATAAAAAATGCCATATATAACATGTGTTAACTCTAATTTGAGAACTATATATCACCGTAAAATCTAAATATATATCATAAAATTTACAAATCTAGTGTAATAATTGAGGAAATTTTTTCACTTTTGCATAGCCATATTTTGGACTGGACATTATTTTTGGATTCATTTTATTGAAAATCACTCCCTTCACCTTAGATAGTTAGATCCCGTATAGACAAAAGAGAAGTTCCCAGAATATAGCATATTTTGACTAATTATTTACCATCCAAAATAACTTACCTAAATTTATTAATTAATTACCATCCAAAATAAGTTATCTAAATTTCAGGGCTTGTGTTGATGTGGAGGTGCTACATCAGCAGCCACATCATTCGAGATGTGGGTCAAGAAAAATCAATCCTTATGAATATCATTTTCCTTCAATAATTAGATGCAAAGTAAACCAAATTAGTAACGACTTTTTACATTTCTTAAAAAAAAAAAAAACCTACAATGATCATTTTTTTTAGATTGGTTTACAAAGTACACGAGCACGAGCTAAATTTGTCTTATTATATAGTTCAATGTTCAACTTTTTCGGTTGCTCTACATTTGAATTTTTTGATAAATAAAATGATAAAATTACTTTTCAAAAGTAAGAATAGATATTAGGTAGATCGGGTGTACATGCATCAAACATATTTGAATATCAGTACACTACACGTGTCGTGAGTCTCACTGTACATGGAGGGATGTAATGGTCTCGATGCATGGTACGTCAGACGTAACGTATACTTACTTCAAAAATAGCGGACGTGCAATTATATTTTTTGAAATAAAAGTAGAGTGTGAGTAGAGTGTTTCACTAAGGAGTAATAATGCCATTTAATTTTACAAGAAAGCAAGTGAAAAGGCTGAGGTATAAATATTATCTCGATTTCTAAAATATATATTTTTTTATATATTTTCATACAATGAAAAATACTCAACCAAACTGTTTTAATTTTTTTTTAATTAAAAGTACTTTTTAGTCTCATCCCATCCATTTTAAAAAGAGAGATTGGTATGCATATAGCTCGAATTGTATATAAATCTTGTAAGACACGACCTCAAGCATAAACATGCTTTTCACGGGAAAAAAAATAAGAAGAAGAAGGCGGCGGCGGCAAGCAACATAGCACAAGCTCCAAATAGCAATCTCTCTTTTTATATATATATATATAAACACACAAGTATATATGTCATGTATATAACCCAACTACTTTATAAAACAAAAACATATAAACACAAAAGAACAAAGAAGAAGAACATGAAAACTCTATTTCTTTTCATTAATATAGTATATATAAGACTTTCTCATACACTCACCTAATATTTTTTTTTCTTCCTAAGTTCAATTAAGCAAACACACACCGTTAATGACGGTAGAGCGAAAGGAAAAGGATAAACAAACTTTGGAATGCAATTTAGTAATTTTGTCTTTTCACTTTGCGTTATTTATAAATTAAAATAATATTAAGAAAATGAGGACAAAAAGGTAATTTTGTTTCTTCCGTTAACGAGACATATACCTAATAACTCTGACAAGGGAGGTCAATGTAATTTGACAAACAAGAGGGGATGTCAGTGTAATTTGACGAAACCTTAAGCAAGGTCAGTGTAATTTACCCAAAAATCAATGGCAAAATCGCAAAAAAAACCTCCTCGAGCTTTTCTTTGTGTTAAAAAACACTCCATAAATTATTTTTTAGAGCAAATCAGTTTCCCATTTTATAAAAGTGGACAACTTGACCCCTGATAAAATTATAATAATATATATACCATTTACTATGACCATTATGCCCTTCTCTTTAAATATAGTGTTTTCTAAAATTTCAAAAAATAAAAAATAGTTGGATAAAATTTCCAAATAATAAGTTTGAATACATAAAAAAATAAAAGGTTAATAAAACTTTATTTAAGTTTTTTAAAAATAAAAATATAACTAACATATATACTCTTTTCTCTACTAGTATAGTCAATAATGTTTCTAAATAAAAATTTTAAAAATAAAAAAGAGTTTGATAAAATTATCATTGAAAATATTTTTTTTATTTGATTTCTTGACTTTAGTAGGAAGCACTATTGTAATAATAAAAAATAATTGGAAATATAAAAAGTAAAAGGCCAATAGAATTTTATTTTAGAATTTTATCACACATTTTTTTTTAAAAAAATATTTAGAAAACACTATACTAATAGAAAAAAAGTCAAAATTAGTGTATAAAACTTCCGCTTGAGCAGGGTCTAAGAGAAGTGGATGTCAGCAAGTCTTACCTCAATTTTTGGAAAGGTTGCTCCCAAGTGTCGAACCCATGACACATCTCTTTGGACGAGACCACTTTTATTTTCAAAGCCATAAATAAAGTTCTATTAGTATTTTATTTTTTTATGTTTCTAAACTTAATATTTGAAAATTTTATCTAGTTATTTTTTTTAATTTTTAGAAAATACTATATTTATAGAGAGAATGACATAATGGTCATAATAAAGGGTATATATGTCATTCTACTTTTGTCAGAATGTAAAGTTGCCTACTTTTTAAAGATGAGGACTGATTTGTTCCAAAAAATAGTTTAATGGTGTTTCTGCACATAAAAGAAAGTTCAGGGGTTTTTTTTCTGTACTTTTGCCAAATTTAATTGAAATGTTTATACTTATATGTTAAACTAGAATTAAGTACTAGAAAGTTTCAAATGTTGAGATTTAAAAACTTTAAGTGTTTAATACTGATTTGAATTCCCTCACTTAAAATTTGGTTCCATTTTATTAAAAAAAATATGTAAATTACACTTCTAGAAGCACTTAACTGAATGAGTACTTTAAGCACTCTCATACTTTGGAGCCTCGATCCTCTCCTGTGATTGTGCATCTTTCGTGTTCGCAATGGACTAAAATGATTTCGTTTTTGTTTATTTGTGGAGCATTAGTGATCAACCAAATGGATTTTGCTAAAGTCACCTAATTAAAGAAACTTAATAAAAAAAATATTATAACTCTTCCCAACACTAAAGTTTCGCAACTCTTCTCAACACAAAAAAAAAAAGTAATATAAAAATATTATAACTCTATCGAAGAGAAAAGAAAATTAAAGTAATAAAATAATATTATAAATAATATTTTTTTTATATTTTCACTTTTATACATTTTCAATCTAATTTTAAGTGTGTTAAATCTATACAAATTCTAAAATTTATAAATATTTATCTAAACATTCTTTATCTCTCTCTCTCTCTCTCTCTCTCTCTCTCTCTATATATATATATATATATATATAGACACACACACACACACACACACATATATATATTATTTTTAAAATGTATTTGAAAATTTAAATTGAGTTTTAAAAAGATAAATTAACTTCGTTGAAAATAGAATTGGAGTTGCTGAAATAGGAAAATATGTTGTTTATTTATTAAGTAAAAATGTTAATTTTAAATAAATTTATTTTAAAAAAAATAAGTCTGAACATAGCTTAAGTGATACTCAAATTAAAGCTCCCAGAATTCTCTTTCTAACAGAAATGGTTTCATCAAAAATTTCAATTTGTAATAAAAGTTATTTAAGTTTAAGTGAAAGAAACACGAAAATATATATATAGAATTATATACACCCAAGAAAATAAACTTAATAAAAAAATATTATAACTCTTCTCAACATTGAAACTAACGCAACTCTTCCCAACACAAAAGAAAAGTAATATAATAATATTGTAACTCTTTCAAAGAGAAAAGAAAAGTAATAAAATAATATTATAAATAATATTTTTTATATTTTCACTCTAATCCTAAGTGTGTTAGATCTATATAACTTTTATAATTTATAAATATTTATTTAAACTCTCTTTATCTCTCTAAAGAAAAGTATAAGTGATCACTGATCTACCTCTTTTTTGGATTTAGTTCGCCAGGGGAATCGTTGGAGTTGCACTTAAGTGTATTAAATCTATATAACTCTCTTTATCTTTCTACATTTGTATATATACATATAAGGTAAAATGCACTCACACCCTCTGAGGTTTGCCCTAAACACACTCATATACAAAGTTTGCTCAAACTTACACTCACACCCCTAAGGTTTGGAGTTTGATCGCACACAACCCCCAATTGAAATCCATCGGTCAAAAAATTATTTGAAATATCTGTTTTACCTTTCATTAACTAAAAAGACATTTTTAACCTTACTTTTCACGTTAAAATACCATATTGCTCCCAACTTTTTTTTTTCATTTGACAAAATTACCGTTATTACCTTATTGCTTTTCTCCCTCCTCTCTCACCCTCAAAGCTCACTTTCTCTAGTTCTTTCTCTCTCTCCCCCTTTTTTTTATTTCTTTCTCTCTCCACACTCTGTCTCTTTTTCTCTCTCTTCCCCATCTCTCTCTTTCCCGAATCACTCTCTCTACATCTAACCCCCCTCTCTTTTCTTTATTTTATCTACTTCTCTCTCTTAATTCTTCACCCTTTTCTCTTTTTCTCTTTTATTTTTTTCTCTTTCACCGTTGCTATGGCAGTGCACCTGAAAATTGACAATGATAGCATGACTTTGGTGGTGGTCGTGGTGTCTCGGCAATAGTAGAGAGATGACAACAGAGGAGACCTATATGAAGAGTGTTATAAGAGTACATGAGTTTATGAGAAAGTTAAAAGAGGATATTTTGTATTTTGCCTTTTATTACAAAGTATGCATACATTTATTTCAAAAACTAAAAAAAAAAGTAGTGATGGCACTGATAAAATTGAAAAGTAAGAACTGGAAAAAAGAAAAAAAAACATCATCCAAGGTTAATAATGAAGAAAATTTTAGCCTCAAATTTTGAATTTCTTCAGATTGAATTTTATTTTTCAAGGACAACTAATATTGGGTCATATACATAATAGAGAAATAATATAAATTATTTGCTAAATTGAATCACCGAAGCACATTACACTCCTTTCTTTATTTCACAATTCTTTTTTATAACTAAAAAAAAAATAAAAGAATTCAAAGAATTTTGTTGCCCCATCACTAAATTCAGGGGACACTAATATAGTAATATATCGGTTGAAGGGTTAATTTAGTCGTTTTATTTTAATATATTGATGTGGCTAAACTTGAATTATAATTGTAAGCTTCTTTTTGCCCCTTTTTCAAAATATAATTTAACCACTCGCAAGAGCACGAATCTTTGTAGATACGGTTCTATATAGAGGGTATCGATCCCACGAGGACTAGTCGTTAATTGTCTTAAAGAAAGATTAATTCCACTTTAATCCTAAAAACAAGATTTTGATTTTTTGTTTATAAAACTATTGCATGAATGTAAAAACAATAAATTTAAAGAGTTAAAAGTTGGGAGAGAGGACTAGGGGTGGTTTCCACCACTAGCCATTCACATGTTCATAAGTGTAGCAAGCTTGGGATTCATAAATTAAATGTCTAACAATGTCATTAGGCTTGTGACCTCAATGACATGTCAAAAGATTAATGTGTGTGCAAACCTATCATAATCCATCTTCAACAAGCATAGCTCTTCAACCTAACTAATTACCCTACTCTCTAAGTGAACCTAAATGTATCCAAACTACCTTATCTTGGCATGGTTTATACAAGCAAACACAACACATTCATTTAAACACCATTACCTAGCCATCATTTGCCCTTTTTGTGGAAGAAGCAAATGTTGTGCATTCACAAGATAGATTCTACTCTAAGACAAGAATAAAACCAACATCAAATGAATATATATAAGAGATGTATAAATGCACATTGTCACTAGACTAAATAATCAACAATTAAATACAAATCCCAAAATGCTACAAAAAATGAACAAGTTTACATGGCTAGGGGTTTCAACCATACCCTAGTAGAGAAGTTAGTTGGTCATGGCAGCCTTACACTCTTCCATTGATGGAGAAAATGAAGCTTCAAGGTTTGGTTTAGCTCCTTCTTCTCCTCTCCGAATGTCTCTAAGTGTATATGTATGATATATCTGATATATGAGAGAAAATGGCTTCTTTGTGTGCTTTATGGCCTCTTTTTCAACCATGGGGCCCACCATAAATATATATATATATATATATATATCAATATATATACCAACTATATCAAGAATGTCTCCAAATGTCTTGTTCAAGTCAGACAATCCCTCTAAGTCGTGCAAAAAGGGGAATTTTGTTGCAAGTGAGAAGAGCAGGTAAGCAAGTGGGCAAGTGGGTCTGCAGAATCTCGATCAATCGAAATTGGAATCTCGATTGATCGAGATTTCGATCAATCGAAATCAAGTCTCGATCAATCGAGATCTCGATTGATCGAGATCAACATCTCGATTGATCGAGATGCCTTGGCTTCAATTCTGAATTCTGCTCTTCAGCTACAGATGACCTCCAACATTGCTCCTTTTGGTACAAAACCTGCAATACATCAAAAACACAAAAATACCATAAACGTATCTCGGTAAACGTAAAAAGGGGACTAACATATGCAATAAAGAGGGTTCAAATACATAGTATTGAACACTTATCACACCCCCAAACTTACACATTGCTAGTCCTTTAGCAATGCAATATTACAAAAATGAAATTAACTATCTTATACAAAAATTGAATCATGCTCAGTCATCAGCTAGATAAAAGATGATTATCCGTTCATGTCACACTTGGCAAATGCAATGAGTATTACAGAACTATGCGTCCATTAGCAAAAATGGACTTTCACAAACCACAAACAGACGATAGTCCCCACATAATGGCTAGTCCGAACAAACATACCGATTCTAACCCCAAAATCCTCTTTGAAAAGTGAACATGCATTCTAACGCGTGGCTTTGTCATATTTGGAGAAAAATAAGAACAAATCTGATTTTAAAAGAAAAACTCATTGAAAAAGCTCGACGCTGTTGTTCATTACTGCAAAACATACATGAATGTTCATGTGCGGATGACCGTGCAATGCTTAGCTCTTTTTGCTTTCTTGTAAGCCCATGTAGCGGCATTGGGCCAATGACTCCCAAACCAATTGGTTTTAGGGCATTAGGTGAAGAAACACCCCTTGGACTTAATAACCGACCTTACAAGGCAATGAGCTTAAACAAGCCACCCGCTTATTATTGCTCAACCTTGCACACTTATACGCGAATACTCCATGCTTAATGAGGCATAGAGATCTAGTTTATTGAGTGAGAAGGCTTATTGCATAATTTTTTTTTTTTTTTACAACAACCGGAAAAACTCATTCTTTAAGTTGTTCAAATGAAAACAGAAATTTACAAAATTCTCCATCAGACTTATACCCCACAGTTTAAAATGCATGTGTGTGAATTTGTGCAGCTAAGGACAAATTTAGGGCAAGAACCATACATATTCATATTTGAACAAAAATGTGGACCGTTCTAACCTATTACATAGTTTGCAAAAGTGCAGGTATTTACAATGTTAAAGTTCTTAATTACTTGCTGCATTTACCTCGAACATTTATTCGAATGATCTTCCTTTAAAAAGCAAGACATCATAGCAAGTATGCAAACACATCAAGAAAAAGAAAAAACTACTCTACAATGACAATCAATACAAAGATTGAACATTGCATGCATATGCAAGTGGTATAGCATACCGCACCCCTAAACTTAGACGTAACATTGTCCTCAATGCTTGGACAAGAAAAGAAATTACTGGGACTGCAGAACGCGATAAAAATGGCATTCCAACACGGGCTGTCATCCTGAAAATGAGAAAAACCTGTACGGAACACCAACTGGATACCACGAGCATTAAATGGAACAAAAAGTACATGAAAAGAACATAATAAAAGAATTATGTACAAGCGTACAATGCCAAGATCACTACACCTCCAAGGCTCTGAACTGGTGTTTCCCAATTGACTAAGAGGTCTATGCGATAAGATATTGACTATCCAGGCACGCTAACGTATAGCATGCAAAGGGGCTGCCTTTCTTTATTAACGTCATACTGCATCGAAGCAATCTCAACAGTATTGGGAATTGAAACCAGGCGATAATAAACGGAAATCATCAATTGAATCGCATATAACAATTAGGCAAGTGGTACTACATACATAGTTAAAGTATAGAGAGTAGAGATATTGATAGAAAGTAAAAATAAAAACAGGAAATAAAACACATGTTATAAAAGAAAGGATAACTGTATTCCATATATGTGAAAATGAGTTTCAGTATAAAGTGTACATGCAGTTGGAATACACAAAAACTAACATGGCCAACATAGCCTATCGAAAAGCAAAGAAAAATAACAGAAAGTAAAGCAGAAAGTACAAATAAATAAATCTACTCTAGGGCGGGCGGTGGTGGAGGTGGCTCGGTGGGCGGAGTAGAGGTGGAGGTGGAAGCTCGGCCGGCAAACAGGAACTGCAGGTCCTGCCGGAAGGCCCGGAACTCATCTAAAATTGCCCTCTGACCCTGTGCCAGAGACGTAATATCCGTCCTAATAGCCTCCAGCTGACCCTGCGTCACCTGGACGTGCTCCTTAAAACCCTGCTAGAGCCGCTCAATGTCAGCTGCCAAACAGGAGTAGCCAGTCACCAGGATCTCATGTCGCTCTATGGCGATATCCATATCATCATCCCCCAGCTCCTCGTCGGATGCCTCACCCTCTGCGGGCGCATCCTCATCCATCTCCACTGGGGCATCCATGTCCACATCCTCTGGTGGATCGCCCTGGTGGTCCTGTCGCTCCAAGTGTTGCCTCACCCGCTCCCACTGAGTAGACGTGAAGCAGGAGGGCGGTGCCAGCTGGATGTCCGTATCACTGACCGGTATATTGGCACGACTGAGGAAGGCTGCGACCAGGAAAGGAAAGGGAAGCCGCCAACTCGCTGCTCACCTCATGCTCTTGTTGACAAGGCCATCCCAGATTTTGAACATCTGCCCCCATATCAGCAACGGGACAGAAAACCAAGTGCCCGTGTGGAAAGCGTACAGGCAACGGAGAAGGTCGCCCCGGCGCTCTGCCACATACTGCAAAGGACACGCGTTCTTGATGAGAACGGTGTCTAGAAACCATAACACACTCGGGCACATCGATTTGGACGTGCAGTTGTGACTGGGAGTGGTAAACACCCCGCCACACATGTCCATCACGATAGAGAACAGCGTCATGTTGGCCAAAAACTCAGCCCTGTAGAGCTGCTGACCACCCTGGTCAACCATATCTGGAGGCTGTTAGTGAGGAATGCCGAGCATCTGTGTGATCCGACTCGGCATGATAGTAATCGTCGTACCACCTACGACCGTCTCCAATGTGTCAGGCTCGGTGCAGGAATAGGTCATGCGCTCATAAAAGACCTGCACCAAACGCTCGTGCGCCACATCAGTGGGTGGCACACATAATCGGTCGAGCTGGCGCCGCCTGAGCTCTGCTACAACCCACGAGCAGTCGAGACGCATCTCGTACTCTCTCAGCTCAAATCGCCCGGGCACATCTCTAACAGCACCGGGAGCATTCTTCACACGCGCCATCGACCCGGAATAGTCTGCACTTATTCCAAAAATTAAAGTAAATAAAAAGAAAATAAAATGAATACTAAACTAAGAATAAAAATTAAAAAGGAGGTTCTAGTCCATGGTGCCGACACATGCTTTCCAAAATACGATCGAATCGATTCGATTAGGTCTACTCAGAATCAAAAGCATGCCAATCGTGAAATGCACGGGAGGTACAATGTAGATTCGAGAGCAAAAATAACCCATATGAATATGTCGCTCATCTAGCTCTTAACGAAGCAGCGTAAGCGGATGCAACCGAAACAATGGGGTCGCGGTTGCAAACCTTACATCAAGCATCCGAAACAAAAATAATGCAAAATCTCACCCATACATGCACTCCTACCCCCGAAACCCGCAAGATCCCATTATGAACATAGCGAATGCAAACCACTCCAACCCAACATCATCTATCTATGCTGATTAAGCCAGAAAATTAACAAAAATGGCGGCAAAGCAAATGAAATATAGCCATGCATCACTTACCTCAAGGTGAAGATGATGATCGGTGCAAGAAGATGAAGTCCTAACACGCAGCCGCAAAGAGACGAACGTGCGCGTATACGCGGAGAGCTCGGACTACGGTGAATGACGGTGGATGGTCGGGAATGATCGGAAAAGGGTTGAAGGGCGCTCGGGGTTACTTTGGATCTCTCAGAGAAGAGGAGGAAGTCGGATGGTTTTGGGGAGAAGTGTAGAAATGAGAGGGAGCCCAGCGGTTCGAATAAATAAGCGGCTCACGTGCAGGCATCGTGTCAATCTCGATTGATTGAGATGCACATCTCGATCAACCGAGATTTTGATCAATCGAAATCCTTGCTTCGATCAATCGAGATTAAGTCTCGGTCGATCGAAATCCTTGCTTCGATCAATCAAAATTTTGATTGATCGAGGACCTATCGAATTGCCATCGAAGAAAACCACCTCTCGGGACTTTGATCTTTGCAAAAGACTCCAACATCTCTGCATTATTTCGATCGATCGAGACCAAGATCTCGATCAATCGAAATCTCGATTGATCGAGATCTTTGCTTCAATTAATCGAAATGCTCAAAAGCAGTCAGCTTGATTTATACTTCATGGACTTGGACTTATGGGACTTAGATACAAAATTACTTAGATACAAAATTTACTTTGGATTAAAGGGACATCATGGAAGCATGATAGCTACCATGGCCACGCCACCTTACACGTCTATGGCATGACGTCAGAATTGGCTCACGAGTCAAGATACACGGGATCCGTCAAAGTGACGGCATCCACGTACTCTGTGGTAACTTGGTCATCCACGCACGATTTTAAATGCTGCCCGTTCACTTTGAACAACGATCCGTCTTTCAAGTCCTTCAATTCCACCGCTCCGTGGGGAGCAACGGAATTAACCAAAAATGGACCATCCCAAAGGGAGTGAAGTTTTCTGAGAAACAAATGGAGGCGTGAGTTGTACAACCATACTTTCTGGCCCAGAGAAAACATTTTGACTCGAATATTACGATCATGAAAGGCTTTTGACTTTGCCTTCTAGATTTTAGCGTTCTCATACGCGTCATGTCGCAATTCTTCCAATTCATTTAATTGAAGCTTTCGATTAGATCCGGCCATTTGCATGTCAAAATTAAAAGTTTTGGTGGCCCACATAGCTTTGTGCTCCAATTCAACAGGAAGATGGCACGCTTTACCATAAACCAACCGGTAAGGTGACATTCCAATGGGAGTCTTATAAGCAGTTCGGTAAGCCCATAATGCATCATTTAGTCGGAATGACCAATTTTTTCGGTCAGGCCAAACTATTTTCTCAAGGATGTTCTTAATCTCCCTATTGGATACTTCCACTTGGCCACTAGTTTGAGGATGGTATGGGGTATCTACTTTATGTGTGACAGAGTATTTGGTAAGCAAGGTTCGAAGGAACCGGTTACAGAAATGTTTACCTCCGTCACTGATGAGGGCTCGAGGTGTACCAAAACTGCTAAAGATATTCACTTGAATGAACTTAACCACGACTGCGTGGTCATTGGTTTTGGTAGCAACGGCCTCTATCCATTTAGAAATATAGTCCACCACCACAAGTATGTACTCATGACCAGTAGATGGTGGAAAAGGTCCCATGAAGTCAATGCCCCACACGTCAAATATCTCAACAATAAGAATAGGGTTAAGAGGCATCATGTCCTTCCGAGACATTGCGCCAAGGCACTGACATCGCTCACACGAGCGGCAAAATGAGTATGCATCCCGATGAAGTGTTGGCCAGAAAAATCCGCATTGAAGAATTTTTGTTGCAGTTTTCTTAGCATTAAAGTGTCCCCCACAAGCAAATGTATGACAGAATTTTAGAATGCTTTGGAATTCACTGTTGGGTACACACTTTCAGATTATTCGATCGGGGCAATATTTGAACAACTGAGGATCGTCCCAATAATATGATCGTGATTGGGAGAAAAACCGATCCTTCTCTTGCTTGGTCTAAGAAGACGGTATTTTACCGGTTGGCAAGTAGTTGACAATGTCCGCATACCAAGGGATACTCTCTTGAGAGATTACAAAGAGTTGTTCATCCGGGAAGGATTCACAAACTGGAATAGAGTCATGGAAGGATTCAACAAGAATTCTAGAGAGGTGGTCAGCCACCACATTTTTGGTTCCCTTTTTGTCTCTAATCTCAAAATTAAACTCTTGCAGCAAGAGTATCCACCGAATCAATCTAGGCTTAGTGTCCTTTTTGGCCAAAAGATGTCGGAGGGCAGCATAGTCCGAATAGACAATAACCTTTGAACCTAATAGATAAGCTCGAAATTTGTCCAAAGCAAATACTACCGCAATCAACTCCTTTTCCGTTGTGGTATAATTGATTTGAGCCTCGGAAAGGGTTTTACTTGCATAGTAGATAACATGTGGTAATTTATCTACTCGTTGTCCTAAGACCGCACCCATGGCATAATCGGATGCATCACACATGATCTCAAATGGGAGAGCCCAATTTGGAGGGATGAGAATTGGAGCAGTTGTAAGCATGGTGCGGAGTTTTTCAAAAGCGTTAAGGCACGCTTCATCAAAGGTAAAACAAGACTCTTTTTCAAGAAGGCGACACAAAGGCCGAGAGATCTTGCTAAAGTCTTTGATGAAACGGTGATAAAAACCCGTATGCCCAAGGAAAGAACGAATCTCTCTCACCGTTGATGGTGAAGGAAGTTTGGAAATAAGTTCAACCTTGGCTTTGTCCACCTCAATTCCTCTCTTAGACACAATGTGCCCTAGGACAATACCCTCTTGAACCATGAAATGGCTCTTTTCCCAACTGAGGATTAGATTAGTCTCTTGACATCGTTTGAGAACACGGGATAGATTTTGGAGACATGACTCAAATGAAGGTCCAAACATGGAAAAATCATCCATGAACACTTTCAAGAAATTTTCCACCATATCCGAAAAGATAGATATCATACACCGTTGAAAAGTCGTCGGTGCATTACACAACCCAAAGGGCATGCGTCTACAAGCAAATGTGTCGAAAGGACATGTAAAGGTGGTTTTCTCTTGGTCCCTCGGGTCTATAGCAACCTGATTATAGTTGGAATATCCATCTAAGAAGCAATAAAAACTTTGACCGGCTAATCTCTCTAAGATTTGATCAATAAATGGAAGAGGGAAGTAATATTTTTGAGTTGCTGAATTTAGTTTCCGATAATCTATGCAAACTCTCTATTCCGTGGTGGTGCATTGGGGAACTAATTCACCCTTATCATTTGGTTGCACCGTAATACCGAACTTCTTAGGAACCACTTGAGTGGGACTAACCCACTTACTATCTAAGATGGGGTAAATGATTCCCGCATCTAGTAACTTCACCACCTCCTTCATTACAATGTCCTTCATATTTGGATTTAATCGACGTTGTGCCTCTCTTGAGGTCTTTGCATCTTCTTCCAAGTGTATGCGGTGGATACAAATAGAAGGATCTATTCCCTTAAGATCTGCCACACTCCATCCTATTTCTTCCTTGTGCTCTTTTAGCACTTTTAGAAGTTCCATCTCTTGATCATTGGTGAGATTGGAAGCAATAATGACTGGAAGGGTCTCATTAGCGCCCAAGAAAACATACTTGAGTGTAGCCGGTAGAGGATTGAGCTCAAGTTGTGGTGGGGAAATTAGAGAAGGAGTTTGGGAAGTATTGGACAAAGGAGGCAAAGGTTCTCTCAAAACTCTCCATTTAGGCAAATCCATGATGGTTGTGACATCGAGCATTTAATTAACTTCACAAATGGATTGCTCAATGTCATAATCATCATAGTCGAAATGACTTAGGCATGCCTCTAGAAGATCCTTAGAAAGAACGAAAGGAAGCGCTTCTTGAACGAGATCTTCCACTACATCAACACAAAAGCATTCACTTTCGTCATCGGATGTGTGGTGTGAAGCATTAAAGATGTTCAAAGGGACTTTCATATTCCCGAAAGAGATGTCCATTACTCCGGTACGGCAATTAACACAAGCGTTTGCCGTGGCCAAAAATGGATGACCTAGAATGATAGGAATATGTCTATTTGGATTTTGGACCGGTTTCGTGTCAAGGACTATGAAGTCCACCGGAAAGTAAAATTTATCCACTTGAATTATCACATCCTCAATGATGCCACGTGGTTGCTTCACCGAGCGATCGGCAAGTTGCAACACAACTGTGGTAGGCTTAAGTTCCCCCAAACCTAATTGTTGGTAAACTGAGAATGGAAGCAAATTGACACTAGCCCCTAAATCAAGAAGTACCTTTTCAAAAGCTTGATTTTTGATGGTGCATGAAATGGTTGGAGCACCCGGATCTTTGAATTTAGGAGGGGCTTGGTGTTAAAAAATGGAGCTTACCTGCTCAGTTAGGAGAACTTTCTTAGGAACATTGTTCCTAGATTTGCGCTTTTGAGTACACAAGTCCTTCAAGAATTTAGCATAGGAGGGAATTTGCCGGATTGCATCAAGGAGAGGGAGATTGATCTTTACTTGTTTGAAGATCTCCATCATGTCTTGAATTTTCTCTCCTTGCTTCCCGAAATGAGAAGGTTCCTTCAATCTTTGAGGAAAAGTAACCGGAGGTTCAAAAGAAGTGTCAAGATTTGGAATAGATGGCGACACAATTTCACTTGCCTTTCCTTTTGGATTTTGTGGGACTTTGTTCACATTTGAATTTGAAGGAAACACATTTGGATTTGATTGGGATTCTTTTGGATTTTTGGATTGCTCATTGAATTCCTTTTTTTTTTCTTCCCCAACCTTGGAATTTATGATTTTACCACTCCTTAAGGTGGTGATTGATTGAACTTGCTCCGGAGGAGCATTACAAGATGAAAATGATGGATCCTCAATCACATGAACACCCTTAGGGTTTGCCACCGGTTGACTTGGTAACTTACCTTCCTCTCTTCTATTCAAGGCATTAGCTAGTTGCCCGATTTGAGCTTCTAACCTAGCCATAGATTGAGCATTAGCTTCAAGCTTAGAGATTGATTGAGAGTGGGTTTGCAACAAGCGAGTATTAGCCTCAAGATTGCTTATCACTCTTTCTTCAAAGCCTTGGCTTCTCGGAGGAGGTGGTGGTTGTTTGTAGTTGGATCTTTGATGGTAAGGTTGAGGATTTAGCCTATATTGAGGTTGTTGAGATTGGGAATTAAAGGAATTTTGCCCTTGAAAAGAGGGACTTGGTTCTTGAGATTTTCATGAAAATGCCGGATGATTCTTGTAACCAGGATTGTAGGTATTTGAATATGGATCATTCATCTGTTTAGAGTACATGGCATTCACTTGCTCTTGAGCATAATCGGGAGATTGACCGGCAATAGGACATTCTCGCACATAATGTGAAGTGCTATAGCAAAAAGAACACCCTTCCTGATTTTGAACAGGTTGGCTTGGAGTAGGCAGCCCATTTTTTATGATTTGGTCCATTTTTCGGGTTAAGGCTTCTACTTGCATGGCAACCTCATCTACCCTTGAAATCTTATGCACTCCTCTACAAGGTTGGGTGGATTTCCCTTTTCTAGTGGAGGAGCGTTGAACTGAATTATTGCTTAGGGTTTGAAAAAATTTTCATGCATCATCTGGGCTTTTCAAAAGGTATCCACCTCCACAAGCAGAATCTATTATTTGCCTATGTTGCTCACTCACCCCATCATAAAAACTTTGCACTAGTTGCCATTTTGGGACAGCATGGTGCGGACAAGATTTAAGAAGATCTTTTAATCTCTCCCAAGTCTCATGAAATTGTTCTTGAACAATTTGGGTGAATCCGGTGATTGCCCGCCAAATATCACTCGTCTTTCCTATTGGGAAGTATTTTTTTAAGAATTCAATTTGCATTTCTGCCCAAGAATGGATTGAGTTAGGTTCTAAAGAATTGAACCAACTTTTAGCTTTATCTTTTAGGGAGAATGGAAACATACGAAGCTTTAGATCATCCTCCGTAAAGTGTGGTACCCAAATGGTAGAACACACAGAAAGGAAGTAATCTAAATGCCGGTATGGATCTTCATTTGGGAGACCATGGAAGCTATTAAGAAGATTGATGGTGGAGGACTTTATTTCGAATTGAGTTGCTGCTACATCTGGAAATTGAATACATGAAGGTACTTCAAATGTAGTCGGAAGATAAAAGTCCATAAGCAATTCTCCTTGAGGAGGAGGAGGTGGAGGTTGTTGTTCATGATTAAAAGGAGGTAGTCTGGGAGGTTGTCTTTCATTTGGTTCCATGTTTTCAGTCCTAGGCAATATAGGGTCCCTAGAGGTTCCTCTATGTTGTCTAAGTGTTCTTTCAAGTTCAATATTACAATGAAGCAACGGAAGTGACAAGGTCCGTCTACCTAGCTTGCATTAATAGTAGAACAACACCTCAATACGCAAAATAAACAACAATATATATAAAAAAACATTATTCAAACCACTAATTTTAGACTTTATACTCACAAAGGGTTCCAACTTTGATCCTTTAAGATGCCCACTATGTGGTATACCTAAAATCAAGCAATTTGAGAGATAAGAACAAGACATATACAAAAAAGAATGAAAGAATTTCTAGCCTAAGAATTAAACCAGATTTAATCTTTCAATGGCGACAATTAAACCGTAGTCCCCGGCAACGGCGCCAAAATTTTGATATGGCTAAACTTGAATTATAATTCTAAGCTTATTTTTGCCCCTTTTTCAAAATATAATTTAACCACTCGCAAGAGCACGAATCTTTGTAGATATGGTTCTATATAGAGGGTATCAATCCCACAAGGACTAGTCGTTAATTGTATTAAAGAAAGATTAATTCCACTTTAATCCTAAAAACAAGATTTTGATTTTTTGTTTATAAAACTATTGCATGAATGTAAAAACAATAAATTTAAAGAGTTAAAAGTTGGGAGAGAGAACTAGGGGTGGTTTCCACCACTAGCCATTCACATGCTCATAAGTGTAGCAAGCTTGGGATTCATAAATTAAATGTCTAACAATGTCATTAGGCTTGTGACCTCAATAACATATCAAAAGATTAATGTGTGTGCAAACCTATCATAATCCATCTTCAACAAGCATAGCTCTTCAACCTAACTAATTACCCTACTCTCTAAGTGAACCTAAATGTATCCAAACTACCTTATCTTGGCATGGTTCATACAAGCAAACATAACACATTCATTTAAACACCATTACCTAGCCATTATTTACCCTTCTTGTGGAAGAAGCAAATGTTGTGCATTCACAAGATAGATTCTACTCTAAGGCAAGAATAAAACCAACATCAAATGAATATATATAAGAGATGTATAAATGTACATTGTCACTAGACTAAATAATCAACAATTAAATACAAATCCCAAAATGCTACAAAAAATGAACAAGTTTACATGGCTAGGGGTTTCAACCACACCCTAGTAGAGAAGTTAGTTGGTCATGGCAGCCTTGCACTCTTCCATTGATGGAGAAAATGAAGCTTCAAGGTCTGGTTTAGCTCCTTCTACTCCTCTCCGAATGTCTCTAAGTGTGTATGTATGATATATCTGATATATGAGAGAAAATGGCTTCTTTGTGTGCTTTATGGCCTCTTTTTTAACCATGGGGCCCACCATAAATATATATATATATCAATATATATACCAACTATATCAAGAATGTCTCCAAATGTCTTGTTCAAGTCAGACAATCCCTCTAAGTCGTGCAAAAAGGGGGATTTTGTTGCAAGTGAGAAGAGCATGTGAGCAAGTGGGCAAGTGGGTCTGCAGAATCTCGATCAATCAAAATTGGAATCTCGATTGATCGAGATTTCGATCAATCAAAATCAAGTCTCGATCAATCGAGATTAACATCTCGATTGATCGATATCAACATCTCGATTGATCGAGATGCCTTGGCTTCAATTCTGAATTCTGCTCTTTAGCTACAGATGACCTCCAACATTGCTCCTTTTGGTACAAAACCTGCAATACATCAAAAACACAAAAATACCGTAAATGTATCTCGGTAAACGTAAAAACGGGACTAACATATGCAATAAAGATGGTTCAAATACATAGTATTGAACACTTATCATATATTTTTTAAATATAATATAGTTATTATATTGATGGGTAAAATTATAATTTTCATGCAAATTGCTGATGCAATTTTGTTTAGGAGTGTGAGTGTAGATTTAAGCAAACTTTGTACATGAGTGTGTTTGAGGCAAACCTCAGGGGGTGTGAGTGTACTTTGCCCATACATATATTATTTCTATGAGAATTTAAATAAAGTTTTGGAAAGATGAATTAACTTTGTTGAAAATAGGATTGGAGCTGCTGAAATAGGAAAATGTTTTGTTTATTTATCAAGTAAATGTGTTGATTTTATATAAAATTACACATTTTTCAATTTGAAAACGTAAATAAATTAAATACATTGAGAATAAAATGAAATATGATGAATTGTGAACTAAATGAGTAATAACTTTTCAAACTTTTATATCAATCAAAATTAAGAAACATAAGTTCAATTAGTCAATTTAAGAAAAATCTTTAATGAATGTGCATTTAATTACTCTCTTACATTGAGACCACCCATAATGTTGATTATTGTGTTTCAAGTATTCAATAATTAATAAACACAACACTATAAGAATAAGACCATATTTTGATTCTAACCATTTTCTAAAAAAAAAAAAATTGCCCTTTAGGTACATTACGTGAACCATATTTTGTACTGAACCTAAATTATTTAAATTAGCACATTCACATTTTCAGTAAATTTAAAAATTATAATTTTTATTTCAATCAAAATAAATAAATGTCAAATGACTTTCTTACACTAAGCCTCACCATACATGTGTGATTTTCATTTCAATGACTTTCTTTTCAATTTGAAACATTTAAATAAATTAAATTTGTTGAGAAAAAAAATGAAATATGACGATTTGTGAACTAAATGAATTATAGCTTTTCAAATTTTTAATTTTATAAATTCTCACTTTAATATTTTGTTTTGAATTTTCTCTATCTAATATTATATTTGTTTTTTTGATAAATTAATATTGAGTGTGTCGAATAAATATAAAATAAAAAAATCTATAAATATTTATATAAACCTTCTTTCTCTCACCAAGTCTATATATATATAGTGAAATTTTGAAAGTTTGTATTAAATTTTTAAAAGGTGTAGAAATCATATTTTGCCTTACCCCCTATTTAGGCTAATTTTCGTCATTTGGACTTCATAAAATCCATTAATAGGTACAATCAAGGAGTTTCAAGACTCCAAATTCAACCCAAATGTGGAGTTCCATCATCTCTTAGTAGTAAAAATCATTCTCACTGTTGAATTGTACAATTGAGTTCAAATTGATTGACTTTGATGAAGAATTATAACCCTCCAATGGTTACCAAAATCAAAATTAGGGAACTAAAGTTCCTAATTTAAACCCAATTTGAACTCAATTATACATTTCAATAATAGAATAATTTTTAATGTTAATATAAGATGGTGGAGTCTATTTGATTTCAAATTAGTGTACACGATTGAGCCAATTTTGCGAAATCACGAAAATAAGGCTTTTAGTCCACATTACAGATTCTCGATTAGTCAAATCTCTATCTTCCCATCACCAAACAATCAAAATGACCGTTCTATAATAAAATTAAGTTTTCTTTACCTAAAAGCCCTCAAGTTTCCCTCTCGATCAGACTGCTTTTACCGTTGGATTGAATTCAGTCGCTGGAGTCATCCGATCATGGATATAGATTTCCTAACCCTCAAATCTTCATATTGCTATAATCAAATTATAAAATTAATAATTCCATCATGAAATTCAATTCATTTAATATAGAAGTCCTCAGAATTTCACTTTGATTGGGTTACTTTTAGTGTTGGACCGAAAAAGGGACATCTGGGCTGTTTGATCAAGATAAGGCTTCGGAAGCGTTTTTTCAATCCAACTGGGAAAGTAACCCAATCAGAGTGAAAATTTGAGAGATTTTACATAAAACTACTTAAATTTAATGATAGAATCATCAATTTATGATTTGATGATGCAAAGATGAAGAATTGAGAGTTAGAGAATTTGTATCCATGATCGGACGACTATGTCAGCCCGAATTCGATCCAAGGGTAGAAGTAGTCCGATTGAGACAGAAACTTAAAGGGTTTGTGGTAAAATGAACTTAATTTTACTGTAGAATAATCTATTTGATTGTTTGGTGATGGAAAGATAGAGATTTGAGAAATCGGGAATGGGTAATGTGGACCCAAAAGCCCTATTTTTGTGATTTCTCAAAATTAGCTCAATCGGATGGACTAATTTGATATAAAATAGTTCAATTGGATGGATTATGATCCAAATTAATATTTTGAGCCACTTAATTGAATTTGATGAGGCATTATGACCCTCCAACATTGGCTGAAATCAAATTGTGGTACTAAAATTCCTAATTTAAATCCAATTTGAACTCAATGATTTTTAATGTTAAGATATGATGGTGGAGTCTATTTGATTGAACTATTTGATTTCAAATTAGTACACACGATTGAGCCAGATTTGCGAAATCACAAAAATAGGGCTTTTCCACATTGCACATTCCGGATTAGTCAAATATCTATCTTTCCATTACCAAATTATTCTATGATAAAATTAGGTTTGTTTTACCTAAAAGCCCTCAAGTTTTACTCTCAATCTAACTACTTTTACTATTCGATAGAATTTGGTCGCCAGACTCGTCCAATCATGGATATAAATTTTTCTAACTCTCAAATCTTCATATTGCTATCATCAAATTATAAAATTTATAATTCCATCATGGAATTCCAATTCATTTAATATAGAAGCCCTCATAATTTAACTCTGATTAGGTTACTTTTAGTGTTGGCCGAAATCAAATTTTGGTATTAAAATCCCTAATTTAAACTCAACTTGAACTTAATTGTATAATACAAAAGTGAGAATGATTTTTACTGTTAAGAGATGACAGAACTCCACCTTTGGGGTTAATGTGGAGTCTTGAATCTCCTTAATTTTACCTATTAATGGACTTTATAAAGTCTAAATGATGAAAACTAGCCTAAATAGGGGGTGAGGCAAAATATGGTTTCTACACCTTTTAAAAACTTAATTTAAACTTTCAAAGTTTCATTTGAATCAATATTAATAAATGTACATTACATTTGATTCTTACATTTGTGTGTATAACCAATGAAGTAGTTTAGTGTTTGAAGAATATTCATTAATGCATGATGAGTGAGGTAAGAAAAACCTTTTAAAAAAATAATTTTACATTTAAAAAGTATAAATAATTACAAATAAGAAAAAAATGCACAAAATTTGAAGTCAACCAATAATCAACACTAGTAATTCAAGTATAAACAAATCAATCTGGATTTTTCAATGTAATTAATTCACCTTTTCAAATCTCAATTAGAAATAAGATTAGTGTGTATATATATATATAGACTTGGAGAGAGAAAGAAGTTTTATATAAATATTTATAGATTTTTAGAGTTTATACATATTCATCACACTCAATATTAATTTATCAAATAAATAAATATAATATTAGATAGAGAAAATTCAAAACAAAATATTACAGAGAGGATTTGCAAAAGAAAAAATTTGAAAAGTTATAATTCATTTAGTTCACAAATCAACATATTTCATTTTGTTTCTAAACAAATTTAATTTATTTAGGGGGATTGATGGAATTGGAAAGAAAATAAAAGAAAATAAAGGGAAGAATAATATTTTTTGTATTTTGGTTGTCGTTTGTAAGAGAAAGAAAAAATTATAAGGAGATATTTGGAGGGATAACTTATCCCTCCAAATCTCTCTTTTGGTATTCTCCCAAAAGTGAAAAGATTTGGAGAGAAATGATAAGAATAAGTAAATTTTTCATAAGACCAAAAATAATCCTAACATTTTAAAGAACAAAATTTAAAAGACATTTGGGCCTATCTTATAATATAAACACAAAAGGGTATGATAGTAAATTAATTAAAATGGTTTCTTTTCTTTTCTCTCATTTATCTTTTCCAAACAAAAATGATATCAATTCATTCTTTTCTTCATAATTTATCCAAACATAAATAAATGTTATCATTTATTTTCTCTACTGTTTATTCAAATGAAGCATTAATCTTTCAAATTGAAAAGGAAGTCATTGAATGAAAATCACACATTTATGGTAAGGTTAAGTGTACGAAAGTAATGAAATGTTCATTCATTACAAAAAAATTTAAAATTTACTAATTGAATTTGACATTCTATTATTTTGATTGAAATAATAGTTATAATGGCATAAACAATCAATTAACTAAGCGATACTTTAAGCAATCACTTTTGTCATGCTCCGATTTCTGACTTTCGAAAATCGAAGGTGAACCTGTCCATTAAACCCTAATGAACCGTTTTAACTTTAATTTATCGTGAAAGCTTAATCACATTATTGCACATGTGTATGTACAATCCAACATCAACTAATCTCAATGAGCCCCACGAATCTATTGAAGTATAGATCGGCAAGAACGAGGTCGAATCCAAGGGAATGCTTTGAGAAGAAAAACTAATACAAATTCAAAATAATTTAAAACTAATCTAGTTTAAACAAGAGTTGGTTGATTTGAGAGAGATTAAACTAACATGTAAATAAAATAACACAATTGAAATCAAATAGAGAAAATAACTAAGGTGTCAGATTCCACCACCATTAAATCCATGAAGTTTTTAATATTCATTTATTAATTTTCAAATTTAGAGTAGCAATCAAGAAATCAATCCATTGCTTTCTCAAGATTTAACAATAAAGCACTATAAAAAATATATTAAAGAGATAGATTTTCCTTCGCTTTACTAGTGTAAAATTCTAAGCATCTTACGTATCCAATTTAATGAAAAACATAAGATCAAATATTATCACTTTTAAGAAATAAAAACCAAGCTTAGATTAATTATAATATTTTCTAACTACCACATATACATGATATAGATGGTGAAAGAGTTATAAAATAATTAACCACAAGAAGCGAAAATCATAAGCAATTAAATCATACACATGGGAATCAATTAATGAACAAAAGAACTTCACTTCATTAATGGAGGTTTCCTCCTCAACCCTAGTTGACGAGTTTAGTTACACATAGTAGAAGAAGAAGATAACAAATAAATAAAAGACATAATGAAATAAGATAAATAAAACCCGAATTGTCTCTATCTTCTCTGCTCTGGCCTTCCACTTCTTTTCTCCTAAAAACACCTCCAATTCACCTCTTTATACCCCAAGAGAATACATAAAGTTCTAATCCAATTAGGAGATACAGTCCTAATCCAATTAGGAGATAATTAGAGTTTTTCCTGCAATTCTAAACAAGTGAATTTTTTTTCTGATGTTCCGCCCAAGTTTTGACCCAGTAGAAGTCCGATTCACGAAATTTACGTGAAATACAAAAGTGTCAAAAATCGAATTTCGTTTAACTAACACAGGAATTAAGTTAAATTGACACTCAGAAATAACACTTTAGGGCCGTTTTCCAAAACGTGATTAAAACTAGATTACGCACAGAATTGGGCTTCAGACCCATAATCTCCTTAAACAGATATAATTCTCTTGAACCTCTTCCTTGGGCTGATTTGAATTGAAATATGGAGTTGAATGGATCCATTAGATTCAGACTTCATATAACCTTCTTGGATATCATCTTTAAAAGTCCAAAATTATGGTTTTATCTTAAATAATTATTAAGGCCCTGAAAAGACAGAAAACACAAAAATAAAGTAAAATCACAAATAAACTATTAGTAAGAGAATAAAATATACAAATTAAGAGACTAGAATGTGTAACATTCAACGTCGATCACACCCCCAAACTTACATATTGCTAGTCTCTTAGCAACAGAACAAAATAAAACTAAAACAAAGGAAACTAACTAAACACAAACTAAATTACCCAACTCCTCTTTCGTGGGAGAAACGATTGCATTTAGCGTATGCAATAAGCCTTTAAACCCCTAGGTTCCCCCTAGTGGACGAGCTATAGTCTCGTGAGGGTTTTCAGAAATGTTACCCACAAACATTCAAAATTTCTGTTTAAACATTAATCAAGAAGAAGACTACAATATATAGTTACAAACTTGCATTCAAGAATAACTTCAAATTTTCAAATTCCATAATTCAAAGCAATGGTTCCCATGTATAATTCACATTAACATATTTCAAAGAAACTAACTCTAGCTCCCTCGTGAGAAGTGAACTAACAGTCATCTCATGTAGCATAACCCAGCTCTGAATATATTAAGTCACATACCCTTCAACTCACTAGCTCCCTTTATTGAACTCATACTTCCAAACATGAATTTTTTTTCTCATTCTTTTCTTCATTACTTTATTGGTTGTGCAATGTCTTGGTCTATTAAGCTTTTTGAAAGATCCATGTAGCAAGTTTTCAGTCAGTGACTCCCAAACCAGATGGCTTTAGGGCACTAGGTGTTAAGACACCCCGACAAACCTAATTACTCGAATCAGTCAGGCTACAAACCAAGACAACCAATGCTCATATTTTCTCACCCCTTCACTTTTGACACAAACACTCCGTGCTTTTTGAGACATAGAGGCCCGGTTACTCATGAAAAGGATCAAATTGATTATTTATTCATCACATATTCTTTTTTTTCTTTTTTTTTTTCCTTTTTTTCATTGAAGTCATGTAAAACACATCATCGGTACTTATTCTCAAGACATACTAATTAATATCAAGTATATGTAACACAATAACTCAGAGCCAAAGTTTATACCTCACAAGATTATGCTAGTGTGCCCGTGCATGTGAGGAAACTAAAACTAATTACCCCAAGCATGTTAATGCAAACCATGATTAAAACCACTTAATTCAAACCACAGTTTCTAAAAATTTAAAACATACCCAAGAATTGCAAGTTAAGCACCTACATAAAGTATTAATCCCTTGAAAGATGTAAAAACATCCTATCTAAAAATAAAACAAAAGAAAATAAATAAAAAACTAATAAAATCAAATAATCAAAAAGTCCTAAAACAAGAAGAAAGTTTCCCCCCATATTGCCATAAAGCACATCAAAGGCATCGCCTCACCCCCAAACTTAAACTATACATTGTCCTCAATGTACACCCAATAGAAACATAAAGAAGGGTTATAACGATATTACCCGAAAACGGGAGTAGTGGTAAGAAAATAGAGCAATCTAGTAGCATGAAGGTAATGCAAGTACTCCTCCAAACTTGGATGCGACAATCTATCAAAACAAACCACTATACTCCAACGACCAAGTGAAATAACATGGGTGAAAAAAAATATAAAACAGAACGTAACAACAAATGTTTTTTTAAATCTAATCTTTAGGCGAAAACCACGGATACTACTCTTCTCCTTATTCTCTAAACTGGTGGGTTCCAATTTTCCAAGGTGTATATGTGATAAGATATTGATTATCCAGACACCCTAACGTATAGAGTATAAAGGGGTTGCCTTTCTTTATTAAAGTCATACTGGGTTGAAGCAATCTCGACAGTATTGGATATCGAAACCAGACTTTAATAAATGAAAATCATCAACTTTATCAATCATATCACAACTTGTAGAATTTGTACTACATACATAGTCAGAGAATGAGTGGCTATACCGGACCATTATGATTTTTTTTTAAAGAAAAATTTTAAATTAAATACACGAACTAAAAGAAGAAAATGATTGACACCAACTAAAAGTAAAAAGATGCAAGTCCTAGAAATCCTAAAACTACTAATGTACAATGATAAAATGGACTATAACTCAACCGATACATAGGCTTTCCATCTTGGCTTTCCAACTTTCGTTGTCTATAAAATTGACTGAATTCAATGAAACATTCACATCCAATAAAGCATTCGCATTTTTACAAGCATTATCAGTATCAAAATCATAGCCAAAATTAGTTAGGCTTGTATCTAAAGGGTCCTTATAACTAGCAGGAATAAAAGTATTCTGATCTAGACTCTCTACTAAATTTAACTCACAAATATCTTCAGAGTCTGGTGGATGTCAGTTTACGTTAAAAACGTTAAGCTCAATAGACATATTTCTAAAGGAAAGTTTCACAACACCATTCCTATAGTTGATTAGGGCATTTGAAGTGGCTAGGAATGGAAGTCCGAAGATGACAAAAATCTGGTTATTAGGATTAGCTATAGGTTAAGTGTCTAAGATAATAAAGTCTACAAGGAAGAAAATTTATCAACCTGAATGAGCACATTCTCAATAACACCATGAGGTACCTTAGCTGAGTGATCTGCTAATTACTCGTGGGTTTCAATTCACTAAGACCTAGTTGCTCGTAAACAGCGTAGGGTAACAAGTTAACACTTGCACCCAAGTCAAGCAAAGCTTGCTCAATTTTTTGATCACCTATGGTATATGAAATCGTAGGACATCCAGGATCCTTAAATTTAGGTGGAGTGCGATGTTGGATGATTGAGCTAACTTGTTCGGTGAGGAAGACTTTCTTGTGCACATGTAAGTCATGTTTGACCGTACACAAGTCCTTTAAGAATTTTGCATAAGAGGGGACCTGTTGAATCGCATCGAGAAATGGAATATTAATTTTGACTTGTTTAAACAATTTCATAATCTCATTATAGTGATTCCACTTCTTAGGCTTTTGAAGTCTTTGAGGATATGGTGCAGTAGGAACAAAGTTCCTAACTGGTAGACTTATTGGAGATGGTGGGTCAAGGCTAGGGACTTGAATTTTTGACTCAACTTCAGATGTAGTTTTGTCCTCCCTCCCTAAACCGCAAACATGATCCTTTTCAATTTCCTTATTATGCATAGGCATTTGGACTCCATTATCAACTTGTTTGCCTGACCTTAGGGTTGTGATAGACTGAACTTGCTCATGTGAACTAGAAGTGTACTGGTCACTAATATGAAACTGACTCTTTGGGTTAGGCACAGGCTGACGAGTAAACTTTCCCATTTTCCTCTCTCCTACAACAGTGGCTAATTGACCTATTTACATTTCTAACTTAGAAATTGATTGACTTGTCTGTTGCATGAACTATTGGAGAGTATCCTCTAAAGTTGGTCTTTGTTGACGTAGGGGAACATACGGAGGGGCATTTTGGGACATGGAATTATATGAAAATTAGGGTTGCCCTTGGGGTTGCATAGATTGCATCCCTTGGTTGTTCCGAGGTTGGTCTTGCCTCCAAGAAAAATTACGGTGGTTCCTCTAATTAGGATTGTATATGTCAGAATAGGGGCTACCAAATGGTTTCTTATAGGAATTAAGTGCATTAGCTTGTTCGGCTATACATTCATGAAAAGATGCAATGGATGGACAAGTTTGAGCCGTATGAGAAAAACTCTCATACAATTGACACAGCTCACTAATCGCACGAACAGAAGAATTACTTCCTTTACTCATCTCTATAGCCTCCACTTTCCTAGTTAGACTAGTTATCCTTGCACTTAAATCGGTCTCCTCTCGGACCTTGTAGATTCCTCCCTTTTTGGGTTCTGAATGCATTGATAGACCACTCCTTTCACTCTTCCCTAAGTACTCCCATTGTTGAGAATTCTCTGACAACGCATCAAGGAATTTCTATGCGTCATCCTCATTCTTAGACATGAATTCTACCTCACCTCGTGACTCAATTAGTTGACGATTATAGGGTGATAACCCCTCATAAAAGAATTGAACTAATTGCCATTTGGCAAAACCATGATGGGGACACTTAAAGAGAAGATCATTAAATTTTTTCCAACACATGTAAAACTCTTCACCTTCTTTTTGAGTAAATTGCATGATATTTCGACGAAGGGAGTTAGTTTTGTGCATGGGAAAGAACTTGGTAAGGAATTTGGTGAATAACCCATTCCATGAATTGATGGACGCGGGTTCCAGTGAGTATAACCAAGATTTTGTTTTCTCTTTCAAAGAGAATGGAAATAACCGCAATTTAATTGACTCCTCAGAAATATTTTGGAATTGTAGTGTGGAACAAATCTGTAGAAATTCCTTGAAATGGAGATATGGGTCATCAGAGTTAAGACCTCTTAAAGTGGGCAGTAAATTAATTACCGCTGCTCGTATCTCAAAATGTCCCTGTTGGGTAGCAGGTAACACAATATAAGATGGGTTTGTAATCTGCATGGGAGTGTAGTAGTCCTTAAGGGATTTAGTTTCAACAGGATCTGCCATCTTGGGCAAAGAAGGATCTCTAACACTAGAATTTTTCACACCCTTTCAAAAGGTTCTCTCAATCTCAAGATCTAATGGAAGCAACTTTGGATTTAGAGATCGACGACTTAACATACACTAGAAAGACTCAATGAAATGGATCACTAAGAACAATCTAAGATGACTTAAAGCAAAAGAAAAAAAAATAGAATCCTAAAATGACTCACAAAAACACCAACCAAATAAACAAGCAAATTTTTTTTTTTAATTCAAGGTAAGTGATTTCTATTTTAGTTTTTTATTTTTAATATTTTTTTCCTAAAGAATTATTTGGACTAGTTCCAAAATATTTCTTACCTAGTTAAACAGCTTATACTCTCTTTCAGAGGAACTAGAGGATTACCAATTAAGCCCCACTAACAATACAACCAGGAAAGTTTCTAAGATAGATTGGAGGAGTCACAAACGGTCCCACTTAAAAACTAATCTCCTCAGAATTTTCCTAGACATTGTGAAGTTGGAAGGTGCTCACTGGAGTTACCAAAAATTAACCCTGTCCAAGAGGGTCCTATAAGTTATGTGAATTCCTATGGCCAATGTTCACTTGATTTTAAATTTAAACTAAATTTGGCATGGGATAGACAAATGTAAAGAGATTTTTAACCTAATTGGGCAAGGAATTGGTGATGAAATCCAATCCTTATCTTGTTGGGGGTTCGTGCCCTTACTAAAATTTTAATGTAAGAATACTAAATTAAAATGCACAAACAAAACACACCATAAAAACAACAATAAAATAAAAAGTGAGTGAGTGTGTTGTCTTTCTTCTTATTTTATTTTTTTTAAATAGAGAAAAGAAAAAAAATAAAACAATTAAAATAAAATAAATTTGAAGAAAGTGTAATCCTATGGTTATTTCTAAGTTATTCTATCCTAGAGTTCTCATGCAAAAGTTATCAACCTAAAACAAAAATCTATGTTTTCCTAATCTAAGAGAAGAAAAATATAAATAAACGAAAAAAAATGTACTTACTTGGATCCCAAAGTAGTGCACAAGAAAATGCGAAAAAGGCAATTTTCAACAATATCACCTATAGAATTCAAGAAGTATCAAGTAAAACAATAATAAAACTAAAACTAAACTAAAAGAAAAAAACAATAAAAATAAAATTACTAAAACTAAAACTAAACTATAATAATAAAGAAAAAGTTTTTTTTTTAAACCTAGAACAATGAACTAATAAAAAATAAAATTAGAAAGATTTTTTAAAAAAGAAAGAAAAAATAACTAAATTATAACTAGTAGAAGAATTAAATCAATCGAAATTTGATTAGTTTCTTGTTTACGATTCTCCGGCAACGGCGTCAAAAACTTGATATTGTTTTAAAATTATAAAATAACTCGCAAGTGTACAAATCTATTGAAATATAGATCGGTAAGAACGAGGTCGAATTCAAATTAATTTAAAACTAATCTAGTTTAAACAAGAGTTGGTTGCTTTGAGAGACATTAAACTAACATGTAAATAAAATAACACAATTGAAATCAAATAGAGAAAATAACTAAGGTGTCAGATTCCACCACCATTAAATCCATGAAGTTTTTAATATTCATTTATTAATTTTCAAATTTAGAGTAGCAATCAAGAAATCAATCTATTGCTTACTCAAGATTTAACAATAAAGCACTAAAAAAAATATATTAAAAAGATAGATTTTCCTTCGCTTTACTAGTGTAAAATTCTAAGCATCTTATGTATCCAATTTAATGAAAAACATAAGATCAAAGATTATCACTTTTAAGAAATAAAAACCAAGCTTAGATTAATTATAATATTTTCTAACTACCACATATACATGATATAGATGGTGAAAGAATTATAAAATAATTAACCACAAGAAGCGAAAATCATAAGCAATTAAATCATACACATGGGAATCAATTAATGAACAAAAGAACTTCACTTCATTAATGGAGGTTTCCTCCTCAACCCTAGTTGAGGAGTTTAGTTACACATAGTAGAAGAAGAAGATAACAAATAAATAAAAGACATAATGAAATAAGATAAATAAAACCCGGATTGTCTTTGTCTTCTCTGCTCTGGCCTTCCACTTCTTTTCTCCTAAAAACACCTCCAATTCACCTCTTTATACCCCAAGAGAATACATAAAGTTCTAATCCAATTAGGAGATAAAGTCCTAATTCAATTAGGAGATAATTAGAGTTTTTCCGCAACCCTAAACAAGTGGATTTTTTTACTGATGTTCGGCCCAAGTTTGACCCAGTAGTAATCCGATTCACGAAATTTACGTGAAATACAAAAGTGTCAAGAATCGAATTTCGTTCAACCAAAGCGAGAATTAAGTTGAATTGACGCTCGAAAATAATATTTTAGGGCCATTTTCCAAAATGTGATTAAAACTGGATTACGCACAGAATTGGGCTTCAGACCCATAATCTCCTTAAGCATATATAATTCTCTTGGACCTTTTCCTTGGGCTGATTTGAATTGAAATATGGAGTTGAATGGATCCATTAGATTTAGACTTCATATAACCTTCTTGGATATCATCTTTAAAAGTCCAAAATCATGGTTTTATCTTAAGTAATTATTAAGGCCCGGAAAAGACAAGAAACACAAAAATAAACTAAAATCACAAATAAACTATTACTAAGAGAATAAAATATGTAAATTAAGAGGTTAGAATGTGTAACATTTAGCGCCGATCACCCCACATGTAGTCACCCATGCGCATCCAACATAGTTGTGGACTGCAAATTTCAATTGAACGAAATATACCCTTCGATCAATCAAAATGGGTATTTCACACAATTAAAATTGAACTTTTGATCAATCAAAATAGTCGATTAATCGATGATGTATCGAAGTTCTATCGAGATCCTGCTGGAATTTAACCTATTTTCATCGAAATAGTACGATACAAGCTCGCATGATCGAAGGCTTTCGATCAATCAAAAATGGCTTTTTGATCAATCGAACTGCTCTTCGACAGAATTCTTTCTACTTTACAGTTATACTATTTCATGTCCAATTCATTCCTTAAAACACATTATAACTCATATAAATACATCCACACACCATTCAACATAATTGAAATGTAAAACATCATACGTTTGTCCCAAAATATACATACCATTGAGTGTACTCCCAAAATCCACAAGCCATCCACATTAGACATACATAACGGATCAAAATCATGCATTTCATTAACATAGCCTTCTAAGTTCATAGTCGTCATATGAATTACAGATCCAAAAGTATTAGCATTTCAACTATGACTACAGCTATAACAAAATCAACATACCACAAGCTGGTATGGATAACTATATACACAATATCCAAAAGTAAAGTCAAAAAGCTACAAGGATCTCCACTTGATCATTCGAGTTTCATCTATCATTGGTGTCTTATCTGTAAAAGGCGTGGGGAGAGAGGGGTGAGCAAATCAACGAGCTCAGTAGGAATGCCCCAACCTACCTAGGATCTTTTTTATTTAATTACGTGGTTAATTAATTGTTAGACATGATTATATAGTAATTGCAGGCTTACATGTGTGAATTTCAGAACCACTTTAAAAGTTCCCTTAGAACCATAGTGGGATGGAACCAAGGTTTGGGTAATTTTTTGGAATTTTTATGAAAAGTTACTATTCATAGTTTGGGTTTTTCAAAAATATAATTGCGGATCACTTAAGTGATATAGGGGTATAAATGAACTTAGAGGGGCTTTAATGAAGTTTGTTGAAATGAGGAAGTGTTATTTTGCAATTAAATGGAAGTAGAAAAGGGTAGAGGAGCAAAGCTAAAGAGATGAGGGGTTAATGTGCAATTTTGAAAACTTTTTCTATAAATATCCCAAAATGGTTGACTTGGTCATAACTCAAATCATATTTTTCTCTCTATCTAGATCAATTTTACAGCTCTTTCCTCTACTTTATTTTATATTTTTGGTTGATCTTAGCTTTGAAGGCTTAGAAGTGTGATTCGGGCCTTGGGACTTTAGACGATAGTTGTTTCCCTCGGAATTGCCTACGTTATACACTAATTGGACATTCTTTTCTATTTTTGGGCTAGGGTAGATTCTAGAGCTTGGAGCTCTCTTGGTTTTTGAGCTTGAATTCGAGGTAGGGGTGTTATCTCTTTCTTATCATCGATTCCTTAGAGTTTCGGGTGGATTTTAGTGGGTTAACATGCTAGAAAAGACTTAGAGAATTCTGTTCTAATTTTTTTCTTTCTTTTTTTGGAATAAGCATGTGTTAAAAGTGGTTTTTATATGTTCTATATGAAGTCTTTGAATTATATATGCATTGTATGTGTATATGGTTGATCTCGGTAATTAAAGTGTATTAAAAATAAGTTATTCTTGCACTAGAATTATATTTTGAGCATGTATGTCTTATGTGCTAGTTTAGGAATACATGATATCTATTTAGAATCATGTATGAGTTATTGGGATAGTTGGTGTACGTGTTGCATGCTATGTATTGATTAAAAGTAAAGAAAGGATCATATCGTCATTTTTACATTTGTATGATTTCTTGTGAAAGAAAGGTTGTTGCATTGTATATGCATGCTTTAATATAAGTAAATTACGATATACTTATATTGAACGTGATTTAAGTGGCTTATGATGCACTTATTTGAAATTGTGTGTTGTTTGATGATTTTAGAAAAATGTCAGAATAAAGTAAGATGAGCTCAATGCTCAGGGGGTGTAAGACCTCAACCTTGGTCAAATGGTTTCTTCTAGACCATCGGGTTAGTAACTCGTAAAGATAGGAAGATAGATATTTAATCCAATGGTACTTATCTGGTTACTATGAAAACTCCCTACTTATGGATTGATTTTGAGCTTATTTGACTTTATTTTTAAGCTTTGTTATGAATTATGATATTCATGGCTATTATTTGACTTATATAATCACAAAATTCTTTGTATTTACTTATGGTAAATTAAGCATGTTGGATATGATATATATATATATATTGGAACATGATTTGTACATTATATTGTCGACGTTATGAGCGTTAAAAATATGTTATGTAGTGTATAGGAATGCTATGACTGCATTTTATGTAGGTTGCATCGAGTCGGTGCATAGGGGGTTTGAATGTCTCTACTGAGATAGTCGGCTGCTCACCTCTTCCCTAAAAACCTTCTTACAGATAAAGCGTCGGTTGTGGATAATGCTTGATTACTATGGTAAAGGCCTCAGACCTTCTTTCGGGCTTTGGATGGTTTTATGGTATATATATATGCCATGTGTGGGCATTTTGAGAAGAACTATATATTTTGTATGTGGAATGGATGTATTAGCATTCTAGACATGGGTACTTTTATATTGTTAAGTAGTGGTTCCATTAGTCTTCTCTATGTTGGACAATTGTGTATATTTGGATATGGTTGGACAAGTTACATTTTGATGTATGTATGTAACTCGGTTATATTTTAGTTTTAATGATGTAAATGTGTATTAAAAGTCACTTCCAAGGTATTGAGACTCTGTTTGGATGAGAGTCTTCTCAAGAGGGGTATTTTGGTAATCACATCCCATATTCACACCTAATTTCCTATATTTGTTTTGGTGTCAGAAGTTGGAAAGATAGCTTGGTATCAAAGCTTGTTTGTAGTTGTAAGGTGTTGAGGTTTTATTTAATCACCTCCATTTTCCATACACTTCCGGGTGTTGGAATTTTGGGCTTGACATCTTGGTATCAAAGCATTAGGTTTAAATACCTGAGAATGACGGGAATTGGTCGATTGTCATAACATTAGGTTTGAAAACCTAAGGATGAAGGTTGAGGTCCAATCACATGTGAGATTGGAATTGTGTATTGACATATATTTCATCAAAGTTATTGGTTATGAATACCTTGGACTAATAGTGAGAAATGATTATGTGTTCATTTGAGGTTAAGGATTGGAACTACCACTCTCGATGTTATGTATTCTGGTATATGTTAGTATACTAGGGGAACTGGGCCATGTTTTCACGCTCGCTTAGGCAGAGGATGTACCAAGACCGTATGTGGTCAGAGGTATTGTCCTAGTTTCTAGCTCGAGGGCTGGGGTATTGGCTTGTTGGGTGCATCATATGTCATATCATGTGTTGTATATGATAAATTATGTTTATATGTTATATGCTATGTAACAAACTTGATTCATGTGACTGAGCATTATACTTTAATGTTTCATTATGCGTTGCATGGGTAGTAATGACCTATTGTCACCACTAAGAAATTCTGGTTTTGAGGATTAGAAAACCTAGGTAGAGGTTTGAAATGGAACATATTGTGATATTTAGGAATAGGCATGTTATGATAGACTTTGAGAGTGTGAGTCTAGGGTTGTTGGGAAAGGTATAATTTACCTTAGAGTTTTCTAAATAGAGAGTTTGGTGATTTGTTTTAGTGTTGCAACATTTACACGACTATTGAGGACTAGAAGTCAGTTAATTGACTAAGGCTATGGGTGGTATTATGATACCGAAATTCTAGACAGGGTATGTCTGAGGTGTGCTATTGAGATGGTCGGATGAATGCTTGGGATTGATTTAAATCTTTTTGAGTCAATGAGCAAGTTATGGTTTGTACGCCTGAAAGTGAGACGTTTGGTTATATGAAATGAGTTGAAAGTGGTATGATAAGTGTGGGTATAATGTTAAGTGAAAGATAAGTTGACCATGGGTGAGGACCTTGACATGTAGTATCTGAAGTGAGGATGATTTCTTATCATGAGGGGGAAGAGGTAGACGCAATAGAATCAGGAGACTCAACATGTCGAGGCTGTTGTATGGCGACTGTGGGTAATTGTAGATGACCTCAAACTCTCATTGGTAAGGGTTGTCTAAAGTGAAGTGCTATATGGAAGGAATTATCTCTAACTGTTAACTGGTTCTTGGAGTGGAAGGATGAAATCGGTAGGATGTAAGATCCTAAACTTGTCATTGGATTCCATCGGGTTATAGTCTACGAGACTGGACAGAGTTATGTGGTTTGTTCGACAAGTGCACTCTTTATGTGCGTTTGTTATGTTAAGTGTATTGGATCTATGTGTGGTTTGTGTTTTGGCAATTGCACGGAATTGTGGACTATGCCTGAAATGGTATGCCAGTTTTAAAAATCATGTTGGACAATGATGAAATGATTTTGAGTGTGAATGACCCCAATAATAGGGAGATATCACTATGAGTGATTGATCTAGTTAGTCAATGATGCTACCATAGACTATGAATGGGGAAAGATTGGACAGATCTTGAGGTGGTGGAAGCAAGTGCTTCGAAAAATGGTGGAAGTGAACTGTACATGGGGGTTCGGAGTTGTTCAACCATGTCACGGAAGTGGTATAATTATCCACTAAGGTATAACTGTCTGAATTATCTTATCATACCAAGTCTAAGGCCTAAAATTCAAAATTTTGTCAATGCAACTTGTGACCGTCGGAGTTGTCCACTCACATTGGCAAGACTACTCCATTAGTTAAAATGCTTTAGAGTGGTTGAGATACTCTGTTTGAGTTAGACTCTAGTTGTATGAGTTAGGTGTTGTGAGTGTAACGCCTATTGTGTATGGAAAGAGAAATTGACGATTATTGGCGAGAATAATGTTCTGTTTTGATTGATTTTGAAAACCTAGAGTATGCTAATTTTGAGGACGAAATTCCTATAAGTTGGGGAGGTTGTAAAACCTCAAATTTTTTTACTTAATTACGTGGTTAATTAATTGTTAAGCATGATTATATAGTAATTACATGATTATGTGTGTGGGTTTCAGAACCACTTTAAAAGTTCCCTTAGGACCACAGTGGGATGGAACCAAGGTTCATGTAATTTTTTCAAATTCTGACGAAAAGTTACTATTCATGGTTCAAGTCTTTTGGAAAAATAACTGCGAATCACTTAAGTGATGTAGGGGTATGAATGAACTTAGAGGGGCTTTAGTGAAGTTTTTTAAACTGAGGGATTGATATTTTGCGATTAAATGAAAGTAGAAAAGGATAGAGGAGCAAAACTAAAGAGATGAGGGGCTAATGTGTAATTTTGGAAACTTTTTCTATAAATATCCCAAATTAGTTGACTTGGTCATAACTTAAATCAGATTTCTCTCTCTCTAGATCAGTTTTACAGCTCTTTCCTCTCCCCTCTTTCATCTTTTTTGTTGATGTTAGTTTTGAAGGCTTAAAAGTGTGATTCAGGCCTCGGGACTTTAAACGATAATTGTTCCCCTCTTGCTTGCCTATGTTCTACACCAACTGAAAATTATTTCCAGTAGATTTTCAAGTATTTTTGGGTTAGGGCAGATTCTAGGGCTTAGAGCTTTCTTGGTTTTTGAGCTTGAATTCGAGGTAGGGGTGTTCTCTCTTTCTTATCATCGATCCCTTAGAGTTTCGGGTGGATTTTAGTGGGTTAACATACTAGAAAAGACTTAGAGAATTCTGTTTTGATTTCTTTCTTTCTTTTTTTGGAATAAGCATGTGTTAAAAGTGGTTTCCATATGTTTTATATGAAGTCTTTGAATTATATATATATTGTATGTGTATATGGTTGATCTCAGTAATTAAAGTGTATTAAAAATATGTGATTCTTGCACTAGAATTATATTTTGAGCATGTATGTCTTATGTGTTAGTTTGGAAATGCATGATATCCATTTAGAATCATATATGAGTTATTGGGATAACAAGTGTACTTGTTGCACATTATGTATTGATTAAAAGCATATAAAGGACAATATCGTCATTTTTGCATTTTTATTATTTCTTGTGAAAGAATGGTTGTTGCATTGTATATGCATGTTTTAATATAAGTAGCTTATAATGTACTTATATTGAACGTTATTTAAGTAGCTTATGATGCAATTATTTGAAACTATGTGTTGTTTGATGATTTTGGAAAAAAAGTCAGAATAAAGTAAGATGAGCTCAATGCTCGAAAAGATAGGAGGATAGATATTTAACCCAATGGTACTTATCTGGTTACTAGGAAAACTCCTTACTCATAGATTGATTTTAAACTTATTTGACTTTATTTTTAAGCTTTGTTATGAATTATGCTATTCATGGTTATTGTTTGACTTATATAGTCGCGAAATGCTTTGTGTTTACTTATGGTAAATTAAGCATGTTGGATATAACATATATATATATATATATATATATATATATATATATTGGAGCATGATTTGTACATTATATTGTCGATGTTATGAGCATTGAAAATATGTCATGTAGTGTATATGAATGTTATGACTGCATTTCATTTAGGTTGCACTGAGTCGGTGCATAGGGGGTTTGGATGTCTCTACTGAGCTGGTTGGTTGCTCACCCCTTCCCTACAAACCTTTTTATAGATAAAGCGTCGGTTGTGGATAAAGCTTGATTACCATGGTAAAGGCCTCGGGCCTTCTTTTGGGCTTTGGATGGTTTTATGGTATATATATATATATATATGCCATGTGTGGGCATTTTTGAGAAGAACTATATATTTTGTATGTGGAACGGATGTATTAGCATTCTAGACATGGGTACTTTTATATTGTTAAGTAGTGGTTCCATTAGTCTTTTTTATGTTGGACAATTGTGTATATTTGGATATGGTTGGACAAGTTACATTTAGATGTATGTCTGTAACTCGATTATATTTTAGTTTTAATGATGTAAATGTGTATTAAAAGTCACTTCCGAGGTATTGAGACTCTATTTGGATTAGAGTCGTCTCAAGAGGGGTGTTTTGGTAATTTCATCCCATATTCACACCTAATTTCCTATATATGTTTTGGTGTCAGAAGTTAAGGTGACAGCTTGGTATCAAAGTTTGTTTATATTTGTAAGCTGTTGAGGTTTTATTTAATCACCTCTATTTTTTATACCCTTCTGGGTGTTGGAATTTGGGGCGTGACTGCTAGGCATCGACCCGACACTGTCCTATATGATATGTATGTCGCTACACTACATAGCACATTCAATGCTTTCATGTCAACCATCACAAATGCAAATCAAGTAGCATGCATTTAATCTATATATCAAGCTTAACAAATTAAATACATAAGCAATAAGATATATACATCTTCTCGATCATAATCCGATACGTAAACATGACTGGTCAACTCTGACGATCATGTGACCTTGGACACCTTCGATGATACTCGTATGATTTGGACAACTCCGAAAGATCATACAACCTTGACAATATGTTGGTTTATCAAATGTGAGTGGATAACTCCGACAGTCACAAGGTTATGGAAAATCTATGAGTTCTAGGCTTTAGCTTTGATATGACGGGGCAACTCCGACGGTCATACCTAGTGGATAATTATACCACTCTCATGACACTATTGGACAACTTCGAAACCCCATGCATGGTCCACTTACATAATTCTCCGACAATTACTCATATATGCATTTTAAACACATATAGCACATAGCATACACTTTTCATGTTTTTCCATTGTACATTCTCGTTATAATAAATTTAGCATGCATTTCCTCTACACAACTCTCATATAAACACATATATAGTCAAATTCATGTATATTAATCACATATGCACACAATACATCACATAGCTAGATATGCTCTTATCTTATACACATTGCATGTATACATTCACTACATCATATATATCACTCAATACACCATACTAGCATGTAGAAATCATAAGAAAAGAGGGAAATCACAATACCACAGCCCCACCCATTTCTCTCATACATGCCAACTCAACTTATACATCTCTAAATCCACCGAGTCCTATCTTGCTGAAATCAAAGTTTGTTTGGTTCAAACCGAAGCCCTTGACTCGTGCTATGAGTTGTCCTTCACCGGTAACTCCTGAATCCAAGTCGATGGCCTCCGAAATGAAGAGAGAAGGAAAAGAGATGAAGTGGGAGAGAAGAGAGTGTGTTGGGTGGTTGTTTGGTCAAAAGAGATATGAGGGAATATCTGCAATCCCAGATATTTAAAGTGTCTAGGTTGCGAAATGAACAAAATGCCCTCGGGCCACTTAACGTATCCCCAGATCTCCGTTTTCAATTTCGAAAGCGCCTACGACTCTGAAATCACTTCCTTAACTCTTTAAATATTTTATTTGGTCCAAAATCAAAAATAAATATTTCTTAAAAATTTTATGGATTCTCGGGCCCACTCAACTCACTTCTTAGGCCCCGCCAACCCAAAATTCTCAAACTCATCTAAACACTCCCAAAACTTTCTGGAACCTCTAAACAAGTCCCCACACGTGTTTCACATACTTAGAACATGTTAAACATCATTTAAAATTCATTTATAGCAAAAATGATGAATAAAATGAAAACCTACCAAAATTGGTCTCGGTCTCTACAACTTCAACTAATTGTTACTTTTAATAATAGATAAAAATCATATTTGAATTTTTTTTTATCAAAATCATTCCACAGCTCTTTGCACACACACACATATATTTGTTTTTCCTTCACTTAAACTGCAATAACTTTTATTACAAATTGATTTTTTTTTATGAAACCATTTATATTAGAAAGAGAATTCTGAGAGCTCCAATTTGAGTACCACTTAGGCTATGTTCCGACTTATTTTTTTAAAATAAATTTATTTAAAATCAACACTTTTACTTTATAAATTAACAATGTAGAGATCCGATTATTTATTTATTTATTTTCTAAAATGGGATTATAAATAGATTTTCACATGTTATAAATGTGATTTGTATATGTGGGGACTTGTTTAGAGGTCCGGAGAATTTTATGAGTTATTTGGCTTATTTTAAAATTTTGGGTTATCGAGACCTGGGACGAGGGTCAGGTGGGCCCAGAAAATCAGATATCTTTTTGAAAAATTTAATTTTTGGTTTTAAACCAATTATAATGTTATAATAGATATAGAGTTGATATTGAGGCCATAATCACTTTCGGATTCAAAAACAAAAGTCGGGCAGGTACGTTAAGTGAATCAGGGGTATTTTGCTCATTTTATGCTCTAAGGCTTATAAATATCAAAATTCAGATATTTCAGCCATCTCTCTCTTTAAAAAGCTGTATTTCTGTCTTCTCTCTTCCTTCTTAAGCTCTCTAGCTTCTCTTTAAGATTTGGAGACCTTAAGGTTTAATTTGAAAAGTGCCAAAGAAGGAAAGTTCATTCTACGTGGTGAGAGCGTCATTTTGAACCAAACAAAGCTAGGTTTGGGCAGATTTTGAGTTGATGAAATTAAGGTATAGCTTGAGATTTAATCTCTTGAGCTACGGGATGTGTGTTGTGTCTTTCAATACAAGTTAAATATCATATTATGAGTAAAAAAATTGTTGTTTTCATGTTATATATGATACTTTAGGATGGAATTCTTATTTTAAATTGATATATATATATGATGTGGTCGGAACTAAATTATATTGTAAGCTTAATTTTGCCCTTTTTATCAAAATATAATTTAACCACTCGCAAAAGTACGAATCTTTGTAGATAAGGTTCTATATAGAGGGTATCGATCCCACGAGGACTAGTCGTTAATTGTCATAAAGAAAGATTAATTCTACTTTAATTCTAAAAACAGGTTTTTTGGTTTTGTGTTTAAAGCTATTGCATAAATGAAATGACAATAAAATTAAAGAGTAAAGTTGGGAGAGAGAACTAGGGTTGGTTTCCACCACTAGCCATTCACATGTTCATAAGTGTAGCAAGCATGGGATTCATTAATTAAATGCCTAACAATGTCATTAGGCTTGTGACCTCAATGACATATCAAAAGATCAATGTGTGTGCTAACCTATCATAATCCATCTTCAACAAGCATAACTCTTCAACCTAACTAACTACCTACTTACTCTACTCTCTAAGTGAACACTACATGCATCCAAACTACCTTGTCTTGGCATGGTCTATACAAACTAGCATCACACATTCATTTAAACACCATTATCTAGCCATCATTTGCACTTCTTGTGGAATATGCAAATGTTGTGCATTCAAGTGACAAAACCTACTCTAAGACAAGAATAAATTCCATATCAAATGAATATATAAAAGAAATGTATTTGTGTACATAATCACTAGGCTAAATAATCAACATTTAATTACAAATCCCAAGAGCTACAAAGATGAACAAGTTTACATGGCTAGGGGTTGAAACCAACACCCTAGTAGAAGAGTTAGTTGCTCATGGTTGCCTTGCACCCTTCCATTGATGAAGAGAATGAAGCTTCTTGGTCTGGTTCAGCCTTTCCTCTTCCTCTCCCGAAGGTCTCTCCTCTTTTTTCTAATGTGTCTGTTGAGAGATGTGAGATATGTGGCTTTTGGTGCTTTTTGTATGCTTTTTGGCTCCTTTGGGCCCACCATATATATATACATCATTATATATATCTCTTGTATCAAGAAGGCCCCCAAAAGTCTTGTTCAAGTCAGACAATCCCCCTAAGTCGTGCAAAAAGGGGGATTTTGTTGCAAGTGGGAGAGCAGGTGAGCAAGTGGCCAAGTGGGCTCTGCAGAATTTCGATTGATCGAAGTTGAATTTCGATTGATCGAAATTTCGATCAATCGAAAGGAGATTTCGATCAATCGAGATTTCGATTAATCGAAATCTACATTTCGATTGATCGAAATGCCTTGGCTGCATTTTCTGATTCCTTCTCTTGACTGCAGAAAGCTTCCAACTTTGCTCCATTTACTCCAATACCTGCAAAACATCAAAAACACAAAAATACCGTAAACATATCTCGGTAAACGCAAAAACGGAACTAACGTATACAATAAAGAGGGTTCAAATGCATAGAATTGAACACTTATCAATATATATATATATATATATATATATATATATATATGTTTTTTTGGATAGAAAATGACTAATATGTGATTTAGAATGCATGAATTGTTAGTGTATGCTTTATGTGACATATATGACAAGTATGAGATTTTGTGACATGCGTTGAAACCCTAGTTTCAAAGTGAATTTTGTTAAAAAAATTGAATGCGAGCATGTGTCGATATGGCTTCTTGCGTGACATGCTAGAAATGAATATCGGACATTAAATGAGTGCAAATGCATCAAAACTTGTGTATGTCTATGCAAAATGTGACATGTTTTGTGTGTGTGGGGTGATATCTCGAAAATGACTCAGGTACATAGTAGAGGGGAAATAGATTCTCTGGGGTTGAAAGACCTCAAAATTGCGCAAGAAATGTTGGTTACCGGTCGGTTAGTAGCCCAAAAATAACTAAGGACACGGGGTATGTGGCTTCGACACGTATTTGGATTGGGTATGTGAGTCTGAGAACAATTTCGAGAGCAATAAGAATAAATTGAGTTATGTGAACAATGTGAGTTATGTGATTATACTGTGTTGGACTTTAAGTTCAAATTCATTTTTGTCATAGGTTATAGATATGATGAGGTTGTGCATTGAAGCATGGATTGAATTGAGATTTTGTGGTTGTCAAGTATATTGATGTATATGTCATGCGAAAATACGAGTTGTGATGTTCGACTAAAATGCTAGGAAGCATGACACGTAGCTAGGCTATGTATTTTGATTGATTTATGCATTGATATGAAATGTGAAATTGGGTGGATTGCACAACATATGACCTTAAGCCCGTTGAATTTTGCTCACCCCCTTACATTAACAATTTCAGGGCATGATAAGGAAGTTGTTGATGGTGATCAACCATGAGTATGGTATATAGATAGAAATACTCTCTTTTTGGTTGTTTTGATGTTATGCATGTCCGAGATATAGACATAGTGCATTTAATGTTATATTTAGGCCTTTGTGCCGTGAATATTGATGTTTGGACAAGAGAATGATGTACAAATGGGGTGTTGTTCAATTGATGAATGTTCTATGATTTAGTTGATGTTTATACATGTTGCAGTTATGGATAAACTTGTTTGGAAACATGTTAGGATATGAGAATGGTTTGAGGCATATAAATGAGTTTTTGAAGTCTTAAGGATAGGGAAATGAGAACTCCTGCAAATGGTCCTACGATCAATCAAAACCAGGATTTCGATTAATCAAACCCTAAATTTTGATTAATCAAAGACCTAGCCACGTACATTTAGGAGTCAAAAACCCATGTGTTCCGATAGAAGTTTAGCAAAAACTGCGATTAATCGAAGTCCCACCTTCGATTAATTGAAGCACTTGAGGTGCTGCTTGAGTTGAGTTAGATTGTTACCTTGTCTAGGTGCCTTGTGAGGGGCCCACTAGTGGGAATACAAGAGTGACAACATGGTATCAGAGTGTGAATCAGATTAAAGAGTGATGACGAGTGATAAGGAGTAAATTGATCACTTCCATTTCTTATATCGATTTGGATATCAAAAATTGGGACGTGACAAACAATATATTTCCCGATTTCAGCAAATCTAATTCTATTTTCAATGAAGTTAATTCATCTTTCTAAAAATCAATTTAAATTTTCAAATATATTTTAAAAATAATATATGGTGTGTGTGTGTGTGTGTGTGTGTGTGTGTGTATATATATATATATATATATATATAGAGAGAGAGAGAGAGAGAGAGAGAGAAATAAAGGTTAAATAAATATTTAAAAATTTTAGAATTTATATTGATTTAACACCCTAGGATTAAAGTGGTGATTTATAAAAGTGAAAATATAAAAAAATATATTTTTTATAATATTATTTTATTACTTTTCTTTTCTCTTTGAAAGAGTTATAATATTATTATATTACTATTATTTTGTGTTAGGAAGAATTGCGCTACTTAGTCTTGGGAAGAGTTATAATATTTTTTTATTAATTTACATACTTGGGTATGTATAATTCTATATATTTTTGTGTTTTCTTCACTTAAACTTCAATAACTTTTACTACAAACTGAATTTTTTTATGAAACCATTTTTGTTAGAAAGAGAATTCTAAGAGCTTCAATTTGAGTACCACTTAGACTATATTCCAAATTAGTTTTTTTTAAATAAATTTATTTAAAATTAACACATTTACTTCATAAATAAACAACATATTTTCCTATTTCAACAACTCTAATTCTATTTCTAACGAAGTTAATTCATTTATTCTAAAACTCAATTTAAATTTTCAAATATATATTTGAAATAACATATGTGTGTATATATATATATATATATATATATAGAGAGAGAGAGAGAGAGAGAGAGAGATAAAGAGAGTTTAAATAAGAAAGACGGTTGCACTCCACTTATCTTTTTCTTTTAAATAAAATGACAAGAAGGTTCCTAAACTCATTAATGCATCATTCCTTATTTTGTAATACCATAACTATTCTTTATACTATAAGTTTTAGCTCTTTTTACTTCGTTTAGTACTTTTCTTTTTTTTTAATTCTGGCCAAAATAGAACTTTTTTTATCCTGTAAAAAGAGATAATTTATTCAACTAGGATAACTTTTTTTTTTTGGACTTGTCAAAAGAAATAATGAGAACTCTTTTTTTGGGGGTCATGTCAAAATTAAGAGATAACTTATTCAACAGAGATAAATTTTTTATTTTTTTTGCACACCAAACTTTTTTTCAGTGATATCAAAAGAGATAATTAATTCAAGAGAGATCACTTTTCTTGGATCTTTTTTTTTTTTCTGCATACCAGACTTTTTTTTTCGGTCCTATCAAAGGAGATAATTTATTCGATAGAGATAACTTTTTTATGTGTACTTTTTTTTGGGTCATGTCAAAAGAGAATTTATTCAGCAAAGATAACATTCTTTTTGGGTTTTTGTTTTTTGGGTCCTATAGAGATAATTGTTTTCTTGGTTCTTTTTTTCAGTTCCTGTCAAAAGAGATAATTTATTCAATAAAAATAATAATTTTTTTGGTAATCTTCTTTTTTGGTCCTGTCAAAAGAGATAATTTTTTCAACATAGATACCTTTTTTTTTGGTCCCATTTAAAGAGAAAGAGATAACTATTTTTTGAGTCCTTTTTTTGGGTAATTTTGTTTTGGATCTTATCAAAAGATACCGAAAACATTAAAGATTGGAGACATGGAGGGGATATTAGAAAGGGTAGTTGTGTAATTTAAAAAATAATAATCATTCACTTGTGAAGTTAAGATTACAAATGTCATTTCATTTAAGATGGCTAACATCATCTCTCATAAATAAATATTTATAGATTTTAGAATTTATATTGATTTAACACATTTAGGATTAAAGTGAAAATTTATAAAAGTGAAAATATATATAAAAAATATTTTTTATAGTATTATTTTATTATTTTTCTTTTTCTCTTTGAAAAAGTTAAAATATTATTATATTACTTTTCTTTTGTGTTGGGAAGAGTTACAGTAATTTAGTGTTGGAAAGAGTTATAATATTTTTTTATTAAGTTTCTTTCCTTGGCTATATATAATTCTCTAAATATATTTTTGTATTTTCTTCACTTAAACTTCAACAACTTTTACTATAAATTGATTTTTTTGATGAAATCATTTCGTTAGAAAGACAATCATGAGCGCTTCAATTTGAATACCACTTAAACTATGTTCCAACTTAATTTTTTTTAAATAAATTTATTTAAAATCAACACATTTGCTTCATAAATAAACAACATATTTTCCTATTTTAGCAACTCCAATTCTATTTTTAACTAAGTTAATTCATCTCTCTAAAACTCAATTTAAATTTTTAAATATATTTTATCTATATATATATATATGTATATTTAGAGAGATAAAAAGAGTTTAAATAAATATTTATAAATTTTAGAATTTATATAGATTTTTCATACTTAGGATTAAAGTGAAAATTTATAAAAGTAAAATATATAAAAAAAATTATTTTTAATATTATTTTATTACTTTTCTTTTCTTTTTAAAGAGTTATAATATTATTATATTACTTTTCTTTTGTGTTGGGAAGAGTTATAGTACTTTAGTGTTGGGAGGAGTTATAATATTTTTTTATTAGACTTTTTCACTTGAGTAATTTTAACAAAATCCATTTAGCACCATCACAAATGTTTTATAATTAAGGAGGGTGTAATCAATTAGAATTTTAAAGGATTTTGAAAGACATTTTTTAAGTGATAGAATTTCATGAATTTATATGGATTCAGTAAAATTTATGGATTTCTATACACTTTTATTACAGACTTTCATGAATTTCTATAGACTTTTATTACAAACTTTCATGGATTTGTATAGATTTTTATTAAAGACTTTGATATATTTTTATAGACTTGTACTGATTTCTTCAATATATTTTATTTATTTGTATCCTTGAATTATATTTTTGTGTACAAATAAACCAATGGTTCAAGGGACAGGTATAATAGAAAATGGATAAGCTATCATTTATGATTTCTACTATTTGAAATTATTCAATAAATTTATTAAAAACTTATACAAAGTTATATATATCCCTTCTCATAACAGTGCGAAAAATGATTAAACAATATATGTCAAAATAAAAGTTGAACGTATGATTTGGATTGGGCTGAACCATGTTCCTTCTTTTGTTATTTTATTCATATTATATGTTAAGCTAATAACAAAAAAGTTATGCTAATGGTAAATGGAATTTTTTCATATTTTTTAATTTTTGTCTCATTGTATTAGATAGATAAGATATATAGACATGTGTTTTTTTTATAAAAAAGAAAAAAAAATTATGCTACTACGGCACACACCATAATTTTCATAAAAACAAAAGTTATAACAAACGTAAAACAACTAGCATTCACAAAAGTATTGTGACAAGTTTATAATAAGTTTGAAATCAAAATTTAAAGAAAAATATTTAACATTCATTACTCAATATCCTTAGTTCTCATTGTTATCATTGTGTCCGACATCTCTCCACATATTCAAAGCTATACTAACTCTCTATTCATTAGCATTATCTCGTTGTTGCTCATGTTTGAAAAAATTATTTTCAAAAAATTATAAAAGATAGGTCTCTACAAATAATTTTTTTTGTAACTGAATTTTTAGAAAACAATTTTCATAAAACTTACAATAAAACAAAATTTTTTTTTTGTACAACTTTATGGATTTTCATTTATCTAAAATATAAAACTGTTTTTAAAAAATTAAACCAAACAGATTCTAAATATCTACTTTTGATACCCCATAAAATATTTGTCATGTGAAATTATTTATAAAAATTTATTTTTCTTTTTATTTTGTATATTTAAAAGGTATATAGACATTTGTTTTATTGTATGTATGGCTTGTTAAATTAGTATACAAATGAGTATAAATGTGTATTAAGTGTATATAAACATTGTAGCATGTTGAATGGGTATCTGTATGAGAGTAAATCCATACAAGTGTATGTGCATTGATATATAATAAATTGTAAATCCGTACAACTTTTGAATAAACTATTTTCATATTAAAGATAGTGTGAACTATGGGTATGGAAAGTACATGCCTTCAGTAGAACATTATCTTCAATGACAAGGTAATACCACCCTCACAAACCCGATTTTGTGTGTGTGTGTTTATATATATATATATATATATATATATATATATATATATATATATATATATATATATATATATATGTATGTATATATTATTTTAAGAATTGATATCTTTGTTTATAGATCAAAGATCCACTGCACCCTCTGAAATTCGGTTCTTGGTTTCGGTGTTGTAGTACAAATTGGACTATGCACCGAACTGGGTTTTGGCATTGATGATCTTTGATATCTTGATTGTTTTGTTTTTGCAATTCGTTTAGTTTTGTTTGTACCATGACTTTTTAAAAATCCTAATTGAATAGAAAAATAAAGAATCTGAGAAGAGAGAGAGAAATAACAAGAGAGAAAAAATAAGTATACCTTGAGATAGAGAAATTTGTTCGTATTCTACAAAAATAAAAAGTTCACCAAAATTTGTAGGGAAAATGTTGGATTTGTTTTACGCTTCGGTATTTATAACTTCCACCCTCAAATCTAGCACAATCCACCACCTAATTAAATTCTTCAAAATCAATGACTTTTTGAATACACTTAAACTTTTGTAGACTTTTTTAAAATCCTAATTGAATACCGTCAGATTTGTATGTACTCTTTAAAAGTCTAAGTCTGAATTGAATACTGTCAGTATGGACTCTTTAAAAGTTTATAAAAGTTTAGATTGAATATATCTATATTTTTAAAATTTTTTAAAATCCTAATTGAATACACTCTCCTAAATAAAAATAGAGTGATTTCACCTAGACATAGCAGAAGAACGTTTCGGAGATGATCTAGACTCTTGTATGATAGTTTTCATTTGAAAGTTTTATAAAGTACTAGGTTTTGAAGGGTTTCGTCGCTAATGTGTAGTACCATTGATTTAGAAAGCCATAACGTTTTGGTTATCGGAGAGAAGTTTTTCTTGGGAACATTTCACCAATGTTACGTTTTCCCACCCAAATCTACAAAACTGCATCCAAACAATATCTACACGTATCCCTATTTTCTAAAATTAATTAGGGATCGACTGTTCATTATTTTCAATGGGCCAAACTACCCCTTACCCCCATATCCATCAATTACCAAAATACCCCCAAACACTTCCCATAACAACAACAAAAAAAAAAAAAAGAAACTGTGATGACTCAACTACCCCTCCAAATGTGATTAGCAAAATACCCCAGCCCTAATATTAACACCAATACCCCTCTCACTCTCTCATTTGCTTCATTTTCATTTGGTTCACTATCATATGTATCACTATCATTTCACCAGATTACACTATCAACGTCTCATAGAACTTTATTTTATAATATTTTGAACTAATTTATTTTACATTGATTACATAATGATGTAATTTGTGTATTACTTTTTCTTTAAAATGTATTAATTTAAAAGAGAGCTCATAACAAATGTCATGAGAGAGACTTCATAATAGCATTACCCAAAAAAAAAAAAACACCGATAGGGCACCAAGCTTCTGAATTCTCCATTCTCTCTCTCATATCTCTTCCACTAATTCTTTTTGTTGTCTTACATCATTTTTCCCTATTCTTTTTTATTTTTATTTTATTTTTACATTTATATTACAACGAACAAACATACATATATTTATATAATAGGAGGATAAGTGTTAGAGATTTTTGTCCAACGTCAGATGTCCGTTATAAGTAGTATCCGATTGCAACGAGAACGTTACAAGTTTAGATGAGAGTATATTAGAGGTTCTCGCCCACCCCATTTTCCTCCCTTAATAAGGGCATTCTTGTCATTTTATTGCTCTTAAATGCAACGTAACTGATTGTCTTATTTGAAGTATTTGGTGATTCAACCATCAGAGGGTTCCTGCACAATTTTTATATAGAGGTTTTTTGCACTTTGCCACACACACACACACATATACATATGTATGTATGTATGTGTAAATATAGAGAGAGACAGATCTTTTAGTAAGTAAATACATGTACAATCACGTATCAAATACACAATTTTATAGGGTACATGACAACACTGAATATATATGACAGGAATTGGTCAGACTGTTGATATATACACTTTCAAAAGCAGCCCGAATTCTATATTTTCAACTGGCATCGAAATTTACCTATATAAACATGTATACACATTTTGCATAATAAAATGAAAAAAAAAGAAGTAAATCTAGAAGGTGTGATCATCGACAAAGTGATGAGCAATGCATTTGACAGCAGAGACACTTCACCCATTAGCTGTACGCTTCACCACATTCTTTTCCCTTGTTACATATTGTTGCTCTACATATACACAAAATGCCATCTCTGCCTCTTTCCTCTGGCACATTCTTCTGAAACACTAAGGGGTATCCATCACTCAAAACTTGACATCGCCAGTAATAGAAGCAACCACTTGCATGTTTTGGTTTCTCTTTTAAGTTTATACACTTAAATACCGATGCAGAAGTTCACTCGCCACCATTGTTCTCTGGCTTCTCATCCATATTACCCTTTGGACTTTGAAGTAAATCCCCCAAGTAAGACCCATCTGGCTGACAAATACAGATGTTCATCTTGCTGGAGGGGAGTGGTTCCTGGATGATATAAAATGGCCCCAAAGTAAGTCCTCAAATGATTTGATTTATCTGGCATTTGAGAGACAACTCAAGGATAATAACTTCCATACTTCTAAATAATTTTCTGCAATTCATTACACATCAAGCATCATATGAAATCTAAATCAGGCTTCTGTTCTACAATACGAAGTAATTTTAAGGCTAAGTCCAGTCACCGGGGAAAAAGAAGGGCATGATTCTTCTCCACCAAAAGAAACTAAGGAAAAACAGAAGTACATTTTGCTCGCAAATTGTCAATGTCTTTTTTCCATCTAAACCTCTTATATCTCAATTTCTTTAGTTAATAACATCTCAAGGTCATTTGAAATATTATTGAAATTTCAATCAGTTTTTCTTTTTTAGATTCTTTAGGTTTAACCAATAACTAAATCACACGGAAGGTTTGAACCGGTGAATTGAGAACTGTACACCTGCCCCTACTATCAACATCCATGTTAGGCTACCTAAAGATTAGTTGTAAGATTGCAAAACGATGCAAGTGTCACCGGCTTTGCACGAAAAATTAGGTACTGTTTCAGATGTTAACAGAGAAATAGTCACTGAAGTTCCACATTATTTTCATTCACAGGTATGTCATTTAAATTTGGCCACTAGAAATCATCCAGGTACAACAGAGACTCCTTCCCCTCCCTCTAAATAGCTTTAGGTGCGTTTGAGGGGGTGGGCATGAGGGCACAAGAGGGGAATTTAACAAAGTTGCTTGCAAACACAAAGTTCAATAAGTTATCAAACAAATAATATTAAAATAAAAGCAACAATACTCAAACAGAGCTAAGAAGAACATCTGCTATTGAAGTTAAAAACTTGGCTAGAGATTCTGAAATTTGCAAAAGTTACTAAATCGTGTCAGTGAAAAGAAAAGGAGACATGGACACCTTAACAACACTACCTGATCATCATTCTCTTGGCCCTCTGACTGGAAGAGTATTGGGGCACAGTGCTAATCTTCATTCATCAGGCTTGAATTCTGGAAGTGTGTAAGAAGGGCTGCCGTGCCCTGGATATGTGCATAGGCCAAGGAAGCAACTTTTTCACTATTAAACTTTTCCCACTTCTTCCCATTGAATGCCTGCAAAATTTTCTACTGGATAAGTATGTCCACCAGTTTAAAAGAGTTCCAGAATTTCACTTTCATAAATTCAGTCGTATACTAGTTGACAGAAATGTGCATTGCACGTAGGCAAGGTGGTGCCTTGAGATAACGTTACTGAACAAAAGATAATTTCATTAGCAAAATTGATGGCAGTGGAAAAGAATATAGGAACATAAATAGCATGGTTTGATGAAGAAATATAGAGACATACATAGAGCATCCAAAACATATTGAGAGCATAGGCATTCCATCACAAGTTTTCTTTCTTTCATTCATGATCATTGCATATAGATGGTGGAGTGTTCACTATCTACTATCAAAATGCTTCAAGGAGATGAACATCAACATTCCACACAAATCAGAATTCAGTGATTGGACGTCTAGTAGTGGATATCAAAGTATCAAGCATAAGGAGAAGAATGAATTTCCTGAGATGTGGGTTTGTAGATTGACAATAACAAAGCAGTTTGGATATGAAGTAACTAGGTGATTCTAGGGTTTAAAATTTGATACTTATGTTTGTAAACTTCATATAGTGGATTTGATCTGCCTGTATTATGTAGAGACCCGTTCTAATTTTGACCGGTTTCCTTTTTTCTTATCATTTATTGTCTTAAACTAATTATAAATGATCGTACGTGCATTATATATATGAAATGCATGTGGGGACTAGTTTTGAGGTCCGGGGATGTTTTCGAGCCAATTGGCTCATTTTGAGATTTTCGGGTCAGCGGGGCCCGGAACAAGGGTTGGGTGGGCCCGGGAAACCGGATATTGTTTTAGAAATTATTATTTTTGGTTTTAGACCAATTAGAATGTTAGAAGAAAAATAAAATTGATTTCGAAGCCGTAGTCACTTTCGGAATCGAAAACAGAGGTTGGGAGGGTACGTTAAGTAGCGTAAGAGCATTTTGGTCATTTTGCATCCTAAATAATATAAATATTAAAATTTTGAGATTTCTCTTCATTCTCTCAAGACCAAATAGCCGGCCAAAGCTCTCTTTCTCTCCATATTCATTCCTTCTTCTCTCTTCATTCTAGAAGCTTTAAGCTTGGATTCGAAAGGTGCCAAAGAAGAACAAAGTGTTCTACACGACAAGGGCTGCGTTTTGAACTGAACAAAGTCCGATTTGGTGAAGTTTGGAAGCTTGGGATTTCTAAGGTTTTGCTATAAAAGGCTTGAAACTTGAGATAGGGCTGTCTTCTCCTTCCATTCATTGATTCCATAGGTTTTGGTAATGATTTTGGTGGTTTAGCATGCTAGGGTGACTTGGGAAGGTTGAGTATGTTAATTTACTAGCTTTTCTTCTTGTTGAAGTATGCTAAGATTAATTCTCATATGTGTTGTATGATGAGATTGTATATATGTGTTGATTGGGGGATGCATGAGGTTCATTAATATCATTTTGAGTCATGAGATAGCATGTATATATTTTGAATGCCAAGTGTTTGAGAATATGCATCAAAGGAAGAAATTCCGTGAAAATGTTCTTGGTGAAGCCCTATGTATGGGATTACATGCATTGTGATATGCATGTTGAGCATGTGTTAGCATGGTAGTGTGAAATGGTTTACAATGTGAAGTATGCATCATAAACATGCTAGTTGTGAAGTTATGTTACTTAATGCACATGTATAGAATTGTTAAATTCTTTATGTATTGAAGATGTCCTTGGGTGGATGACATTTGGAGTTTGGCCAATCATGTCACTAAAGTGGGAAATTATCCACTTGGTATGACCGTCGGAGTTGTCCAATCATACCTAGGCTAGTGCCTAAGAATCGGAGTTTGTGCACATGCTCGTTTGACACTTGGAGTTAGCCAATCATACTTGAGTTATCAGAGTTTGACCATTGATTATAAATGTTGGAATGCTTATATGTTTTTCATTGAATAAGCATGATGAAATGTTGATATGCATGATTTGCATTAGAAACGATGGATATGAGCATTGAATATGCCATGTAGCTATTGAATATGCTATGTAGCTAATGAGTATGCCATGTAGCTATAGGGATGCCATGTTGCATTTCATAAAGGTCGGTGTCGAGTCGATGCTTAGGTGAGTTGGGACAGTTCTACTAAGCACGTGTACCACTCTCACCCCTTTCCCTCCAAATATTTTTACAGATAAAGCATCGGTGAAGGATGAGGCCTAGAGTTGAAGGATTTGGAGTTTTTGATATAGCATGTGCTTATACATATATCTATGCTTGTATGTACCATGTTGGTACTTTTTGACAAACTTGTACTTTTGATTCTTATATGTGCGAGCCACATTTGGCATTTCCAGACATTAAGGAATGTATAGATGAAACAAAATTTTTGGATCAAATGTATGTGTAATGTGGACTTGATTCCTTATGAATAAAATTTATGGTTTATCACGTTGTGGATGTAATTGAATTTATGTTGGAGACTTGTGTTTGAATGCATGGTAAGAATGGGCGTATAAAGATGCAAAGGAACACTTAGGATTTTGCAGAATTTCTGCTCAGGACCCACGATGAATCGTAATTCACATAATCCCATTTACGCGGAATCATAACTTGAATTACGAGGAATCAAAAAATTGATGAAATGAGGGCAATTGCGCGGAATCGTAACATGCATTAGGATTAATCGTAATGTATGGCTGAAGTATCAAATTTGGGAAATCGTTAAAGTTTGCGTGTATCCTTATGAATGTTTACAGATGCCTATGTATAGTCGTAAGTATCTAAGAAGGCTTCTGTGGTTATATGAATTATGAATTGTTCATTGGGATTAATGGACGGAATCACCCTTGGGATTCGGGCCCGAAGATGGAGGTTTCGGGTATTTGGTTTCGGGGCATGACAATTAGGTCCTGTGGTTTTATTCCTTTGGGATTTTCCTCGTAAAATCGGTGTTTTTGCATGAATTGTTTCTTGCTTTATTTTCTGTACTATTCTGAATGATTATTGGTTGATATGTGAATTGCCATTAAAATTATTTGGTTACAATTAAAATTTTTGTTTTTGTTAAAGTAGTTATTAAATTTTTTAATCTTACTTTGACCTATCAAAGTCTAGGGTGCTAGTCCGATTTCTCAGTTTTATTGTAGGAAAAAGGCGGAGAAAATATTGATGTCAAAAGTGGGACCCTATAAAATATAAAAATGAAGAAGTTTATTGTACTTGAGGGTTGTTTATGGAAATTATAAGTATAATATACTCAAGTGTTCTGGCAATTTATATATATGATAGAAAAACACAACTAAATATTTTTTAATATTTTTACGGTAACTTGCAAAAAAAAATCTTGAACTTTTCAAAAAACTTGCAAATTCCAGATGCACGCAATCGCCCGCAAACCATGTGCATCATTTAAACCCAGGCCTCACCGAGACTCGAACTAGAGACCTAAAGGGAGTACTCCCACAGCCAAGCTGCCAGTGCGGGCTTTATTGAATTTATAGTAGAAAACTCAAATTGTTAGGATTTTTAAAATGTTAAATTATAGGAACCAGAAGAAAAAGAAAAAGTAAAAGAAAAAGAAAAGGGTGACTTGGAAGATGTAAAAACGCAGGACCTGAAAAGAAAAAAAGCTGGGCCCACAATGGAGAAAATTTCAGATTCTCAGTGTTTTTTATCAAAAGAGAATGTAAATCACCTAAAGGTATTTTATATTTATATAATATAAATATTGATGTACGTTGCTAGTCTTAACATGTTGATACCCTTGGAAACAGCACAGCAGCACCACAAAGAATGAGCTAAACAGGAATAGTTGCATGCACATACACCAACTTAAATATCAATTTTATTTTGTTACTTATAAATTTTTTTTATCCAATACATTAAGCATGGGACAACTTCCAAAAACCGTAAGAAGGGACAGATAAATGAACCTGACAGAAGGGGATAACGTGTGAAGGAGACACCATATTGATGAAGGCATAACCTATGTTGCATTTGTTCTACAACCAAATAAATAAGTAACCATAAGTCGCGGTTCAACATTAGTGAAATACAGAAATGTATTGAAGGTCCCCAACAAAATTACCTTATAATCAATTGGCAAATAGAAAAAATCATAAGTACCCCTATGACTTGCATCAATAGCAGCCAGCAACATCTTTGAAGTGTACCTAAAAGGCAGACAAGAAAAGCACAACTTCTCAAGGAAACTAGCAACTGAGTTGAACAACCTACAGATTTCATAATTATACATTTTAGAATGTTCTTACTTATTGGGGATATTTTTAATCATTAATGTAGTCCTAGTATCTTCCTCACTAATGATCTTATCCAAATCAATCTGATAATGCTTCTTGCTGTCTATCTGGCTGACACTGTACTCAACCCACAGACTTTGAACACGTTCAGCCAACCCCTCATTGCAGGTTGCTCCAATTCCTTGATAAGAACCATTCCTCAAAAAAGTGGGCCCATTCCTTGGAAATGGCATAATTCTGGAACTCAGCGAACCACTTTCAGTCATGTTTCCTGTGGGTGCAACACGAACACTCATAGCCTCATGTGCACCCATATTCATTATATAATTTCCATTGTTATGACTTAAACCCATATTCCCAAGTGCAACTGGGCTCTCGAAGGATGTTTCTGGTGACTCGGGGAAGTAGCTGATATGCCTGTCAAGAGGAACACCAGATGGAGCAGATCCCACAAGCTGTTGGCTATGTGATCCAAAGAATGACCCATGTTGATTGATATATGGATAAACTGGTCTCTTTCCACCGGAAGCAAATGGGTTCCCCACTGATGATGTTGGCCAGGCAGAAGAATTGATACACTCCCAGTGAGGAGTGGGACTTCCCCAAAGAAACTGAGGCCCAGATAGTGTACCAATACCGGATGAATTAGAACTTGATTCACCAAAAGACGACACGAGTCCAGGACTTGCACTTAATTTCTCCTCAGGAAGGGAATGAGAATGCTGATAAGCAGCTCCTTGTGTTGATTTGGCATTACCGATTACTTGGTTCACATTGCTAACCTTTCCTTGGTCTTTACCAATTGGTGCAATCTTTGCAGGGTTTGGAATGGTGGATGGTAGAATAGAAGCCAACCCAGGCAAATGGTTGCTTTTCATTGGAGTGAAAGTTCCTGAGCCAGGCAACTGACTAAAACCTTGCGAAGGATTGTGTTCAACTGGGCTGCTGATATGTGGCCAGTTGCCTGTCTGTGCCACTGATTTCAGCATATAACAAAAAATGCATTTAAAACAAAAATTGGAAAAGGAAATTGTTCAATAACCATAATAATAACTTTAATCTCTCTCATAAATGCAAATGGCTAGAGATATTCACCTGGAGGAGAGTTGGTTAGTGGTGAGCCTATTTGATGTCGGAAAGTTCGAGCTTCATCTTGTTCCAGCTCTTGATTCAATTGATGCACCAAGCTGAACACAGGAAGCACAAGCAATCCAATTTTTTCAACTTGAAGAAAAGTTACCTTTAATGAATCAATAACACAACTAAAATATGATCTGAAATTGATCAATACAACACGACTGAAAGCCATTAGAAACTGGAAAGTGATGAAACAAAAAACTGCAGCATCAGAAAAGGACATTCTGCAAAACATTCAATGAACAGAAAATAGCAATCACATAAAGCATACTAGTTTGGACCTCCATGAATCCAAAATCTTAGAATACAGAGTTGACTTGAAATGAGAACGAAAGTTGGGTATGAATACATAGCTGAACACAGAAAGCACATACAATTCAGTTTTTTCAACTAAAAAAAAGTTACTTTTAATTGAATCAATAACATAACTAAAATATGATGTGCCACTAATCAATACAACATGACTAAAAGCCACTAGAAACTGGAAAGTGGTGATAACAAAAATAAGGGACAAAAAACTGCAGCATCAGAAATGGACATCCTGCACCTCGAAAGTAGAAAAGCCTTCTATGCTAGCAAATGTAAGCTTCTTCTTCTTCCATCATCACATGCAGAAAATGAGGGTGTCTTATTCAAGTTAGTGTGTAGGACACATATCCGTACTCATATCAATTTCGTGTCATATCATGACAACATGAGTATGTTTAGGAGAATAGGAGAGTCCATGTAACAAGCTTTAAAAATATCCCCACCCCCCACGAGAGAGAGAGAGAGAGAGAGATGAAAACTAGTTAGTATGTACATGGTTACCAGAAGCACCTTTTAGTAAGGAGATAAGGTAATGTGCTTCCAAAAAAATCATAGAAAGCCGATTATGGTTCCGTTTTCAACCATACTTTCTTCCTTCAATTCATCCACCCTTTCCTAGTCATTTCAAACCATACATGCAATAACTATCTGAAATATTTAAGGAGTTAAGGTAATGTGCTTCCAAAAAAATCATAGAAAGCCCATTATGGTTGCATTTTCAACCATATTTTCTTCCTTCAATTCATCCACCCTTTCCTAGTCATTTCAAACCATACATGCAATAACTATCTGAAATATTTAAGGAGTTAAGGTAATGTGCTTCCAAAAAAATCATAGAAAGCTCATTATGGTTGCGTTTTCAACCATACTTTCTTCCTTCAATTCATCCACCCTTTCCTAGTCATTTCCAACCATACATGCAATAACTATCTGAAATATTTAATAGGGGAATTGGTGGTGATTGTCAACATCAAATTAAACTATTCAAATCTCAAACCTATCATCACTAGCAGGATATACAAGTAATCCATACAATATATTTAGTAGGTTATTTAAAATTTTAATCTCTCAAAACAATCAAACTAAGCAAGAATTTCATTAAGGCACGGTTTTGAGACACTGAGTCTTTGCGTGTCAGTCGAGTCGTAACAAACTCAACTAAGGCGGAGTCAATATTCACCGATATATTGGTGAAAATTGGATTGGAATCATATCACTCTTCTGAGTCCCTAGCAACTCGACCGAGTCTCTTCTGATTAGGCCTAGTCAGCACGGTATATGATGGTGTGCAAGGTCAACCAAATTTTCACGATTGCTGTTTCCGATACTGTTACGTAACGCCCGTCACAGCCCACATCTGATACACTACGACCGCAGTAGTGTCCACGACTTAAAACAATGCTTTAAAGGAGGATCTTCTAATTGATGTGTTAGAAAAATAATTTCTGTATATTTTCTGTTCTCAAGGAGAGCTCTTTATATACAAATTACAATCAGCTAAATAAAGAAATAGATTATAATTATAGCCTAAGAATATACAAATTACAATCAATTACAATCAGCTAAATAAAGAAATATAACATAATCATAGCCTAAGAATATTCTGAAAATATTGCTAATAAATCATGGAAGTTTAACACTTCCTTGCAAACTCGGTTGTCCAAGAGAGACGATGTTGGATCGGAGGAGATGAAAGCGAGTCTTGTGAAGCCCTTTGGTGAAGATGTCCGCAAGCTGATCGGTAGAGGGAATAAATTGGACATGATGTGTGCTAGTAAGTATGCGTCCCCGTATAAAGTGATAATCCAGTTCAATGTGCTTAGTACGAACGTGGAACACTGGATTTGAAGCCATGTAGGTAGTGCTGAGATTATCACATAGTAAGGTGATGGGCGTGGAGATGGGAAATTGTAATTCCTGAAGAAGATGAAGCACCCATGTGGATTCAGCACAAATATGAGCAAGAGATCGGTATTCGACTTCGGCACTGAAACGAGAGACAGTGGGCTGTTTCTTGGCGGTCCAGGAGATAAGATTAGATCCCAAGAAAACACAGAAGCCAGTGGTAGAGCGGCGAGAGTCAGGACAACCTGCCTAGAGCGCTGAAAGTGGAGACCAAAATCCAGCGTCCCTTTTAGATAACGAAGGACCCTTTTTGGCTGCGATGAGGTGAAGAGACCGAGGTTGACTTATAAACTGAACAACATGATGAACAACATAGGCAATGTCAGACCTGGTGAAAGTGAGGTACTGCAAGGAGCCAACAAGTTGGCGATACTTAGTGGGATCCGGTAGGAGATCCCCGTTGTGGGACGATAGTTGAGTCTTTAGCACAAACTGGGATGTTGCAAGGCTTACAGTCTGTCATAGAGAAGCGTAATCCAATGGTGGAGAAGGTTGCTTCAAGTCTTAGAAAGTAGGATAGAGAACCAAGGTCACTGAGCTCAAACTCTTTGCCAAGAGTGGTGATGAAGGAGGAAATTAGAGATAATTGATTGCCAATGAGCATTATAACAGAGTCGGAGCGATAAAGAAACAAAGAGTGGTCAGAACGACACTGGGTAAAACCAAACTATAAGAGAAAGATGCTGAGATGTTGAAACCAAGCCCGGGGCGCTTGTTTGAGTCCATAAATAGCCTTGTGTAGATGATAAACGTGATCAAGGCAAGCAGGGTCAATGAAGCCAGGAGGTTGAGTCATGTAGGCAGTTTCATCCAAGAGGCCATGAAGGCATTATTTACATCAAGTTGGCGTATAGTCCAGCCAAAGGATAGGGCAAGACTGAATACAGTATGGCCAATGGTGGGTTTAATTACAAGACTGAATGTCACATCGAAGTCAACGCCAGCCTATTGATGGAAGCCTTTGGCAACTAGACGAGCTTTGTGGTGGTCAATGGAACCATCTGCCTTGCATTTGAGTTTGAAGACCCACTTGCATCCTACTACATGTTGATTGGGAGTAGCAGGAGGGACCAACACCCAAGTGTTATTCTTTAATAAGGCATTAAACTCACTGGTCATGGCCTGTTGCTATTCAGGAACACAAACAGCCTGTGTGTAGCAGGTGGGTTCGTCAGTAGAGTATGGAAGTTGTGCGAGAAGAGCTCGGGATAAAGGATATCTAATTGTACCATCTGTCTAGATAAGAGGTCAACGGGTGCCATCCTGATGACGAGTAACCATCAGATGCAATAGGGGAATGGTAGAAGGAGTCGTAGAGTTGGCAGCAGTGATAGTAGGAGGTGCCGAGGGCTGAGTGGCCTGACGTTGAAAATGGTATGGAAAAGGTTCTTGAAGAGGAGCCAGAGAACTCTGAGAAGTAGGAGGAGCTGGAGAGTTGATCTAGATGGCAGACTGTAGAGGGACCTCAAGAGCGGGAGGGAGTAGAGGAACAAAGGCCCAAAATGACGGTTTTGATGAAGTGCTGGTAGTAGAGGTAAATGGAAAATGTTGTTTGTTAAAGCGAACATGTCAAAAAATGTAGACTCTGCCGGTTTTGTGATCCAGACAACGATAACCTTTGTGCTGCAAGTTGTAGCCTAAAAAGACACTTTCAACAGTTCTTGGCAGAAATTTATTAGTCAAATAAGCACCTAAGTGGGGATAACAAGCACAACCAAACACACGCAGATCAGAGTAGGAGGAATAATGACCATAGAGACGGGAGAAGGGTGAGGACCACTAGAGTTTAGGGGAGGGAAGGCGGTTGATAAGGTGAACAGCGGTGGAGACTGCGTCAGGCCAATGGCAGAGAGGAACATGATTAGTGATGAGGAGGGTGCGGGCCATGTCAGCAATATGGCGGTGTTTGCGTTCTGCGATGCCATTTTGTTCATGAGTGTGAGGGCATAAAAGAGACGGTGAACTCCAAGGGAAGAACAAAGGATTTTAAAAGGACCATTGTCATATTCCCCACCACCATTACTCTGGAATTATTGGACGTGAGTGGAAAATTGAGTTTGGATGTAGGCTTGGAAATGTTTAAAATGATGGAGAACTTCAGATTTATGTTTCATAAAGTAAAGCCAATTAAAACGAGTGTAGTCATCAATGAACAACACATAGTACTATAGCCAAAAACAGAAATTATTGGAGATTGCCATACGTCAGAATGAATCAAAGTAAAGGGAAAAGAGGTGTTTATTTCATTAGATAGGGAAAAGGGGAGGCATGTGGATTTACCTAAAGCACATCCTTGACAAAATGAGGATTTGAATTGAAAAGTAGAAGATAACAATTTATTGGACCCTAAGTAAGACATAACTTTAGCAGATGGATGACCAAGAAGATTATGCTAGAGGGAGGATGAACTGTGGGAGGCAGACAAGGCAGGTAGGCGGAAGGGCAGGTAATTTGTAGAGACCATTCTTATATAGGTCCTGATAGAGGAGAGAAGCAGTGGTTAGATTGAAGATATAAAAGTGATGAGCATCAAAGGCGCATAACACATGATCATCAGTACAAAATTAAGTAATGGAGAGCAAGTTTTTACGCATGAAAGGAACGACAAAGACATTATTAAGGTGAAAAGAAGAAGAGTCGAGTGGTAGTGCCATGTTACCCGTATAGGTAATAGGGAGTAGATCGCCATTGTCAAGTTGAACAGTGTCGGGACCACTGTAAGGTGTGCGTTGCTGGAGAAGAGTCGGGTTGATATTCAACGAACGTGGGACTGAGGGCTACGCAAATGATGAGAGCCGGAATAAGTTGCGAGCGGAATGCCCAATCCCAAAGCATAGCTGGCATTGAGACATGGATGATGGTGCAAGAACTGGGCCAAGGATACCCGAGGTATTCTTCTGTTATTCTTGTTTAATTTCTCTCTTCAATTTTATTTTATTTTATCAACATGTTATCAGAGCAGGTTATCATACCCTACTCTAGATTCATCTCGAATTTTCAGATCAACTATCAACTCACCTCGGATCTTCAGATCAACTCGTCTTGGATCTCAAGATCAACTTGTCTTGGATCTTCGGATCAACTCGTCTTGGATCCCGGATCAACTTGTCTTGGATCCCGGATCAACTTGTCTCAGATCTCAAGATCAACTCGTCTTAGATCTTAGGATCAACTCGACTCAAATTCTATTTAGTTTCAAGTTGGACACTTAAAGTTAAAATCTCCGTGTACCAACTTAAGGGGGGGTGTTGGAGAATATATTATTGGAGTGATTTATGAGATTGATTTTAGGAATCTTCCATTAATGTATTTTCCATATTTATCACATGTATTCTTTCACCAATAAATAGAGGTGGTCATTGTAAACAAAACTAAGAGAGAATACAATAAAAGTGATGCAACCCTTTGGGCTTTGTGTGTCGTGGATGTAGGCCGTAGTGGCTGAACCCCGCTATATTCTTCTTGGTTTAATTTCTCTCTTCAATTTTATTTTATTTTATCAACAGTTGTGAAAATTATTCCGTGGAGTAGAATTTGAAGACTAAGATGCTAGGAAGGCTGAAGGGGCAGGATGAGAAGAGGTTTTGTGTTAGGCCTCATAGTTCAGTAGGTGAGCACGCAGAGCAGAGAACTGGGGCAGTGAGTCAAAGCTCTCAATGGCAGTGACTAACATGTCAAACTTGGAACCAAGGCCGTTGAGGACGGCATTAACCAGATCTTTGTTAGAGACCGGCTCACCAATAGCAGCGAGAGCATCATAAATAGATTTGGCTTCTTGAAGATACTCAGAAACGGGTCGGGTGCCACGCTCAAGACTAGTGAGCCGTTTCCTATAGAGAGAAGAATTGGCAACAGATTTCTGAGAGAAGTGATCCTAAATGAGAGTCCAGATGGCAGCGAAGAATTTGCACCCAATAACAGAGGCTAAGATAGGTTCAGAGAAGGTGGCTGAGATAATACTAACAAGGGTTTTGTCAGCTTAGAGCCAAGTAGAGCGATTTGGTTCTTTAGTAGGGTAGGGGTAGGAGTCATCAACAAGGCGTAGGAAGTTTTGTCCATAAAGAAAAGCCTCCATTTGATGAGACCAAAGAAGAAAATTGTCTTCTGTGAGTTTAACCGTGACTAGATTGGTGATAGTGGAAATAGAGAGGGTTGGGGTAGCAGTAAGTCTGGTGGCGACAGTGGTGGAGCCGTTGTTAGACATATTTGAATAGGTGGCAGGAAGAAAGAATGTCACAGTGTGGTGGCGACAGTGGTGGAGTCGTTGGTAGACATATTTGAATAGGTGGCAGGAAGAGAGAATGTCACAGGAGGGAGAAGAGAATTCGTAGGGGCTGGTCGGAGGGGCAGAGGGTCGCTGAAGAGTGTAGGGAGAGAAAAGAGGATCAATATTAGGCTGATACCATGTTAGAAAAATAATTTATGTATGTTTCCTATTCTTAAGGAGAGCTTTTTATATACAAATTACAATCAGCTAAATAAAGAAATAGATCATAATTATAACCTAAGAATAAACAAATTACAATCAATTATAATCAGCTAAATGAAGAAATAGATTATAATTATAGCCTAAGAATATTCTGAAAATATTGCTAATAAATCACGGAGGTTTAACATGATGTTCCTTGAAAAGAATAAACTAAATAGAGCCATAAGCAGAAAACCATTGGCAAACTTCATATCAGAAGTTGTCAATTCATAGAAGCTATAGTAAACATGATTCAGAATAAGAAATTAAAGGACTTGAATAGAATAGCCACATGTTGGAAAAGAAATAGAATATAGACCTTAGAATATGTATGGAAGGTAATCCGTCATGTACTTCTAAGTTATGTATTAGGTGTTTAATTAGATCAAAACTCTACAATTAGATAACCATTTCTCGCTCAACTTAATTCAGCCTTCCAACAACAAAATAGATGTTTACTAGGCATGAGATAAAAAAAATAATAGGGTAAATACCACTTACACCCCCTGCAACTAACATCCGTCAGTTAAACTGAATATTTTTGGTGATTTTATGAATTTACCCCTGATTAGAATAAGAAATTAAAGGACTTGAATAGAATAGCCACATGTTGGAAAAGAAATAGAATATAGGCCTTAGAATATGTATGGAAGGTAATCCGTCATGTACTTCTAAGTTACGTATTAGGTGTTTAATTAGATCCAAACTCTGCAATTAGATAACCATTTCTCGCTCAACTTAATTCAGCCTTCCAACAACAAAATAGATGTTTACTAGGCATGAGATAAAAAAATAATAGGGTAAATACCACTTACACCCCCTGCAACTAACATCAGTCAGTTAAACTGAAGATTTTTGGTGATTTTACGAATTTACCCCTAATTAAAATATTTAATTTAATTAATAAAAATTGGTGATGCTAAAAAGACCGAATTGACCCCTCTCACTTCAGCTCTTTGCTCTCTGTTTCTTTTCCTTTCTCTCTCTCCACTGCCAAAGCACACCACCAAGCTCAACCGGTGAGACACCACTGCCAAAGATCCACCATTGAAGCACAACCGAAGTGTTACCAACCATCCGAGACCTTCGTCTCCATCAAGCCACTTCTCGAAGCATTCGAGCTCCTCAGCTCCGCCTTCATCACCTGGTCCGGCCCTGGCAAAACCCTTCTTTCGAGTCCACCTCGAAGGGCTTCTATTGAAATCCTTTCTTCCTTTCCAGTACCCTCCGACTGACTCTCCGTCCTCAACTCCACCTTCTCTAAAGGTGGAAGGAATAAAGCCATCAACGAGCCAAGGAGGCGGAACCATTTCATCTCATTTCTCTTCACCATAAATAGCTCCATCCAAGCCAACGACAGCTGACTTCTGACGTGAGATACGATCAATCCATCATTCCATAAGAGTCTCAATCCCCGCTTATAAACGGGAGTAAGAAGCCAGTGGGTGAGAGTGAGTGAGGGGCTGAGACAGACACCATTTCCCGAGGCAAGCAAACGGGCCATCACTATTCCTTTCCTCTACCAAGAAAGGTTCATTCCGAGTCACAAGAGCAATCTCTCTTTTTTTTTGAATTAATTTTGCTTTTCGTTATGGTAATGCAATGTGTGAGAGCAATAGTCCACCTCTCAATCCTGTCGAGCGATATAGTCTTCCTTCCTCTAATCCAGTAGTAGGCGACCTCCCTACTTGCTTAAGTAGCTAAAAAGATTGGAACCAATGAGCGCAAATATCCCTTGCCTTGTGAAGGCAAGCCCGCTTTGCAGACCTCTCCCTTTGGTCATTAAATTTACTATAGTATGATGTTGTACACTATATTAAAGTGAGTTTAAGGCACGGGCTCCAAAGCAACAACCACCACAACCCCATACTTGTTCCTTCTTCGATACACAACCTCCACCGAGCTCCATTGCCATGCAACACCACTGATCTCCAATGAAGACCCATCAACCGAAGACCCACATCTCCATAGCCACTGCCGAATCGAAGTCTCCTCAATCATGAAGAGTCTCACTGAGTCACTGCCAGACCCATTCCAATGTCAAGCATTCTGTCGCCATCTCATCAACCCATGCACGAAGCCATTGTCGAAGCTATATCTGTGATGGGGCAGTGGAGACCCGGCTTGCATGGTGGCATTGAGCCTCGGATGGTGGGTCTTCGACTGAAATGGTGGTGGCAGCAATGGTTGGAGCTCGGTTTGGAGAAGATGGTTCCATATAGTGCATTGGTTGAGCTTAAAGATGGTCAGCAGTGAGCTTCGTCGGAGACAGTGGAGCATGACAGTGGTTGTTGGTGCTCGGTGAGTGATGAGTGGTGGTGATGAGGAGCTCATCGACGACCTCACTGGTGGCTTCTTCCCAACGTTTGTCCAAGTGATCCTCTTCCACTATTATGCCTTTGTCATGCTCTAACAGTCACACCTCTCCATTTCTGAAACTTCTGATACCCTTTTGAGCCAATTCCCCAAAGAAGATAAAAACGGGTACAATTAGAAACCCACAAACATGTAATATCAATATATATACGTGTATATAGTTCACGAAAAATCAATCAATGAAGTTATAAGTACATCTATAAACATATAAATATATATATATATATATACAAGAATATATAATATATAGTATATAGATATTATACCATAGAGAGAGAAAGAGAGAGTGTGTAGTGTGTGTGTGTGTGTATATATATATATATAATGAAAGTGATGGGGGCATTTATATACATTTGTTTTATAAGTTAAGGGTACTTTCGTAATTGAGCATTGCTTAATGAGGTTAAAGATGCCATTTTATGCATGAGAAGGGCAAAATAGACCATTCATACACTTTTCTAGTGCTGATTCCGTTTGTTGCTGACAGTACATTAACGGAGGGGGCAAATTGATACGTGAACCCAAAATTGAGGGGGTGTAGTCGGGATTATTGAAACTAGAGGGGTCTAGTCGGGATATTGCCTAAACTGAGGGGGTGTAAGTAATATTTACCCAAAACAATAAGAAGAAAGAATCAAACAATATACTGCACAAAATCTGCAATCCTTGTCTCAAGGAAAACTTTCAATAACTGAAAGCAAGACCCAAACTAGAGTGTAGCTAAAAAAAGTACAGTAAGTACCACCAACATACGCTTTATTCTCATTGATATACCAGAAATATGCTCGTACAGAAATGATACCAGATATAACCTTCTAGGAAGCTTCTTTTCTAGGGGAAAAATTAATCAGTAGGCCGCAGTTAGGATGATTGTATTATTCTGGACTATCAAACATTCTATTGTACTCAATAATGTTACACCTAAAAATTTATAACTTCTTTTTAACATTAAGCACATAATTCTGGACCGCCTGACACTGTCATACAAAACATGTCAAAGTATCTATAAAAAAGGCTCGGGAATTAAAATAAATTGACTATAGATCATTGAATCATGTTGAAACTTGGCCTAGAAAATTTCCCAGAGAAGTACCATAGAGTGGTGAGTTGGTGTAATAAACTGAAACCAGGATACTTTTTTTTTTTTTTTTGAAAAATAAACTGAAACCAAGGATACTTGTGCTCCCCTTGGAACGATAATGGAAAATTAGAAGGACCAGAAGGAAGAAATGATGGAAAAGGTATTCTAGGCTTGTTTTATTAGATGGAAAATAATGAGAGTAAAGGAAATGGAAATTTTCCAAAGTTTTTATGAGTTTGGATAGTATGAAGAGAAAACTATTGGTGAATTCCCACAACAGACTAATTTCTCACTGGCGAATACTCTTTTCCCATGAAACTGATCCTCTATATATTTTAGTTTCATATTATGCCCCGTATTTCTCACCATCACTATATATGTTGTATCCAGCAAAATCAACCCATATGCTTGTGTTTGAGAGTGAAACTTTTATTTAGCTTTACAAATGGATTCGATAATATTGATTATATATATATATTTTTTAAAAATGGGTTAAAGAGTGTGGATTTTTAAAAAAAATCCATTTGCATTTACTTTTGGTTTATTATGAATAAGCACAATTTTGTAAGCAATATATATCTTTGTAACTTCATGTTTTTCAGAACTTTATTACAATTTTCTTGAAATTTTTTTATTGTATCCAAATACTGGAAAAGTTGTTTTATTTTCTTTCACTTCACTTTCTAGCAAATTTTTTCTTCCTAACCTAATGGATCCTAGTGAAGGCACAAGGAAAGCTGTCCTTTTCTTCTTTCGTTTGGTTGAGCTGTGAAGAATGAGAAGCGAAGGAAAAGCTGTTGCATGATTTTACTACTTATCAATGTTCATATAGTCCCAACTCCTAACAAAAGTTGTATGCTAGCTGAAGCTACCTAACACAACCCTCCTCCATTTTCCGAACTTGAGACTAGTTGTGTAAGGGTAAGGGTACTAAACACAACATAATCACAGTAAATGTGCAACAGTGAGGAAAATTAATGGTCTTTAACAAGGATAATGCGAGGGGATGGGATCAGGGCAGAAAATTATTTGAGAGGGACGGCCTTGTACATGGTTAATGGTTTAATTGAGATTATGGCCTCAGATTGAGCAGAATAATAAAACAGAATCCATGTAACTCCCTCCAAATAGTTGGGGAAAATTTTTGTTAAACTAAGTTGAGTATAAAGTATTTTTCTGAAGGGAAATAAGTAGAAAATGATGGCTGTTGTTACCCTCCTTTTCCTTTAGGGCTGCAAAACTCAAGCAGGTTTGGCAGGTTGCAAGCCATGAAATACCCAAGCGATGAAACCTTCAATCAAACCAAATCCAACATGAGCTCCTGACCAGTGATAAAGGCTTTGAGCTCATTTGGAATAATTGAGTTTAAAATTGGGTTGGATTCAGGTTGACAACAGCGAAGTATTATTCTACCTAAAACTTACAAAGTCCTCAAAAACAATTCAAAATAATATTCTACCATTAAAATAAATAGAAATCAAGAATAATCAATACATGAGTTCAATAATTGCTCATTTGTGTATTATATTATATTATATACTTATATATGGGTTAGGATCGGGTTGGCGACTTCAGGCGAGACCTCATTCCAAGCCCAACCTGGATATAATTTGGGTGAGATTTTTCAACCAAAGTCCAGCCTAAGCTTAAAAAATGCTATCCAAGCCCATGAAAAATCGAATTTTGTGCAAACTAGGTTTAGGTTAGCCCGCCAAAGTTGCAACCCTGTTTTTTCTCACTTTTGGAGGAAAATTTTGGTTGGCCCAAATGTTAAGGCACCATTTCCTCTCTTCCTCTCCTTTCCCCTTACACTCCTACAAAACTACGAAAATTAAATCCATCCTTCCTCTTTTTTCTTTCCTCTCACTCTTCCATCCTACCAAACAAACCATTAAGGACACATGCAGCCACACAACATACCCACCAAACTGTCTATTGCTTTGTTTACAAAGCTGTCACTCAAGCCATAACCTTTGATAGGAGAGTGACATCTAATGTATACCCTGACTTGACCTGATTCAAGAGCATAAAATCCTTCAATAAGGCTTATTAGAATCCAACACAAACTCTTTATCATTTAGTAAACAAAAATTCAAGACCAGCCCCTTTTTTTGTTAAGGAAGGCATACAAATATGTCTGAATTAGTATATCAACCCTGCACCACCTCTCTTAGGGGTAAGAGAAGATATCAATCAAGCCAAAGGCTAGTGGTAAATTCTGAGACGAACTTCATCTCATCATTGTAGAAGCAACATCATCAAGAACAAAGCATGCATGACATTCTACAAATGTTCACACATTAATATGATATCGACCTTTTTTTCCAAGGTTACACAATCTGGTAACAGTATCAATATTAATCCAGGTTGAACTAAAAAGAGACGACAAAACGTATTCAGCCACAATAGATGGGGAATAATAGAAGTTTGGCACAAAAGGTGAAATTAAAACTCTGAAATGGTCTCAAATCAAACAGAAACTCCAGTACTTTTGAGAGCAAATTGCAGTTAAAGTTTGCAATTTGAGCAACCAGAAGCCATTGAATTTTTTTAACAGATTGAAAACCATTCCACAAGTAACATATTTACCACAAGTATATTAATCCTTCCAAAGCAACACTGCAGTTCCGACAAAGTTGAATGTGATAATGATTTATTGGTATTACATTTTTAAATCTGACACAGAAAATTTGACATCAAATGCTATCACTATTTTATTTTATTTTTATTTTGGAAATAAGAATTAAGGGGGAGAGAGAGAGAGAGACCCAGTGTCAGTAAACTTGTTAAAAAGATGTAATTTTCACAGACAGAATAAAAAAGAAAGGAGACTTGATAGAAAGCAAAATCCCTTGTCAATAAGAGTGCCTATACTAGAACTACCAGGATAAGTGTCAAGTGGAAAGAGCAATTTCTCAAAAAGAAAAAATCATACTTTCGACGGGCTCCACCAGGCCGGCTAGGTTCAAGCTTTATGCGTTTCCCAGCTATGTCACTCCTATTCAAAGCTTTAAGAGCTGCCTCAGCAGCTCTAACATCATAAAACTCAATGAACTTATGGTGTCGCTTGTGTGGTGTTTCCCTGATCTGCATTTTGTACAGAAGGAAATCAAAAGTCATAGAGGTAATCATGATAACGAGGGAGGTATGCACACAGATTTTACTAACAAAAAAGAGCAAGTATGAAGATAAAGAAATTTGTACCTCTTTCACCTCCCCATAAGCCCCAAATATTTGACAAAGATCATCATTTGATACTGATGCATCTAAATTGAATACTAAAAGAGTTCCTTGGTTAATATCCTTTTCGGATGGGTTATCCTAGAAAGTAGCAAGGGAACATAATACATGATATAGATGTTAACATAATCAACAGAATATAAATGTGTCATAATATGCAGAGACTTTAGTTCAAACCTTAGGAATTGAAAAGTGAATATCAAGTTTTCTTTGTCTTAAGGGCTTATTCTGTAATCCACGCATTGCAGTTCGAGCAGCTCGGATATCATAGTAAGATATCATCACAAAGCCCCTGTGCTTGCAAGCAGTATATAGACTTCTGATATCCCCATAATGCTACAAACAATTATCAGTTTCATGATCAATTAGCATTATCAGTTCAATATTAATAAAATAGAGATATGAAACCGTTTGTGGGTAGAAATAAAATAAGAAGTCGTATCAGGAAACAACACTGTAAAGCCCTAACAATTACCTTACTAAGGCCCAAGTTGAATTTATGAAGGTTGTAGTTTTAATCAAGCATCACATATGTAATTGTACCTTGAACCATCATATTTATCAAAAAGGCAAACAATTGAAACTTGAAAGGCCAATCTATTGAGATGCCTGTGGCTGAGGTCCTATTTCTAAAACCAGCAGCACCAAAAACTATTATTCAAGGAGATGTATTCATTATCCTTAACCTTCAGATACTAATCAGTTTTTCACGTGTGTGGAAGCTGGTATTATTCCCAAACATGGTACCAGGATGTATTGTTTGTTTAACATTAAAATTTCCATCTAATAGGTACATTTGAGCAAGGCTTGTTAAGTTAGCCCAGAGAGAGAGAGAGAGGATACCATCCATATACCTGATAAAGCATATTAAAATGGTTAAAGGGAGAGGTGGGCTACATGATCAATGCCATATAATCAATAGAATATTTTGCCTTGCATCAATTATATCAATTACACATTATGCCAAACATTGTTCAATAACCCACAACAGGACTCTAACCAAAGAAGAGAAGAATTTGCATGTTTTTTCATGTCTGTGGAAAGAATAGGTCAAATAAGATGACAGAAAAAAGAGCATCAACCAAAAACTAACAACAGCACTGACATGCATATAGAGCTCACTCAATGGATAAAGCTACAAATAAAACCATCATTGACACAACGGAGAGAGGAGTTAGTATGACCATGTGAACTGCAAGCTATTGGTATGAGCATAATATAGTTAGTTGCACTGATTTGGGTAATGTAATTGTCACACCCCCCAAATTTAAATATCAGAACACTAGGAAGCGCAGACATAGGAATACAATATGGACACGATGAGACAACAAATCTCAAAAAAAAAAAATAGGACATGGACATGGCAAGGATACGTCAAAAATATAAATAAATAAAAATATATTATTATACAAAAAAAAATTCAATTTCTCAATAATACCACACACATTCTAGGGGATGTCTACACTTTTTATTCTATTCTTCTATTTCTCCTCTTTTTCTTCTTCTTCCTCTTGCTTTATCTCTAATTGATTTGGCTTAAATTTTGATATGAAAAGTGAGAACAAATCTTTAGGCAAAAGAACAAATAGAAGATATCACTAAGCTTACGTTACCCCATTAAATTTTAAAATTCAAATTGAGCCCCATGGTTTTTTAAAAAAAAAAATCACCAATTGACCCCATCGTGTCTGAAAATGTGTCCCGGCCATGTCGATGTGTATCCAGCCATGTCCCTGGCGCATCGGGGCGTGCCCTTACTGTGTCTGTCTCAAAAAAATAATCATTTAAAAACGTGGATACGTGTCCAGCTGTGTCCTCAACGTGTCCGTGTCCGACGGAGTCTCCATGCTTCCTAGTCAGAACATCTTGTTCAATACCCAAACATGGTGCATGAACTAGACACATCCATTGCTATATTGGATAATTGTTAGGAATAAGAGTCATGTGTTGGCAATTTCAAAAGACTAATTACTCCATAATAGAGATATAGAAAAAATAAAACATTCTTGTTACTTGTGCAAACATCGAGAGAGGCAAATACAAGGGGTGCGCTAATCAATATTGACAAAAAGGCTTGTTCAAGTATATCTGAATTTATAATTATTTTCAACTCTCTATAGCATTTTGTCACTTGCCATGCCCTCCCTTGTATTTGGGTGGGGTGCCTAGGCCCTAGGCACCCACGGTAAGACTTTCCTTGTTCGAACCTTGCCCTTAACTAATTTAAATAGTACTCAGTCAAAATTTCAGATTTTAGCGTTAGATCTAGGTGACAAAACAAAAAAAGAAACAAAATTTACAATCGTACCAATCATTTGCAAGATCAGGAAGTTTTTATATTAGACTTATGGCTAAATCTTTTGGTATTTTCTATTGAATTAGTAAATAAAGTCGTTTGATGTGTTTGGAGGTTGTTTAGAAGATGCGAAACTCATATGTAAGAGAAAAAAGAGAAAATTTGGGAAAAAAGCAGGTTTATTGTAACAACCTACCCTACCCGACACAATATTGTCCACTTACCTGCGGAATTCTGATGGGTTCATGACCATCGCGGCTTTAAAACGCGTTGTGTCATAGAAGGGTAATAAACATACATATAGCACTTCACCTTCACCTACCCAGGCGATGTGGGATCGTGACACTCGTAGCCTACCAGTGTGGACTGTGGTAGCTCGCCTAGTGCCTCGCACCTGCCCATAGAGGTCGTCACAATCCACCCCCCTTGAGGGCCCAACGTCCCCGTTGGCACGCTTTCGGCTGGGCTCCGGCTCTGATACCATTTGTAACAACCCACCCTACCTAATATAATATTATCCGCTTTTGGCCCTCCCGAAACAAAGACTTCCCAGAGGATCACCTATCCTAGTACTATTCCCAGTAAGCACACTTAGCTGCGGATTACTGATGGGGTCATAACCATCACGGTTTTAAAATGCGTTGTATCATAGAAGGGTGAGGAACATACATATAACACTTCACCTTCACTTGCCAGGCGATGTGGGATCGTGACACCCATAGCCTGCCAGTGTGGTAGCTCGCCCAGTGCCTCGCACTCGCCCATAGAGTTCGTCATATTTATATACTAGGGTGGCCAAAACAGTACTATCACAGCCTATCACAGCCGAGTCACACCAAGTTTTGAAACCATGGTCTAGATTGTAGAGTCAAAAAATGAAATTTTGAGCTTCCCTCTTCCCCTTATAGAGAGAGCCGTTTCTATCTAATATGGTTCTTTCTTCCAAAGGAACATAGGAGTGAGAACCTCAAGGTGTTTTGGAACTTCATCATCATCATGATATTTTGTAGGAAAAGGTATGTTTATGTAAAGTCAAAGTGTCTTAGTATTTATGTTTTGAAGAGATGCCATTTTTGGAGTTGTCTTCCTAGACCACAGTTTTCTGCAGCACGGAATAATATTCTTAATGTGAGATCTTTTATGAGGTAACATTGTTGTTTTCAGGTGGGAGATGATTCTCTGTTTAAGCTCCTTCATGACCCTTGGTGTGATGGGATGTCTTTGTTACAGAAATTTGGAGGCAGAAATTGCAGAGATTTTGATACAGCTGCTTATGTTTTTTCTGTTCTTTTAAATGGTCAATGGAATATGCCTTCCTCTGTTACCCAAAGTATGGTGAACTATGTCAGGACCATTAAGTTAAAACCAGGTGCTGATGAGATTTCTTGGAAGCATGGGAAATCTGTGTGGGACAAGTGCAGAATCAGATACACAAGAGTTAATTGGTATCCACTGGTTTGGAAAAACATCAGACCTAGAACTGCAGTAGCTTCTTGTCTTATTCTTCAGAATGCTAATCCATCTCTTGTTAACTTGAGAAGGAAAGGTTTTCCTGTCGCTGCTATATGTCGTATCTGCTGGAGAGATGAAGATTCTTTAGATCACCTTTTCTGGTTGTGTACATTTGTTGCTGAGGTTCGAGGCTGTTGCTGAGGTTCGGAGCTGTATTTTTTATGTCTTGCATTTGTCTCTTCCTCAAGTCAACTCCATTGTTCAGCTCATTGAGTGGTTTTTGCAAGTTACTAGTTTGAAGAGTCTCAAATCTGCTTTCTTCAGAAGTATTTTTCCAAATTTTCTGTGGAGATTATGTTCTGAGAGGAATGCTGCTGTGCATGGTGGCACTAGAAGATCAGCTTTGGGTTTGGCTCATGTGGTTCTTTGGGATTGCTTATTGTTGGCAGGGCTGCAGTTGCATGATCTTTCCCTTTTTATTTCCTGTTTAATGTATTTAGCATACAGTAGTTTTGTTCTTGTTTTGCTTGTATTGAAAATGGTCTTACTCATTTCCTTTTGATGTGCTTTGAGGGTATGCCCTCTTCATACTTTTGTAGCTCTCTTTTAATAAAATAATCTTCAGGGGGAAAAAAGGTGTCTTAGTGTTGACAAAATAAGTGTTATAATGGATTGAACAAAATGTCCTTTGTGAGTCAATGTCGGTCAGTTGAAGATACAAAGTGAAGATTAGAAGGTGAAGACAGAATTACATTGAAGATTAATGAGATCCAATTATACCTTAGATAAAAGGTAAGTGCGACATTGGAGGACCGAGGATGTATGTTGGTTAATAGATAGATAGATAGTTGGACCACCCTTGAACTAGGCTCTGAACTCAGTAGGAGGCACCGAGTTAAACTAGGTATAAGTCTTAGGCGGACAACAACCGAGTCTTAGAAAGCATTTAGAATGGAAGATTGAGTCAGAGTTCTGGTGTAACTTCTTCAGTTCAGTGGATTGATTACTTTGCACTAAGTCTCTTGGTTTTCTTCTATTTAGGGTTTTCCATATAAAAATCTAGTTGTCTTGTTCATGATTGATTGTTAAACCTGAGTTAAATTTAAATTAGGCAAGTGTTTAAGCTTGAAATCAATCATAAGAGCATAGTAGACCTGTCTACGTATCAACTCATGAATCATCTACACGCATTTACAGCACAACTCTCAGTTTCTACTGCCTTCTTGTAGATCAAATCCAATCATAGTATATATTTATACATACTTGTCAAGAAAGATCAAAAGGCTTTTGAAATTTTTCGCTTTAATGGTACGATTTTTCCAACAGATTTAACCACCCATACAATTTGTTATTGCTTGGTCAATGAGGAAACTCGTCAAAGGGGAAAAATTCATACGTTTTTCCTTTTCCCCCTTTACCATATCACTATTGTTGCTGGTCCAAGCCAGATGCTCGAGCTAGCTTGTTGAGGTCCTTCAAAAGTAGAAAAGGTAAAAAGAAAGTTTTCTGGGCCTTCTAAAAATCATATAATAATTGCCATTTTGAAGAAGTTTGCTATGATAAAAACATATCATAAAATTACATCTTTCATGCCCATCTTCAATTCAGTGATATTATACATGCTTCACATGAATATCCAAACACCAAACAATATGAAATTAAAAGACTATTTACTACATAAAAAGAGATTATAGGTACATCAATTGCATTAAAACCTAAGCTTCAGAAAATGTTATATAGATTTGAATGCTTTAATACCCTTCAATTATAAAAAGATAATGAAATCCTATGGAAAGAAAATAAAGCACACAAGACAACTGAAAGAAAGATTATCCCATCTCCATTTAATTTAGGACATAGAATTCACTTCTTGCTAAGATAGAAAATAGAAATTAGTCATTAAGAATATATTACCGTGCACGGAAATATATATATATATATATATTACTGTGCATATATATTAGTTCTACTGCATATGTTTTGAGCGAAACTGCAAATTTATTCATTATTATCTATTTGTACAATTTAAATTGTTAACAAAAAAATTTGGAACAGCAAACACAGTAGATCCATGTTTAATATCCAATCAGACTGAGATTCCCCCTTAAATTTAAGCATTTATCACAACAAGTGGAAGACACCCTTAATTAGAAATAAGTTTTCAATGAAGGCACTCCTTCAGAATGCAATAGACTTGTCAATATATCGAGTGGCCAAAATAAGCAAATGGAATTCTTCACAAGCATATTAAGTAGAATAACTGGGGTACAGACAGGATGGTAGCAAATTAAATAAACGGAATCTGACTGATGTATAATACCTCAAAGAGAGATCTCAACTCAGAATCCTCAACAGTACTATTGATATTCCGAACAAATAATGTTCTTGAAGGATGTTCACCATATGGATGTTCTCCAGCAACTGTTCCCACACCATTTAGAAGACCGTAATGACCAATCCCATTTCCAGCAATACCATTATGCATGCCTAACTTTGACATATCGAAAATCAGGCTCTCTTGGGGTTGAAAATCCAACTCCATTCCCCCTCCACTGCCAAATAGATCATCTTCCACATCTTCCAGTTGTGTAGGCAGCCCATTTAGGTCAAAATAATCCATTATGCCAGCTAAAAGCTCATCTTCATCACCAGGAAGCAAGCTTCCAATTGCATTTAGTTCAATATCGTCAAGTGGATCCTTACTGTCATTTTCTTGGTGAAGTTTATTTAAGATAAGCAAGCCATCGTCAACGGATTGATCACAATGCTCTGATTTAGTGAAGTTCACTGCAACATTGGCTGAAACAAATCTCAGAAATCATACCAAGTTACAGGGATCTAAGACATAGTTAAAAGGAGCCACACTTACACTTCTCGTGAGAAAGAACAGGCAATGAGCTAGAAAACAAACTAGCATCACTTGATGCATGATATGCATCAGCTCCATGTGGGATCCCCCATGCATTTCCCACTTCTCTAGAAACATTCACTGGCGGAATTTTAGATGAACCTGGGAAACATAAACAAACAACTGATCAGTAGGTATGAAGTATATCTATATAAGCATGTATAACATTAAGTTTTCACCGGTTAAAGAAAAAAAATGGCACCTTTAGAATTATCTAAAATAGAATTCTTTAAACGATGCTCCATTTAGTCTTCTTTCTGCAAACAAAAGGCAATTGAAAGAAATATGAAGTTAATACCATAAAAAAAAATAGAATAGTTCAATCAAAATAGAAGTCAACTCTATGGAAGTTTATTAAAGCTACCAAAGAGAACTACTTGTTAAAAATAGTATATAGGATACTGAACATAAAGGATAAGGAGCAACTAGTATGAACCAAACAAAATTTAAAAATTAAAATGCTTCAGTTAAATTCACTTACACCAATACAAAGAAACAAGACAACAATAGTCAATAGAACAAATTGTACAAAATGATCAAGTGAGGAGGCAGAGGAAGAGTTCCAAATAGATTGTTTATGCATATTAATTATCACATAGTTTGTGTCTTTCTTATTTTGCTACATTAAATAGTTACAAAAGATTTTCAAGTGGTAATAATGCAGCAAAGAGCCAACTTTGTAAAAGGTAAATCCGCAGATAGGAATGTACAACAAAGGACCACGCAGGAGGCTTTCAGGTTACTTTGGTTTCAAAAAGTTATAACAGACTTATTTAGTAAAGACTATATTCTCAGTAAAAGGGAATGAAGTTAAAGCATATTGTAAAAACACAATAACATTATAAGTATAAAACATTTATTTCACTCATTGTAAAAAAAGATAGAACATATATTTCAATCAAAATGCATGACTACAAGTTTCACGTTTACTGTCAACCTGCCATAGCCTTCCTTCTTCAAGCTGTGTGAAAATTTTAAGAACCTAAGCATGAAAAAGGTAGAGTTCTAATAGGTATACGAGTCATGTGTTGGCAACTCAAAACTTGTGTTGTAATGTGTCAAAGTGTCTTCAGTTGTTCGAGTATATCTGTTTTAGACAAGGCAGACACAAAATTGCGAAGAACACGGCGAAAAATCCACATCCTCAATCACATATCTAGGGCACGGGAAATTGACCTTATTTAAGCTCAATGTTTTGTTTTAAATCAGTTTTCGAAAAAGGGCTTCTTTTTTTTTTCCCTAGTTGGGGGACACTTTTTTGCCCACGCTGGGGCTCAAACCCCTCCCCTCCTCCTTGAGGATGGGGAGATTAAACCATTGGGCTACAAGCCCTTTGGTAAAAAAGGGCTTTTCAGAACCAAAAGATTGCAACTTATTAGAAAATTGAATAAATACTGAAAATCAGTGGATGTCGATCGATAGGTGGATCAGTGGAAACTTTTCCAGAGGGCATCGAAAAAGTGGTCTATTGGTCGGGTTTTTGCAGAATGCAATTTTGAAATCCAGTATGCTTCGATTAATATTTGATTGATTGAAGCTTGTCCAGTGGTAATCAAAGGGTCGATCAATCGAACCTGATAGACATATATTTTTAGAAACACTCTCAAAAACACAATTTTATAAGGATTCTACTTACTAAAATGTATGGGCTACCTAAATGCGCTATAGATATGAGGTTATAGTCAGTTTTGAAGTCTAATTATCTTGAGAGAGAGGAAATTCCAATTGCTCAAGCTAGGGATTCCATAGATTTCACCATATGTGATTGAGTGATCATCAAGGTGGCATTCAATATTCCAATCAAAATCAACCATTAAGAGTTCCCAGTAGAAGGGAGAACAATTAAAAGAGAAGTGGATCCATGAGGAGCGAAGTCCATTGACAAGCAAATGGACGGTCTGAAAACTTGAGTGGAAAGTTGGGTGTTACTCTATGTCAAGCGGTAACTGGGAGTTTAAGGGTGTGGGAACTATCAAATTGGTTGTAACTTCTTTCTCGTATAGTGAATTGTGCCTGTCTAGACTAGGTCCCATGGTTTTTTCGTTTGAGTTCTTCACGTAAAAATTTGTGTGCCTATGCTTTTTAGTTGCACATTATTAGGATGACAAGGAAATATGCAATATGCATCGAAGTAAAAGGTCTACTAGCTTCAGGCCCAATCCATTTCATCAAGCTCAATGTTGGTCAAACATTTCCCTAACTAAATTACTTAATTAGTGAGAGAGGGAAAGGATTATTTACAACTACATTCTTATAACATCATATCATAAAAGACTTTATTAGTATCAAAAGAAAAGATGTTCCTACTCCCAATTTCAGTAAGAAGGGCCGACATCAATGACCATGCATTTGGCAAAAACAATAAATGAAAGAACTATGAAGCACATATACAGCTATGGGATAGGGATATACATACATGAAGCACATAATCGTACTGTAGCTATTCACCAATAAATATTTTATGAGGAAACAACTCTAGCATCAATCATCTCATTAAAGTAAAATACAGTCCATGAAAAAAGTAAACGCTAAACAATTAGTACACCGAAAATAAAATCAAGGCAGCAAGTCAATTCAATCTCCAGGAATAGGTAACTGATCTATTTGAGCTCTACCAACTATTCAATTATCCACAAGCTCTACCAACTACTACTATCAATGCATGGGACATCAACACAACAGATGTTGATAGAGTTAATTGATTATTACAACTACAACATAATACTGCTAATGCATTAAATATCAGAACCCTGCTATACTTCAATAATCAATTGGTGCATGCCCCATTGCTGACGTGGACTAAATTTGATGCATCCCAAAACCCATATAAAATTTAAGGGAAAAAATTCAAAATACCGGCTCAAAAATTGAACTTGGTTTCTGGTCAGCACTGCTCAAAAAGCATCACATGAATCGAAACACACACAGTTCAATTTCTACCAACCACAAATACCCAAAGAACTAAACACAAAATTAAACTAATAAGCAACTAATACCCCTTAAATTGACCTCAGTGACACGGTTTCACCAACAAAGTAAAACAAATTTCAGATTTTAAGGGGAAAAAAAGTAGGCAAAACGATACTTAATAAAACAAAACTAATTATGACAAAAATTAGAATTACCACCTAAATTTTATAGAAGGAAAGAAGAGAAAACCCCAAAGGAGAGAGAGAACCCGACAGAGAGAGAGAACATGTGAAGATTGTTTACTCCCAACAAAGCAGAGAAAGAAAATGGGTAGAGAGAAGGAGACAATATAAAGGAAGGAGAGGTCCAAATTATAGTTGAATTGAGAGGAGTACAATGGAAATGTAGGTGGGTCTTTTTGGATGAAGAACTCTTTTAGTCTTTGGGAAGAGAGGTTATATAACAACACAATAATAATTCCGCAGTTGACCAGGTAAACTGCATAAAACTCATGCTTCAAATATGAAAATAAAAAAAAAAAAACATTTTCATGTTTACAACTATTTAGTTTATATTTTGTGCCAATCAACCGTTCCTGATAAAAACACTCTTTTAACTTTCGATTTTACCCTTATACTAATTTTTTTAATATTTCCAACAATAGTTATATATATATTTTTTTAAATATTAGTTTAATTATAAATTAAATATTCTTATTTTATTATTATTTCCTGGCCAAGCTGAAACAAAAAAAAATCTTCAATGTTAAAAAGTATATATATTTGACATTGTTTAGAAAGAAAAAAAATGGTATTTTTTTAAACAATGCCAAAAAAAAAATCAATGAAGATTTTTTTTTTTTGGCTCAGCCGAAATGATAATAAAATAAGAATATTTAATTTATAATTAAATTAATATTTTTAAAAAAGTATATAAAAAAATAAAATTACTATTGTTAGAAATATTAAGAAATTTGGTGGAAGGGTAAAATTGAATTTAAAGAGTGTTTTTAGCTTAGAATGGTGGATTTGCACAAAATACAAACTATAATAAGGATGCAAAGTGAACATGAAAGGTTCTTTTTGCATATTTTAAAACTAGAGGGGGTTTAATGCACTTCACCCCTTTACTTTATGTATTCATATTTTCTTTTAGGTGTGAGTCGTGTGACCTCCGCTAAAATTTTGTCAAATTACACAAAACTAAAGTATTTGGAGCTTATTAATTTGTGTTTGTTTTACCTATAATATTTTAATAGTACAATAAAAAGAAAAAATCTTTTGATGTGAAATACCTATTTTGTCCACTATTTATAAACAATAGTTCCCTTTATCATCTCTCTCCACCTACCACCCCTTCCACCATCGGCAACGGAAGAAGAAGTACCTCCATTATACATAATATAAGTTTTTCTGTTGAATTTGAATGTTTGTATTCTTCAATTTCTTCTTTCTACTCTTATATATATATATATATATCCAGACAACCACAAAAGGAACTACAAACAAACAAAGAGAAAATCTAAAGTAGAGGCTTCCATAAGCCACTCTGGCCACATCTTCAAGAATGACCTTTGATGACTCCTTAGAGGGTTTAAGAAACATCACTCTTTGCTATTTTCCTTCCAAAATCACCTGTTAGAGATTCCACAAAGAGAAACTTTGAGAGATTCTCGCAAAACCCATGCTTTGGCAGATTCCACAAAGGGAATGTCACAAGCATAAATGAAATTACAAACATAAATTCTTTGACATGGTGGAAGTATGTTAAAAGCTTAGCCAAAACTTCCATAGCCAAAATACATGTTTACTGAATACCACATGGTCAATTCGTGAGAAGTTTTCATAATTTTTTTTAAGAATTTTGACTGAGTGTAAATATTGGAATGAAAACCCATGGTTTGATGTGGATTTAGGATGGATTAAAAGGTCACTTAAAGGTAGGTAGGAAATACTATGATTAGGATTTCGAACAGTTGATATATATATATATATATATATATATGTATGTATAGGTGTTAAATATACATGAATATATATCATGTATATAAATACACATTAATTTCAGAGAGAAAGAAATCGTAATGGAGGCTATGTGGATTAGATGATTGGTTGTGTAGAGACCGAGTCCAATTTTGACTTGTTTCCTTTTAGTCATCATTTTTGTCATAAATAAATTTTAAATGATGTTATATATGTTTAAAATGTGAAAAACATGTTTGGGAACTTGATTAGAGGTTTGGGAAAGCTTTGGGAGCATTTGTGAAATTTGAGATTTTCGGGTCGGCAGAGCCCGAGACACATGTCGGGTAAGCCCAGGGGCATTTTGGTCATTTTGCGTCCAAATTTTTTTTTAATATCTGTGTGGCTGGAATCTTAGCCATTTTTAGAATAAGAGATAGCCGGCCATCACTCTCTCTTTCTCTCTCCCTCTTCATCTCTTCTCCTTCTCTCTTCATTTCGAATACCTTAGGCTTGGATTTGGAGGTTCCCAAAGAAAGAAAACTAATTGTACGAGTTAAGGGCTTCGGTTTGAACCAAACAAAGTCAGATTTTGGCAAGGTGTTTTGCTAGGAAAAGCTTCACACTTGAGATATGGGTGTTTCTTCCCTCTTATTCATTAAGTCCTAGGTTTTGTTGAATTTGAGAAGGGTTTAGTTTAGTTAGAATGTATAGGAGAATGGTGGGATGGTATGATTTTTTTCTTCCCCTTTCATTGTGAATTTATATATGTTAATATTGTCAAAATTGTATATATGATGATCGTGAACTTGTATATGTTAAATGTATGAAATTATGAGCGTGTTTGGAAATATGATGAATTATATGCATATGTGAATTGTGTGTATGATTTTTTTAGCATATATGTTATTATATGTGGTGTATGAGGGTATAATGCATGTTAGAATTATATAAAGCATGAATGTGCATAGAAGAGCATGAAAAGTATGCTATGTGTTCTACGTGCCTAATGAGAATGTACATGTGTATATCAGAGGTTTGTCCAAGTATGCCTTACATGGATGTCGGAGGTGTCCAACCATGTATTGGAAGTGGTAAAAATACCCATAATGGGATGATCATCAGAGATGCCTAATCATATCCCAATTTTCATGATCGTCAGAGTTTCCCAATCATAAGGGCCAGACTAATATATTGCCATGAATGTTTGATCATTAGAGTTGCCCAATCATATGAGTGTTGTCAGAGTTGACCAACACTATAGTGTTATTGGAGTTGTCCAACACTACATAATTTCAAAGTTGACCAATCATGTCTATGTATTGTATTATGACTGAAGTAGATGTAAATATTAAGATGTTTATGTGCTTAACTGTTAAGCATGATGAATAAATTAAATGGATATGTATATGAATTGCATTGTATTAGGGTGACATGAAAGCATTGAATATGTCATGTAGAATAGCGACATCATGATTGCATATCATGTAGGTCAGTGTCGGGTCGATGCCTAGGTGGGTTGGGGCATTCCTACTGAGCTAGTCGTTTTGCTCACCCCTCTCCCCCAAACTCTTTTATAGATAAGGCACCAGTGACGGATGGAATTTGAATAACTATGTGGAGTACCTGATAGCATTTTGGAGCTTAGAGTATCTCTATATGTACGTGTCATGTTGACACTATTTTATACATTGTAATATAGATGTTGGACATGTATTTTGATACAATGGCTTTTCTTTTGAGAAACTTGACAATGTATACATTTTTTGGATTTTATCCCATGATTTTGATGTAATAGGGTTATGTTTAGAGTTTTAATGCTTCCATGTGTGTATTTTGATGTTTTGAATGTATGAGGAACAGTGGCATTTTGAGGGATGAGTTTTGGATGTCCTAAGGGAAAAATAAGACTTAACAGGAATTTATGCCGAAAGGGGCTTCGATTAATCGAAACCCCATCTTCGATTGATCGAAGGGTTCGATTAATCGAAGTCCCACATTTGATTAATCGCAGGAACTGAGAGAGATCATACGGCAGCGTTTGCTTATGGCTCAGAGTCATCAGAAAAGCTATGCCGACATAAGGCGAAGGCCTTTAGCATTTGAGGTGGGGGACCATGTCTTCTTGAAGGTCTCGCTACGGCGGGGTTTGATAACGTTTGGGCGTAGCGGGAAGCTAACCCTATGGTTTATCGATCCATTCGAGATACTGGATCGTGTGGGTGAGGTTGCATACCGCTTTTGCCATTGCCTCCGCAGTTGTCAAGTGTGCACAATACTTTTCACGTTTCAATGTTGAGAAAGAATGAACCAGATCCTTCACATGTGTTAGATTGGACAGATCTTGAGGTGGAGGAGGATGTGTCTTACGAGGAGAGATTAGTACAGGTTTTGGATACTAAGGAGCAAGTACTTCGGGGCAAGACCATTCCATTGGTTAAAGTCCTTTGGAGACATCACGGAGTCGTGGAGGCTACGTGGGAGCGAGGACAAGAAGTTCGCTCAAAGTACCCTGAGTTGTTCACTACTTGAGGTATGTTTCTAATTTTGAGGACAAAATTCCTTTAAGGGGGGAGGTTGTAGAGACCGTGACCAATTTTGGCTGGTTTGCATTTTTCGCATCATAATTCATAACTGCCATAAATGTATTTTGAGTGGTGTTTAACATATTTTGAGTGTGGGGAATATGTTTGGGAAGTGTTTTGAGGATTTTGGAAAGTTTTCCGGAGATTTGAAGAAGTTTGACTTTTTGATGAAATTGAGGCCCGGGATGCGACTTAAGTGAGCTCAGGAATCAAGAAAATTCTCAAAAATATTTACTTTTTGGGAATAGCTTAGATGAAATGCTTAGAGAGTAGAGGAAGTGATTTCAAGACCGTAGGAGTTTTTGAAATCAAAAACGGAGTTCGGGAAGGTACGTTAAGTGGTCAGGGGTATTTTAGTCATTTTCTGCACCCTAGATATTTTAAATATATGTGGCTGAGAATCCCAGCCATTTCTCATGCCTCCTTCTCTCTCTAAAACTCTCCATCTTCTCCTCTCTACCTTCTCTCTACATTTCAGAGCCGTTCGGGTGCAATTCAAGTTTCGCCGAAGAAGAGAGATACATAGGGGACGGCAAGGGCTTCGGTTTGGACCGAACAAAGTTACAATCCAGAAAGGTAGATGTTGCTAAAAATTTGGTGAAGTGCTTGGAAGGCCTTCAATTTCGAGGTAAGGGTTCTTCTTCTCTTCTAATTGTCGATTCTAGGATTTCGGGTGAAAAGGAGAGGTGTAGGTTGTGTATCACACGTTTTAGGAGAGTGAGAAGGGTGGAAAGCAAGATTTTCTCCTTCTCTTGAATCCTATCTTTGCAAATTTGGGGTTCCTTGTGTTGGTTTTAGCATGTGGGTCAAAGTGGGTGAATGGGAGAAATTGGGTATATAGGTATTATGTGCTCAATTTGAAGTTTTTGTGCAAATGTGTAATCTTGGGTCATATTTGTGATTATATGAGGAATATGTGATGGTTTATGGACATGAACCGGGCAGAATATCTACTGTTCACCCTCAGTTCCCGAGAGTTGGGAATTGGGGTGTGATAACATGGTATCAAAGCGTAATACTATTGCATAAGTGTGGTTAAGGTTGTTCACGGGGTTGAGTGAACAGGTTCACACTCAGGATTTGGGTCGGTCCGGGGGAGTCCCGGTGGTCTGGGCTTTGGGGCGTGACAGGCAACAACTCCAGCAGCCGTTGCAGGTGCGTCGAGAGGAATCTAGTCGTTTGTCACTGGTCGACGTACGTAGAATAGTCAAACACGACTGAACGCTGGTGAGGGGTGGGCCACGACTGGGGCCGAACCTTCGTGATCGTTTGCTGCTGGAGTTTTGTTGCTAATCTCGCACACGAATCGGTTCGTGGCCATTAGAGTCCCCGACCACAAAGGCAACAACTCCAGCTGCTGTGGCCCACCCCAGTCACCGTCAACGTACTCGAAGGAGCGCCGGCAAGGGGTGGGCCACGGCTGGGGCAGAACCTCCGTGCTCATTCGCTCTCGCACACGAACCGGTTTGTGGCCATTAAAGTCCTCGACGACAAAGTGAGTGTTGGATCTGCAATATATCAAAAAAAAAAAGGAGAGAGAAGAGAGAGTGATCTGGATCAAAGATATAACCCAAAGATAAAGAGTGATATGGATCTGCAATTAATGAGTAACATAAAGAGAGATATAAAATTGGAGAGAGAAGAGAGAGAGATATATAAAAAAAAAAAAAAGTGGGAGAGTGTAATATAGAAAGTAGTGGGATGGGTTAATAATGAGATAGATATAATGTTTAAATTTTGAATTTAGGTGGGAGTGAGTTGGTGAGAGTTTAAATTTAAATTTTGATGGGAGTGAATGGTGAGTGTTAAATCGTAGATAGGAAGAGTGATTTTAGACCGTAGATAGCAAAAGATATTTTGAACTACATGATTGGTTTTTTAACCAATAGCAACCGTTGGATTGTATTATTTGGCATTATTATGCCAAGCTTAAATGTAATATAGATAGACACCACTCTCTCTATATATTGGCACCTATACATTTCTCTCTACACTTCCTCTTCAAGACTTCATCATCAACAAAGAAGAAGGAGGTTATACATTGAAGACTTCAACCATAAAGCTCCATTAAGAGAAGGTTGTTTTGGTGGATAAATGACTATATACCCTTTTATATGATTACTTCACTTTGAATATCTCATTAAGTCCTTATATGAATCATTCCTTGCATTTTTAAGCTTTTACTTCTGCTTGCCTTGATGTTTCCATTTCATGCACTTTATTTTCAAGTACCCATTTTAAATGCTTTTACATGCCTTTACATTTCTCTATATATGCTCCACGCATTCCCTACACTTTTTCCATTCTCTACAAAGTGAATGAAGTGTATTTGCTTGAGTTGAAGTTTCTTGGTATTTCTCTTGGGCCATTAGTAACTTCTTTTAGTTACATTATTGTGTGCACCACCACTACAGTGAAGTCAGAAACGGAAAGAGCTATGTCCATGCGGATCACGTGGTAGACATTTGGTATGGCTACGAAGGGGTAGAAATGGATCGAATCTGATCACGCCTCATATGTCATATGATCACATTTCCATGCACCCCTACCGTAGATGAAGTCGAAAACGAGGAATGCTCTTTTTGTGCAGATTACGTGGTAGACATTTAGTGTGGCCATTGGGGGTAGAAACATGTCGAATCTACTTATGCCTGGAAGTTGTATGTGAATCATTTCAAACATATTGTTACCTTTTGGCCAAGAGACACTGATGAAAATTCAATACTTGTGTAATACATTTTATACACAATTTGTCACACACATTCACATTACTATTCATAGAGGGCATTTTATTCTTTTCAAGAACTCAAGTCTTCTAACCCTTTATAAAATGCATGTTTCAAGTTCATTGTTGTCTTTTAAGGTTTTAAACTTTCCTTTTTTTTAAAAAAAAAGTCACTAGAGGTCTTTACAACATTTGTGAGGCAAAGAGGTATTAAAAACTCTCCTCTAAGAGGTATGTACATTTACCCCTCCACGTTGCAAGTTAAATTCCAATTTTAACTTCTATCTCTAGCTCTTTATGCCTATTTGAGTATTCTATGCAAATTTTCAAGTTACACTCTAGCACTATTTTACATACTAGCTCTTTAAACACCGAATTTTTGCACCTCCCTCAAATACAAGACTCAACTAAGAGACCACACCGTCCAAGCATCCCTAAATCCAGTGTTACGGGAACCGCGTCATACAAGCTAAACCTGGCCACCGAATTGGCATACAGACTTTGCCATCACATTCAACATATTTCACTGTGGTGTTAGTTTGAAAATCTTGTGCAGCCATTACATGCTCTTCAATTATTTATTTTATTTTATTTTTTTGTTCTTTCAATATTTTAATTTCCACAATTTTTTAGCGAGTACCTTATTCGCTGTAGGTGTTGTGTAAGAAGAAATCGATAATGTTTTAGGAAACTTAAAAGTCATTTTGCTTGTATTAGGAAATGAGATAGGTGAGTTTGTTGCATTAGAAAATGAGATAAGTGGGTTACGATATGACCATTAGGGGGCTGGCAGGCCTAATGCCAGAATATTAACATAACTAATATTAATTAAGTCTACATATTTTATTATTCTAATTAACTAATAAAAATGAGTCTAGAAATAGAATCAAATATTTAATAACAAGTATAAAAAATTTATTTTATCCAAAAAAAAAATTAAGAAGAATTTTAGAAGAATAAGAAAAGAGATGTGGGAAGAGAGAGAGAGAGTTGAAGTAGAAGTCCATCAAACAGTGACTTATTTCATTTCAATATAAGTAGTTGAGAAAATATATAAGTACAATGCAAGCTATTTTATCTAAAAATGGAAACTTATAATTGGATTAAGTGACAATCTAACTAAACATATCAGTACGGAGTCTTTCTAGTAATCCTTATATATAAGATGCCTTTTTATTGAGAAGAATGCTAAGTACAGTCGAACTTTGATTGGTTGAACAACAAATCATAACTACTGTAATTAAAGCTATTAATTAATTATCTCCTACTTTTATGGAAAACTAAAAATATTATATTTTAAGACATTATTACCCTTTTAATAATATCTTCTTTGTTAATTAGCTTTTTTTTCTTTTCAATCTACTAGTGTGAATGGATTTGTTTTCTCTCTTTTTTTTCAATTGTTTTTAACTGTTCTCACAAGATAACTGAAACTCAATTACACAATTTTACTTCAACTAAAACTAAATTTCATATTTTTACTTCAATAAAAACTTCAAAATTTTATCCAATTATATACTGATTCAAGCCAATTGGATAAATTTTTGAAGTTTTGATTGAAGTAAAAATATAAAATTTAGTTTTAGTTGAAGTAAAATTGTGTAATTGAGTTTCAGTTACCTTGTGAGAACAGTTAAAAATAATTGAAAAAAAACAGTGAGAAATGTTGTGTTTGGTACGCAACAATGGAATGAAATGAAATGGAATGTCAATATTACCTTTTTGGATTCATTCATTTGCTTGGTTAGAAAAATTAAAGTGGGAATGACCATTCCGCGTCATTCTCTTGGAATAAAAAAGAATGAAAATTCATTTCACTGCAAAACCTATGGAACTGTCATTCCATTCCCAATAAACATTAAAAAATAAAATATATTTACCAAAAATAATGTAATCATTATTTTACTCTTGCATCATTTCATGTTTAAAACCAAACAATAGAATGAGAATGACCATTTCATTCTCATTCCATTCTCACTTTAATAAAAAAACTCATTTCATTTTATTGTTGCGTACCAAACGCAGCATTATTGTTTATAAACACAAACATGTAAAAAGAGAGAGATGAGTAATTAAAAAGTCAATGAAATAGAGAAGATATTAAAAGGGGTAATAATGTATTAAAATATAATATATTTAGTTTTTCATAAAAGTAGGAAACTACTGATACGTAATGAATATTGCATATTCATTGCCCTTAAAATTATATGAATTAGTGTCTTAGTAATATTTATTTCATATTTTTATTTATAATTTTAATCTCTTTAGGATTTCAGGTGATTCAGGCTAATTCTAATTAATAATGGTGCAATTGAGCTACAGATGGTGTTAGTCCTATTCACATTGAAGATTGGGCCAATTCAGGCCTAAAAAGTCCTAGACCCGTGTTGGTATTCAAACCATAACTCCATACACAATTGTTAAAACGACCCAAACTTCACGTAAGTTGAAGGAAATTCAATTATGTACAATTTCATATTTCACGAAAATTTTCTAAAACGGACGTTTAAGGAAACTTTTTGCCCTATTTGCGCAGCTGCCACTTTTTGGGTGCAAATGCCACTTTTGAGACGCATGTGCCATTTTCTTATGCGCATTTGCCACTTTGGGAGGTGAGGTGTCCCATTTGTGTTTTCTTCGCTGAATAAAAGAGAGAAAACGGAGAAACCTAGGGTATTCTAGAGGAGAGCAGAGAGAAAAGACGGAGGCGATTCGTGACGATGGATAGAAAGAAAAGGGAGGCTTTAACAACTGCCATGATGAGCTAACTTCTTCCTAGGGGTTTAACGAAGCCCTAGCTAAGTATCATTGTTGATTGAGTTATATTTGAGGATTATTATTTTTATGTATATGGTTGTATAATTTTGAGGACTATTTTGTATCATTTGTGTAATAAGTGACAATTGCATAGATGTGCATTTATGGTTGTTTAAATATTTATAATCATTCTCGATTTAATGTTGTCTTGTCTTAGATGATATTTTATCTTGATTGAACTCAAATCATTTGCATGAGAGATTAAAAATGAATGATAATTATACAATAAGTTTTTATTTCATGTGTGAACATATAACTTTGATAGTTCATGCCTAGGGAAGACGAGTCGTGCTACACCCTAGTTTAGGTAGAAGATTCGTGCCAACTGAAGATGGGTTGTAGCTTAGTGAGTGTTTGTATATATCCTCTTGACAATTTCATTGTAAACATTTGTGTATGAGACAAGGACTTTGATAGGCCATGCCTAGGAAAGACGAGTCGTGCTACACCCTAGTTTCGGACGATTCGTGCCAACCGAAGATGGGTTATTGCTTAGACCTTAATTGTATGTTCATCGTTCCATGAATCTTATTTATGCATATTGTAGAATTTCCTCCAAAGTAATTTCAATTGACAATGGTATGATGCTAGTGGTGAAGTCAAGACCCTAGACTTCTCTCTCTTGAATTTTATCTATCATTTATTTATGTTTTTATTTTATATCATTTAATTTTAGCACCATAATTTAAAACAAATTATTTTTGAATTAAATTAGATAAGGTTTTGATAGTTTAACAACGAAAGCAACGCAGTCTCTGTGGGTTCGAACCCTACTCACCGCTTTACTAATTTTAGTAAAGTTTTTGTAGGTTTTTATAAATTCTCTTCTGTCGAAGTGTAAAACAACAACGACACAACTACATAATATTTTATCGCGTTTTGCACATCGAACAAAATGGCGCCGTAGCCGGGGACTGTGGTCATGATTGCGTTGTTAGGTTAAAGATTAAGTCTAGTTAATTATAATTTAGGACTTGTATAATTTAGGACTGCGGCCACTCCGGAGATGCATTTTTAGAGAGAGAGAGAGTGTTTGTAGGACTACGACAGCTACCTCTATTGGTACCTTTGTGTTGTGAAGGCTAATTTGGAGGTGAAAAGTTACACAGTGCACATAGACTATCAGTGAGATCTCCCAATGACAATTAGGGAAGTGATAAGCGCTGCAGCAGAGCATATTTGCTCTTGGGTAAGTGTAGAGACGCCCAAGAAAATAGTGCGACTATGGATGTCGCGCTTACCAGTCCTCAAATAAATTAAGTGGGTTAACCAATAATAAAGAAACTAACTAATAAATTAATTATAAGATTATATCATATTTATCCCAATTAAAAGTTATATCTGGGTCATTTTCTTTTTCTGCTAATTAGTTTGTCTAAGTTTTCGACTTGAGTAGAATTAGTGCATTAGTCATTCCAATCCAATTTTTTAGTTGGTCTGCTAAAAGTTTCGAATTGTTGGTAATGGAATTTCTAAAATTTATATTAAGCAAATTTTTATATATAGCTTGCCAAAAAGTGTTCTCTTCTCTCGAAAAACAGATGGTGTACAACCGTCCGACACGTCATTCTGAAAACAGAAGAGTTGTGACAATGGTACAAAAAGAGATTTATGTAATTAATTTATGGCCTACTTTTCTCGAGAGACGGGTGATCGTATTTATAATTGATTCGTCTTCGTATTGTATTGGAAAACAAACTGCCCCTCATTAGAACAAAAGAGATAGGCGTTATCTTTATTTTATATATAACCAGACTCCACGCCAGTTGAAGTTCCGTAGCGCTGAAATTTAGGCAAACTATATTGTTCATCTTTTGGTATATCTAACTAAAATTGTCCATTTAACATCTTTTATGATTATATATTCTTTTCATATTACTTTGTAATATATATTTTATGCCTACTTCTGAAAAAAAAAAGTTTCAAATTTAATGTTATGTTTGTTAGAAATGAAGGAATGTGGAGATATGGAAGACAGAGGCTAAAGTAATTCTCCATTGTTTGGTACTATCATGGTCCACTATTTTGCATTCTTTCAAAATTAGACAAGATGAGACGGACATATATATATATATATATATATATATATATATATATATAGGAAGTGCTGACATGGACACGGGACACAGGAACGACATGGGTACGACGATACAAAAATTTCTAAAAAAATAAGACATGTCAAAAATACGGTTATAAAATAATAATATAATATATATTAATTATTCAACAAAAAAAAGACTACATTACAGAAATACTTCAATTCATTATCAAACAATTAATAACCAAACAAACATATAAACAAAAATAGACAAATAAATTAAAATATATTAAAGAACCAGACTTATTTAATCATCTACATATATTTAGTTTAGATTTTTAATCATAACTTAGTCGTATATAATTTTCTTTCGAAATACTTAAATATACATCACTGCTACGAAATGTACGACTTGTGTTCGAGGAGTGTCCTAAAAGTGTTCAAGGAGTGTCTTAAAAAGAAAAATATCAAGACACTTCTACGAAGTGTCCGACACATGTTCGAGGAGTGTCCAAGTGTCCGGCACTGTGTTCGAGTATCCAACACGAGTACGGTAGGGTGAAATGTTCGTGCTTTATAGATTATTATCCTTTATCAGCTTTTGCAAAATTTTAAAATAAAAGTATAGTGGTAAAAAATTATAAAACCCCCCATTCCCTTCTTTCTTACCAAATAATAAAACATAGGGTTAAATTCATAAAACCTCCCTCTATTATCAAAAATTCTGAAATACCCTCTGTATTTCCAAAAATTCCAGTCTACTATCAATTTCTCTCATATAAGAACAAATTTAAACGGTTCAGTCAATTTGAATATGAAAGTACCAAAATGTCCTTATTTTATTTTATAAAAAAAATACATAAAAAAAGCTATTTGTAAATGACGGATGTGCTCTTTACAGGGGTGGAGGGGCAATTTGAGAAAATTTGAATGTAGAGGGAGGTTTCTTCATTTTTTCACTCAAATTCCACCATTTTACATTCTTGAAGCTTTCTCTCTCCAAAACTCAAATTAAATTTAGAGTTATTATTAATCTACAAATTTCAAATCCTAATGTTCAATATTTATTTGTCTATTGAGATGTCTCATCCATACATCTATTTTTCCATTCCCCCTTCCACTCAACCAATCAAAAAGAAAGAAATACACCTTTGCCCATTAAGATGACTCATCCATTTTTCCATTCTCCGTGCACAATAAAGAATAAGTTTTGGCAAAAAATTATGTTAATAGGCTTTGTTTGTTTTGATGTAAAATGTTTTCTGAAATTCTTTTTTTATTAAGGTAAAACATTTAGTATCCTTTTTTCCGAAAATAACTTACGGATGAAAACTCCAGCTTGTTCTACGATCTTTACCAGTATGGAAGCAAATCGACACACTCTCTCTCTCTCTCTCGACTACATCAATACAAAACAAAATTGTCTTTGTTTTCTCTCCACTCTCATCTCTAATAAATTCATAAATTTGCATGAACCCTAATTTTCTCTCCTATGTATACATCTTCAGCCCTATAAGTCTCATGTATATATATATATATATATATATATATAAGCTGATCTTTGATCGATGAAATCCGTTGAAGTTCATTGGCAAACAAGAGTGCTCCTCAAAAGTTTTTAACTTTGCAATCTTCTAAGACTTCTGATCAAAAGTTTGTTCAAAACTTATCCTTATGTTATATATATATATATATATATATATATATATATATATATATATATATCGGTGTGTGGATTATTTTGTTATATAACCTAAAAAGAGAAAGGAATCTTTCCTTAAAGTGTTTTTATTTGTTATATATATACACGCACACCTATGTATGTATCTGTTAAGTATCTAAAACGTGGAACAGAGGTGACATCACTAATGATGTTACACTAAAAGCAAAAAGATAGACTATTGTGTTCACTACCCAATCTGAGGAGTCCGACACAGATGGAAGGACAGATGAAGCATTTTATGCCACTACTTATCACATTGCTGTCGAAGAGCAATCAGATTATGATCTTCTAGATGATGAGGTTGAGGAAACTCCCTCAACACTTGAAGACGGGGGGCAAGCGACCGTTGATCAACTCAAGGAATTTAATTTGGTGACGAAGGACCAGCCCAAGCTAGTATTTGTTAGTTCATTTTTAAGCGTCTCAGAAGAAAACGATTACTTTCAATTACTGTCAGAATACATGGATGTATTCACTTGGACATACAAGGAAATGCCAGGTCTTGACCCTAAAATTGTAGTCCATAACCTTGCTGTCAAACATGGAACACATCCAATTAAATAATCTCAATGTTTCTTTCGTCCAGAACTTATCCCAAAGATAGAAGAAGAACTCAACAAATTGATTGACGTGGAATTTATTCAGGAGGTCAAGTATCTGACATGAATTTCGAGAATTGTGCTAGTGAAAAAAAAGAGTGGGCAGATAAGAATCTGTGTGGATTTTTGTGACCTAAACGAGGCGTGTCCAAATGATGATTTTCCTCTTCCTATCCCGGAGCTCACCGTAGACACAACAACCGGACATGAAGCTCTCTCTTTCATGGATTGTTATTCTGGTATAACCAGATTAGGATGACTCCAAAAGATGAAGAGCTAACTGCATTCTGCACCCCCAAAGGTATATATTGTTACAAAGTTATGCCTTTTGGACTTAAGAATGCAGGGGCAACATACCAAGCCCCAGACAAAGGATCTTTGATGACATTCTTCATAAAATTATTGTGTTATATTGATGACCTTATGGTTAAGACAAAGAAAAGAGTGGGTCATTTACAAGATCTTTGTATAGTTTTCAATCGTCTTAGAAAATACTAACTCAAGATGAATCCTTTCAAGTGTGTGTTTGGTGTTACTTCCAAAAAATTCCTTCAGAATGTGGTTCGCCATCATGGTTTTGAAATTGATCCATCTAAAGTTGACGCCATACAAAAGATGCCACCACCTAAGAATTTACGCGAGATTTGAAGCCCGCAAGGCCAACTTGCTTTCATCCGTCGGTTTATCTCAAATTTAGCCAGTCGTTGTCAACCTTTCAACCGACTCATAAAGAAAGATGTCCCATTCGAGTGGGATCAAGCTTGCTAAAATACTTTTGATAGTATTAAGCAATACCTTCTCAATCCTCCAGTGTTAGGGGCACCTATATTTGGAAAACCTCTCATACTTTACATTGTTGTGCAAGAAGAATCTCTTGGCACCCTTCTTGCATAAAACAATGAAGACCACAAGGAGAATGCATTGTATTACTTAAGTCGCAGGCTCACACCAACAGAGTTGAAGTATCCTCCGATTGAGAAAATGTGTCTCGTACTAGTCTTTGCCTCCAAGAAATTAAGGCACTATTTCTTGGCACATACAATACACCTCATTGTAAGAGCTGACCCTCTCAAGTATGTAATGTCAAAACTAGTCCTTTCTGGATGCCTGGCGAGGTGGTCAATTTTGTTTAATGAATTTGAAATCATTTATGTGCCACGAAAGGTAGTAAAAGGACAAGTTCTGGTAGATTTTCTAGCTGATTATCCTATCCCAGCCAATTGGGAAATTTCAGAAGATTTTCCTGATGAAGAAGTCTTTCAAATTGACATTCTTTCTCCATGGATAATGTTATTTGATGGAGCAGAACGGTTTGATGGAGAGGGGGCAAATATAGTCTTTATCTCTCCACAAAGGCAAATCCTCCCATACACATTTGCGCTTACTGAAAATTGCTCAAATAATGTTACTGAGTATCAAGCATTGATCATTGGTCTTCAAATGGCAAGGGAGATGAACATCATGGATCTTGAAATATATGGAGATTGTAAATTGGTGATCAATCAACTCCTTAAAGATTATGAGGTCAAGGAAGAGAAGCTAATACCGTACCATAAGTATAATTCCCACTTGTTGATGAAATTCGACAATGTCGTTCTAGAACACCTTCTGATGAAGAAAAATCGTATAGCTGATGCTTTGGCAAATTTAGCCACAACATTGGCATTAGTTGATGATGAAATAGTCAATCTTCCAGTATGCCAACAATGGGTGTTACCACAAGTCCTTGAAGATAAAATTGAGGAGAGTAATGTAATCTCCGTATTGTCAAAGGGGATGACTGGAGGTGACCTATAATTGGGTATTTGGAACATGGAAAGCTTCCTGAAGACCGATGCCACAAGACTGAGATACGTAGGTGAGCACTTCGTTTCATTTATTATAATAACACATTGTACAGAGATCATTTGAAGGTCTCTTCTTTCGTTATCTCGGAGAAGACGAAGCAGCTCATGCAATGGAGGAAGCACATTCTGGGGTATGTGGTGCACATCAATCTGGCCTTAAGCTTCATTTTCGTGTAAAGAGAATGGGGTATTATTAGCCCATTATGGTCAAAGACTATATGGAGTATGTAAAAAGGTGCCAAGCCTATCAATTCCATGCTAATTACATACACCAACCACCAGATCCATTACATCCTACAATTGCTTCATGGCCGTTCGATGCATGGAGATTGGATGTGATAGGACCTTTGTGCAAGTCTTCCAAAGGCCACTTATACATCCTGGTAGCTACTGATTATTTCTCTTGATGGGCTGAAGCTGCACCCTTTAAAGAAGTAAAAAAGGAGACAGTTGTTGACTTCATCAAGTGTATCATTTATCAGTATAGTGTCCCTCGATACATAATTACTAATAATGGGTTAAATTTTAAAAATAGTTGGGTGACTCAACTTTGTGATAACTTGATTTCAAATAGTATAAATCCTCTATGTACAATGCTCCAGCTAATGGACTTGCAGAGGCATTTAATAAAACACTTTGTAATTTATTAAAGAAAGTGGTTTCTAAATCCAAGAAAGACTGACATGAGTGAATGGAAGAAGCATTGTGGGCGTACTGAACTACATACTGCACACCTACCCAAGCAACTCCTTATTCTCTCGTTTATGGTGTAGAAGTTGTTCTCCCCTTGGAATGCCAAATTCCCTTGTTAAGGATAGTCATACAAGAAGGTCTCATGAGCGAGGAAAATGCCATTTTATGTCTTCAAGAATTGGAAGCATTGGATGAGAAGAGGATAGAACCTCAACAACAGTTAGAATGTTATCAAGCTCGGCTTTCTAGAGCTTCAACAAAAAAGTTTGACCTCGGTCATTCTGGGTTGGAGACTTGGTACTTGCTGTTCGCAGGCCCATCATTATGAATAACCTCACTGGAAATAATTTTTTGTCAAAATGGGATAGACCATATGCAGTTCGTGAAGTCTACACCAATGGAGCATATAAGATTATTGATGAAGATAGAGTGTTAGTTGGTTCCATTAATGACAAGTTCTTGAAATGCTAATACCCATAACTGTGTAATGCTCATGTACCGCATGAGCTAAAACTGTGAAAAGCACCCAAAAAAAAAGTTTTGTTCCTTTTGAACTACGTAAATGACTTGATCCCTTTTCGAGGGTACGTAGGTAGCTTGGAGGTTTGTTCCAAGTTCAGTCACCCAAAAAAAAAAAATTTGTGTAATACTCCTAGCCCGCAAGAGTATAAACTGTGAATGACGGAACAAATAACTAATGACAATGTTAGTTTTGAAAGCAATGGCGATTCTTTTATTGATGAGGTTGAAGACTACAATTCTACTTTGCTAGCTAAAAAGATTACTATAAAAAATAATAATAATAATAAAAATAAAAAAATAAAAAAAAAATGAATGATGTTTCACTTTAAAGCTGCAAAGCCAAAATCTCTTCACATTTTATTTGTAATAATTCTTCTATAGTCTGATAGGCGTTGAATGTTACACATTGTAGCCTCTTAACTTATGTATTTTATTCTCTTAGTGGTAGATTGTTTTGTTATTTTACTTTGTTTTAGTGTTTTATGTATTTATAGGGCCTTAATGATTATTTTAGTTAAAACCATGATTTTTGGCTTTTAAAGAAGACATCCAAGATGGTTAGATGAAGCCTACATCAAGAAAATCCATTCAACCATTTATTTCAACTCAAATCAGCCCAAGGAAGAGGTCCAAGAGAAATACAGCTGCTTAAGAAGGTTTCAGGCCTGAAGCCTAAATCTGCGCATAATACAGTCTTAATCCCGTTTTGAAAAATGGACCAGAAGTCGTGTTGAGTCAACGAAATTCGATTCTGCACACTTTTGTATTTCACAGAAATTTCGTGAATCGGATTTCTAGTAGGTCAAAAGTTGGGCCGAACGTCAGCAGAAAAAATCCACCTGATTAGTGCTGTGGGAAAACCTAATTAATTCCTAATTGGATTAGGACTTTAGTGTATTCTCTTGGGGCATAAGCTGTATTCATATAGATATAAAAGATGAAGTAATTTGAGAAGTTATATAAAGTTGGATATGACTATTCTGGTTGGTGCAAACAATGGAATTTGTGATCAACCACATCCTCAGGGATGAAACCATTTTGCTGATTTTATGGCAAAGGGGGAATGGGGGAATGATACATATGACATTCTGAGTAACCTTTACCATTTCCCCAAACTTTTGTTTGCTGAATGTATTGCGACTTTGGTATACTTAGCTTTGTTGCTAGACTACTTTTCCTTGTACTACCAAAATAGGTGTATTTTGATTGGCTGTATGGTAAAAATTGAATGATCATTTTCTTCTTAGAATACGAATTGAAAGGTGTTCATTGTGATTTCGTGACGATTACTTTAAATTGAGAGTATTTGAATTTTTTTTCTTCTGATTTTTATCTGATAATGGCTTATTTTGATCAATGTTTAATTGTTATGTAACTGATGGGTTTTTCTGTACTAGTTGTCTTGGAAAATTTCAATTACCACCCTGTGAATTCTGTAAGTCAAAAGGTGCTGGTTCATTCCATTCGATTTGGTAGTCAAACAAAGTAATGGTAGAATGTAAAGAAGCAATCCACCTAAAGATTGCTTGAAATTCATGACATTCATATAGATATAAAAGATGAAGTAATCTGAGAAGTTATATAAAGTTGGATATGACTATTCTGGTTGGTGCAAATAATGGAATTTGTGATCAACCACATCCTCAGGGATGAAACCATTTTGCTGATTTCATGGCAAAGGGGGAATGGGGGAATGATACATATGACATTCTGAGTAACCTTTACCATTTCCTTCGCTTGTATGGATCATTCAAGTTCTCCTTTATTGCTGACAAAATTGTCTCAGTTGGGTTATTTTATATTTTCATTTTCCCCTTTAAATATTGGATGAGTGGGATTGTTTGTTTGTAGTTGATATAGTGTAACTGGAAATGTTTGTTGTAGCATTCTCATAGTTATGTGTTTTGAAGCAATATGAAGAAGGAAGAATGGCTTGCAAATGATGTTTGGATTTAACTTTGGAACTTACATTGGAATAACAAGTTTTTGCATGAATGACAACATTTCAATTTTTTATAGGAACTTACAAGCCACCAAGCAGTCTTAAGTTGATATATCTGCCCCATAAGTGTTATCATCATCACACAAATTCTCTTTGTCCAATCTTTTCTATGATAAGCCATTTCTCCTACTTAGATTTAATCTTTCAAATTCATTTCTCATCTCTTTATTTTATTTTAGTTTTGATTGACTTCTTTGTTTTTTACTTTATACTCAAACCACTCTTCCTCTTTTAAATGGTACATCTACATTTTTACGTTTAATATGCACATACCATTTAAATTTACTCTTATTTTATCAATAATTGGCGTCATTCCTAAATTTTCCCAGAGCAAATTTTTTGGGATCAGTTGAAAAGCAATCGCTGAGGCAGGTCTCCATTGTTTAAGAAGGCTTTTTGAGGTTGATAGTCTGAAAGTTCCAACTCTAAGCCTTAGTTATTTTTGTATTACTTATATTTTATGATCAAACCTAAATATATAAATGCTATAGTGACAAATCAAGTTTGGGTTCCTTAGGTAAAAGATAAATCAACCCTGGGTTGGTCTGTTTTTACCCCATTTTTTATTTATTTTTCATTTAAATACTTTAAGGACAGTTTAATCCTAAATCACCTTCTTCTTACACCACGAATATTCATCCTCTTTTCACTTTAAAAGTTTTCTTAGTGAGAAGTTGAATTGGGTCCACGTTTATGTGAGGCTGCCAAGTAATTTTTATTCATAATAAGAGTCAGTAATTTTTATTCATAATAAGAGTCGAACATTCTCTTCAACACCATAATCAGTCTTTTCCCAATTATTAAGCTAGTAAAATAATAAAACGAAAATTGGAAGATTAATCATTGAACCTACAAAAATGAGATCATTTAACCCAAAAAAAGAAAAAAAAAAGAAAAGGAAAAAAAAGTGTTTTTAGAATGATCTTCCCAGGTATTGGGGGCTTTACTCATGAAATTTTTTTGTTGTATGTGAAACGGAGAGATTGTATATGTCAGGTGGTCGATTATGGAATGCCTTAGGAGAGATTGTATATGTCAGGTGGTGGATTATGGCATGCCTTAGAGTCCCAACACTACTGTCATCGACAAAAGAAGAAAAAAAGGGGAGAGAAACAATGATTGGGCTAGTTAATTGGGCCACTGGCTCAATCTCATCTTTAATGGGCCATTATATGGTCCAGTATGGCTAATCTTAGTCTGGGCCTCTAAAACGATCTGGTCATGCATAAGAGCCCATTAGACGGATTGGTGAAACATGTTAGGGACTGATAAGTGATGACAACTCTCTATCTCTCTAGGGTTTAGCACTTCACTGAAACATCACCATTTTTTTCTTGGCCAAAAATGTCGTCTAAGACCCTAATGCGCATCGGAGTTTCGCTGATGAATCGATTATTGAATCCAATGCTTTTAAAAAGAGCTCCGATTCGAGCCATCTCATTGCGTCGCACGGACCTGAAATCACTCCAAAGCTTTTCCCACCATCCCTATCCAACTTTCAAACCTCTCTTAGTTTGCTCCAAGACGATGACAAAACCCTCAGAAGATTAAATTCTGTTGGATTCTTGTACCCCTGCGAACTTCCTTCTCTCCGATTCTTCTTACCAGACGGTACTCTCTCTCTCTGCACATTTAAACGTATATATGTTTGACATATAGGTGTATTTTGATTGGCTGTATGGTAAAAATTGAATGATCATTTTCTTCTTAGAATACGAATTGAAAGGTGTTCATTGTGATTTCGTGATGATTACTTTAAATTAAGAGTATTTGAATTTTTTTTCTTCTGATTTTTATCTGATAATGGCTTATTTTGATCAATGTTTAATTATTATGTAACTGATGGGTTTTTCTGTACTAGTTGTCTTGGAAAATTTCAATTACCACCCTGTGAATTATGTAAGTCAAAAGGTGCTGGTTCATTCCATTCGGTTTGGTAGTCAAACAAAGTAATGGTAGAATGTAAAGAAGCAATCCACCTAAAGATTGCTTGAAATTCATGACATTCATATAGATATAAAAGATGAAGTAATCTGAGAAGTTATGTAAAGTTGGATATGACTATTCTGGTTGGTGCAAACAATGGAATTTGTGATCAACCACATCCTCAGGGATGGAACCATTTTGCTGATTTCATGGCAAAGGGGGAATGGGGGAATGATACATATGACATTCTGAGTAACCTTTACCATTTCTCCCAACTTTTGTTTGCTGAATGTATTGCGACTTTGGTACACTTAGCTATGTTGCTAGACTACTTTTCCTTGTACTACCAAAGAAGGAAAATTGTGGGTTGAATTCTCCAGCTATGGTGGCTTTAAGTCGCCTAGTAGTAGCGCTTACCATGTCTTTCTGTTTGTATGCACATATACAACGATGACCTATAAATGCACTAGTAAGAGGAGAAACACTAGTTTGCATAGAAAGTAAGAGACAGAGAGAGCGATTGAAAAAAAATGGGATGAAGTTATTATAAATGATTTAAAAAGTTAAATATAATAGATGAGATGACTTGTAATGGATAAGAATGAAAAAATAGAATTCATGCGGCCAACCCTATTCATATGGGTTTATGGGTTTAATTTAAGGACGATGGTGGTGTATATGCTGTTATTGTCATTGACAATTTAGAATTCTTCATATGCTGGAAATTGACACGTCCAATATTCATCGGGGACAAACAACAATTTAAGCATTGAACAATTAAAACGGATATCTAACTTTAATGAGGTAGATAATAGGCTTTCCTTTCTCCTCCACTTCCCTTTTAAAGTTCACTTGATTAATGTCTTTACAAATCTGGTTCCTTTCTGGTTGAGCTCCTCTCATTTTACATTGTTTCCCTTAATTTCAAAGTATAATCTTGAGTTGTTGTTCTAAAGAAGTTTGACACTTGTAGTAACATGTTTCTTCATTGTCCTGTCTGGAGTTTGATGCAGTTGATATCAGCCTCGTTGAAATTTGTTGTCATGTGAACAAAATTTGGTTGATGGCCAAATTTCCTTCGCTTGTATGGATCATTCAAGTTCCCCTTTATTGCTGACAAAGTTGTCTTAGTTGGGTTGTTTTATATTTTCATTTTCCCCTTTAAATATTGGATGAGTGGGATTGTTTGTTTGTAGTTGATACAGTGTAACTGGAAATGTTTGTTGTAGCATTCTCATAGTTATGTGTTTTGAAGCAATATGAAGAAGGAAGAATGGCTTACAAATGATGTTTGGATTTAACTTTGGAACTTGCGTTGGAATAACAAGTTTTTGCATGAATGACAACATTCCAATTTTTCATAGGAACTTACAAGCCACCAAGCAGTCTTAAGTTGATATACCTGCCCCATAAGTGTTATTATCATCACACAAATTCTCTTTGTCCAATCTTTTCTATGATAAGCCATTTCTCCTACTTAGATTTAATCTTTCAAATTCATTTCTCATCTCTTTATTTTATGTTAGTTTTGATTGACTTCTTTGTTTTTAACTTTCTACACAAACCACTCTTCCTCTTTTAAATGGTACATCTACATTTCTACGTTTAATATGCACATACCATTTAAGTTTACTCTTATTTTATCAATAATTGGCGTCACTTCTAAATTTTCCCAGAGCAAATTTTTTGGGATCAGTTGAAAAGCAATCGCTGAGGCAGGTCTCCATTGTTTAAGAAGGCTTTTTGAGGTTGACAGTATGAAAGTTCCAACTCTAAGCCTTAGTTATTTATGTATTACCTATATTTTATGATCAAACCTAAATATATAAATGCTATAGTGACAAATCAAGTTTGGGTTGGTCTGTTTTTACCCCATTTTTATTTATTTTTCATTTAAATACCTTAATGACAGTTTAATCCTAAATCACCTTCTTCTTACACTAGGAATTTTCATCCTCTATCACTTTAAATGTTTTCTTAGTGAGAAGTTGAATTGGGTCCACGTTTATGTGAGGCTGCCAAGTAATTTTTATTCATAATAAGAGTCGAACATCTTCTTCAACACCATAATCAGTAAGCGAGTAAAAGAATAAAAAGAAAATTGGAAGATTAATCATTGAACCTACAAAAATGAGATCATTTAATCCAAAAAAAGAAAAAAAAAAGGAAAGGAAAAAAAAAGAGTGTTTTTAGAATGATCTTCTCAGGTATTGGGGGCTTTGCTCATAAAATTTTTTCGGTACATGTGGAATGGAGAAATTGCATATTGCATGGTCATCGGTTATGGAATGCCTTAGAGTTCCGAGTCATCTACAAAAGAAGAAAAAAAGGGTAGAGAAATAATGGTTGGGCTGGTTAATGGGGTCACTGGCTCAATCTAATCTTTACTGGGCCATTATATGGTCCAATATGGCTAATCTTAGACCGGGCCTCCAAAACAATCTGGAGCATAAGAGCCCATTAGACGAAATACATTATGGACTGATAAGTGATAACAACTCTCCCTCTCTCTAGGGTTTAGCACTTCCTGAATCATCACCAGGCCAAAAATGTCGTCTAAGACCGTGATAACAACTCTCTCTCTCTAGGGTTTAGCACTTCACTGAGTCATCACCTGGCCAAAAATGTCGTCTAAGACCGTGATAACAACTCTCTCTCTCTAGGGTTTAGCACTTCACTGAATCATCACCATTTCTTTCTTGGCCAAAAATGTCGTCTAAGACCCTAATGCGCACCGGAGTTTCGCTGATGAATCGATTATTGAATCCAATGCTTCTTCAAAAGAGCTCCAATTCGAGCCATCTCATTGCATCGCACGGACCTGAAATCACTCCAAAGCTTTTCCCACCATCCCTATCCAACTTTCAAACCTCTCTCAGTTTGCTCCAAGACGATGACGAGACCCTCAAAAGATTAAGTTCTGTTGGATTCTTGTACCCCTGCGGACTTCCTTCTCTCCGATTCTTCTTACCAGACGGTACTCTCTCTCTCCTCCCTCTCTCTGCACATTTAAACGTATATATGTTTGACATATAGGTGTAGTTTTGATTGGCTGTCTGGTGGAAATTGAATGATAATTTTCTACTTAGAATACGAATTGAAAGGTGTTCATTGTGATTTGTGTTCATTGTGATTTCGTGACGATTACTTTAAATTGAGAGTATTTGAATTTTTTTTCTTCTGATTTTTATGTGATATTGACTATGTGATATTGACGCAAACACATAACCATCCACCAAGCTCGAAGAGCTTCCAGTTGTCTCATGTTTTGACGAGTGTATCACTCGGGTGCATTAAAAAGGGTGTATTTGTTTCTATGTCAGGAGGGAAAAATAAAAATAAAAATCACACTACTCATTAGGGGAAGATGTCTAGTTTATCAAATCAGTGCTGCTTACGAAAGGTCACAAATTTAATTTATTGAGAATCAATCATGGACTCCTCAGTGTGTCACTCCAATCCAAGCATGGGACTGCATATTTCAATTCATTATAAGAACAAATCCTTTCAAATTTCTACATGTAAAAGAAGAAAATCAGAACAACTTCTATAACCTTAATGGACAATCCTGTATCTCAACCCCCCTTTACGACCAAACCAGAAAATCCTGTATCTCAACCAATTGTTTGAAAACTTGTTCAGGTCCTTGAGGATGAAAAAAACTCTGATATGTTAATTTCCAACTCAAAAAGGACAACAAGCTGTTGAATTCCATGGAAGCAAAACAATGGAAATAGCCCAAGCTTTGTGACTATAATAGCAAACTGTGTAAATCTCCTTCAATTCCTACCAGTTTTTACCCAGTCATATCCATCCAATTGCACTGGTGGGTAGAGATCTTTGCACAAATCAACTGAATGAAAATTAGAACTATCACTCCTCCTAGGATCCATCAAATGCCTCTGAATAGCTTAGCCTTGATTGACTGAGTCAGATTCATATAGCTTGGTTTATTGACATTAACCTCCACTAGGGTGTTGTCGGATCCCGGAGTTCCAGATGCTGATGAAGTTGAGGTGGTGCTTTCATCATATGGAAATTCAGAACACGGATCCGAAGACGAGCGAGTGATTTTGCTAGCTATCAGAGGTTTTGCAGATACCCTTGTTGAAACATTGTTTCGTCTAACTTTTGTTGAGTCGTGTTCAGAAGAATCTGAACTAAACCTGACAGAATATTCTTCATATTTCTTAGATATTGGAGTCATCTCTGATGGGTCAGAGCCGAATTCTTCCAACAGCCTGCTTTCCCATGGCTTAGCTGCCATCCAGCCTTCTAACCAGCTCCATCCTGGGCTGTCCTTATCCACCATGGGAGAAGCCACTGGCTTGTTTGATCTTGAATATGAGCTAGTCTTTGATCTCAATTGCTGAAAGCAAAACATTATAAACTTTTACCAAAAATACAAAGGAAAAAGCCAACACCCATATGATATTTTGGATTCATTACCTGTTGAGAGAGGGATTATGAAATTGCTCTCCCCCTCTTGATGGCTCCTTCTTGCTTCAGTTGTAGCTTTGTTTTCACTTCTTCCATTGTTCCAGGACTGTCACGCCATCCAGCCTGTCAAATGCCAAATACAAGTTGTGTTCATTCATTCATTTACTTCTTGAACTGCACTATGTACAATTCATGTGCTAATAAACATATATCAAACAGCATATCATACCTCAGCCTGCTTGATCGGATCAGCTTGGTTGCGCTGTTCATTCTGCGCAGCCTGTGCTTCCAAGGATGCCTGAACACTTGTAGCCCTGACTCGAGCCTGAGCTCGGACCAGAGCCTGCATGCACCTTGCTTTCTCACCTTCCGGCCTCTAAATATAGCCTGCAGTCTCACCAATTCTTTCAAGGCCCTCAAAGCCTGTCTTGCCTTCAATCATCATATTACCCTCAAATTAGCAATAACAATATTTCACAAAAAGGAGTCAAATTTATAACAGCATGCTATTTCTTCAATCATGTCATTGTCATCTCTAAAACCCATTCAAATTTGATATCTAACAATTGAAACAACAAACACAAACACAACTTCTCAAATGATTGAATTCCATTAATCCAATTGCAAGAGCTCTGACTCATTTTGCACCAAAAAGAATCCAAGCCTTGCATTTAGTAACAGTTAAATATACACACTAACACGTATATAGATATAAGAATACACACACACACGTGTGTTTGTGTGTGTATTAGTATATATAGACAGAGTAGCAAAAGCTGAGCAACCCATTTACCAGGAAGGCGCGAAACATTGTTTGGATACGTATCGCAGCCCATTCTTGTCTGACTACCATGAAATTCTTTGGTGGAGCCCGAACAACAGTAGCCATGGCAGCAGTGAACGCCTCATCCACCACAAACGAAGAATCAGACCTCTCCGACTCAGCCACGTGGCCTCCTTTCATGGCCTTCGACGACAGTGCGAGTCCACCTGAAGAACTCCTCCACAGCCTCCATTTTCCACTCTTATTGCCCATCTTTTCCTGCAAAAGAATCGAAAGAAATCCATTAGAATACAAAACAGAGAGAAGCAAAAATAGGAAAACAATTGATTGAAGAAGCACAGATTATGAATGAGTAATGTTAGCTTACATTGTCACATGTTTGAGTCTTCTTGAGACCAATCAATGACTTAATCCACTTTCCTGAACCACCCATTAGAGAGAGATACAGAAATACCTCAGTTTTTGAACAGAACAGAACTGTATAAACTTGAACCTTTCTGTTCTTACGAAGAAGACAAATTAAACAGAGCTCTGGAGAGTAGTGATTTCAGCAAATACTGTCTGAAAACAGCAATCAACTCTCTGACACACACAACTAATTGAGAGAGAGAGAGAGATTAGGAGAACGTTTGGTGTTTTAGGTTGTGGCGTTAAGCTCGGGTTTAATGTTGGTATGGGTGGGCGTTTGAATTTTGAAATTCAAAAGAAAAAGGAAAATTTGTAACGGATACAAAAGACTTTTTGTTTACTACCATTTTAAAATGAGGAACCAAACGACGCAGTTTTACATTGGACAATTGAAGATTTACTTGCCAAAGTAAGCTTCGTCAAATGGATTCACGGAAGAACAACCACGCTCCTCGGATAGAAGAGCTGAACATGACTCTTCCTTAGATGACCTTGATGGGACCCACTTGAGACCCACATTTAAGGTATGAATATCATCACACTTAAAGTTATACTAATTACTCATATCATATTATCTGTCTAATGCATATTTCACCCTAGTTTCGTTTGAAAAAAAAAGATAAGAATGATGATGTCTATGATTATTATTATTTCACCCTAGTTTTGATTTTTTATTTTTTTGGTCTCCTGCCTTCTGTATAACTAATCTTCCTTTTTATTAATTCATCATCATCATATATATATATATATATATATATATATATTGTACATGTCTATACTAGTTAAAGCTTACTTCTGCGAATTATCACAAATAAGTGATAAGTCTCTTCTAAGTAAATCATATCATCCCATTTCATTTCATTTTTAATAATGAAATTGTGTAATGATTTTCTAATTCATTACTTGGCAAAAATGGGCAAGACTCAAAAAAATAAAATGCTGTAATACCTCTAGTTAGTGCTTCAAACTCCAATATGATTTACCATCTGAACTTGGCATCTTTAATCCAATGTGAACTGCAGAAATGAGTCAAAATTTCCTTACTACTAAATTTTTTAAGCTCTAAGGCATGTCAAAATTGATTAAATCAGCCACAAGTCCTCATCACAAAGTGACATTTCATCTTGGAAGGTATTTCACATAAATTTTCATGGAGTATGAGTCAAAATTTATCATATACATTGGTGCATTGAGTTTTCCAATTTGATTTATACTAGATTGATCTCTCTTTCCATCGTTGAACAATAAGAATCAGTCTATTAGGGAGATTATTCATAGATAGAGCATTCTTGATCTTATTCAATATATATTCCTTGCATCACTATGATATGATATATCATTCTTGAAATTATTCTCATTAATATTCTTTGACTACACACCTATATATATATATATATATATATAACTGCTTACAATGAATGAACAATAAGAATCAGTCTATCGGATCAAATGTTGAGGAAGAGAACAACTGGTTCAGCTCAAGTCAAAGGACCTTCAAGGTCAAGAAGGAAAAAGAAAAGCTGTCAATGATCATTTTCTACTTAGAATACGAATTGAAAGGTGTTCATTGTGATTTCGTGACGATTACTTTAAATTGAGAGTATTTGAATTTTTTTTCTTCTGATTTTTACGTGATATTGGCTTATTTTGATCAATGTTTAATTGTTATGTAACTGATGGGTTTTGCTGTACTAGTTGTCTTGGAAAATTTGAATTACCACCCTGTGAATTCTGTAAGTCAAAAGGTGCTGGTTCATTCCATTCCTTCGCTTGTATGGATCATTCAAGATCTCAAATTAAGTTCATTTTGCACATTGCATCTTTTGAATAAAACTCTAAATTATCCTCACTAATGGTCTCTTGCCATTAAAAAGTAGAAGAGCCAAAAAAAAAAAAAACTTGTAGCAGTTGGGAAAAGGCTCTGTTGAGTTGAGTTGTTGTTGTAGCACAGTGATTAACTGCTGTAGTGGCATTTTGAAGGAAGGGATGAGGATAGATGTTCAATTTGCTGAGGGGGTAGGGGCAGGAGAGGGATTAATAGGGACTAAACTTCTGTTAAGGGTTTCTATTTGATTGTTTTTCCATTTGTATGTGTCCATGAATTTTAGTTTCGGGTGGGTTGGTTTTATAGAGGCTGCTTGTATTTAGTGTTTTAAGATACCATAGAAAGGAATAGGTTTCAAACATAATATGTGAGTTCCACCAAAAGGTTTAGGTTTCAAACAGATTGTCTGAGTTTCACCAAAAGATTTACTTCTTGATGATGAAGCTATGAAGGAATCAAGTATAATTAATTAGTATCTTCAAATTCATGATGTGTGTTCAAGTCTAGGTCCTTGAGAATAGTGTGGGAACTATTGTTGTGCAACAGTAATAGCTCGGGTTGCCAAGCGAGAGAATACTTTGTTTAGTTTTTGTCCAGCCAGTTTGTGCAAAATAATGAGACAAATATCAGGTTCCCCTGCCAAGCACTCACACAGGCAGGACCAACATCAGATAGTGGATATTAGCCTTTGCAAGCATGTCATGATGCACCTTGTAGAACTTTTACCTTTGTGTGTGTGTGTGGTTAGGGGGGGGGGGGGGGGGTGCAAGGTTCAGTTTCCATATTGTAGTTGGCTAGGCGGCAAGGTTCAGTTTCCATTTTTTTTATAAAAAAAAAAAAAAAGAATTGTGTGGGTCTATTTTTTGTTAGTTCACGAAATCCATGTAGAAAAATTATAGCAGCATTTTGCAGAACAACCCAGGCTGGAACAGATTTTTGTTCAGCATGGGTCCTAAAACTGAGCTGGCAGTTCTTGCATTATACTATTAAATCCTTTCCTGTCTCTGTTAATATATATTTTTGAACTTACGAAAATAGTGTTGTGTTATTGCACTTTTCACTTGGCCCTTTTTAATTTTAGCATGAAGTGGTAATTGCACTTTTGCTCCAGGTGATGTCTCTTCACCAAGTGAACCCATGCTTCTATTTCCCAAACGGACATACCAACCTAGCAACATCAGGAGGAAGAGGACACATGGATTTCTGGCTCGGTACATCTCTCTATCTTTCTCTAACACACACAAGTCTTAGACATGTATACTATGTTTGTAACTTGGATATGTCCCCTTATAACCTGGCCCCTTTCTTAATATTCAAGAAGAAATTGAGAAAGTCTGATATCAATGGGAAATAAAAGGGTTGGTCCAGGAACCGGACTTCATATGAGAATAATTTGGCTTGCTACCATGTGGAACCTTATTCTGTTGAGTAATGGATGCTTCATCCTGCCCTTGGCAGAGTTGACCAATTGTGACGGTACATCATTGAATTCCCTGGTTTTGAGAATACTGGAACTAGATTTTTTGCCAGATCAGCTAAGAATGATGTCTGACATATAGCTTATCGACCTTGTATTGAAGGGGCAGTAAATGATCCTTGCCTGTTTGGTGACATGTAGGCAAACTTCTCTGTTTTTGTTTTTGTGTAGAAGGACTCATTTCTGATTGTTGATTCACATAAAAATGGTAAATAAAGAATAGAACTGTGTAGATGTGACTTTTATGATTAATGCACCTTCTGTGAGCAGCAAAGCAACCAAGGGAGGCCGGAGAGTCATTGCTCGAAGAATCGCAAAGGGCCGGTCAAGAATCACAGCATAGTAATATTTGCCTCTGGCCAAGTTTCGATCAAATCAAATCAAAAGTCTAGATGCCTGCCCTTTTGAATGGTAACAAATAGGAAGAAACCTTTGGTCCTTTCTGGTGGCAACGACGGCCTTGAATTTCTTGAAGGATATTGACAATTTGTTTCTTAAGGTTTGTAGGTTTGCTAATGTTTGTATTTCAGATTGATCTCTAAAATGCAGTTGTGTTTTGCGAATCTAGTTGTTCAAAAACAATTGCAAGCCATAAATTATCATTTGATTTTGTTATAAATCAACATGTTATGGAAGGAAAGAGACCGTTGATGCTTGGAACATTTGGAATGGCCATATCAGTAATGTTGTTATGATCTGTGGTAGTATTGCCAAAACAATCATGTAAACACATCATTGGCTTAGGCAAGGAACTATATATATATGTATATTAGTATATATATAACAAGGTGCCGACTCTTCTGATATATATTACTTTAAATGATATCTGGGCACTTCTTTTTCCTTGGCTTTGTAAGACTTGATGAATTCCATTACAGTTTTTCAATATTTCTTGAGATAGTTATCTCCTTGGCCGTGCCTTTAGAGGCTGGTTTGAACTTTGAGCACTTGGACCCTATGCTTGCTTAATTAACATACTTGATTGAAAATGAGTAGACATATAGCTATCATCTTAACATTATGCAAATACTTCAAATATATACCATGCTAATATCACAACCGTATTGAGTCCATGCCTCAAGTGATGTAAGTGGTGATGCCAATCCAAGTTTCTTTGTTATATCACGCCATGACATCTGAAAGTAGGGATGCAACTTGAGCTCAACTCGTCTCTTCGGATTAGATTAGGCAACTCCTTTTGTTGTTTGGGGTTGGTTGTAGATATGATAATAGACAGATGAGATTATCCCCAAGTGACACATATATTATTTGTAACGGTGTTAGTAAAAGAATAATATTTTCCAGTGCTACCTAAAAGTAAAAGAATAATATTTTCCAATCTTGGTTAGATGAAAATAGCAAGAAAAGAAAAGAAAGGAAATGAAATTTTTTTGAACGCTTTAAAATTTTGAGAAAAAATTATTTTTCACAACATTTAATTTTCCCATAAAAAAACTTTTCTTTTATGGTAAGTTTTATGCTATTCAAACCCTAAAATTAGTAATTTTTTATAAAAAAATTTCATGGTAATCAAATAAACAATAAAAAATTTATTTTTCTTTCATTCACTTCACTTTCGTTTACTTTCATTATCCAAAATTTAATCCTGTTAAATAAATTGGTGAAGGAGCTCAACTTATCTATGGGTACCAAAGGCTGTAAACTGTAGTACATATTTTATATCACCGACGCAACAATTTCACATCACTTATGCAACAATTTTATATTGCTTACGCAACAACTAACTTAGATATTTTATATTACTTACGCAACAACTAACTTAGATCGTTTACGCAATAACTTTATATCATTGATTGATAAGTGGTGTATTGTATTGCGTAAACAATGTATTTGTGTAAGCAGTACAAGACGCAAACACATAACCATCCACCAAGCTCGAAGAGCTTCCGGTTGTCTCATGTTTTGACGAGTGTATCACCCGGGTGCATTAAAAAGGGTGTATTTGTTTCTATGTCAGGAGGGAAAAATAAAAAATAAAAATCACACTACTCATTAGGGGAAGATGTCTAGTTTATCAAATCAGTGCTGCTTACGAAAGGTCACAAATTTAATTTATTGAGAATCAATCATGGACTCCTCAATGTGTCACTCCAATCCAAGCATGGGACTGCATATTTCAATTCATTATAAGAACAAATCCTTTCAAATTTCTACATGTAAAAAAGAAGAAAATCAGAACAACTTCTGTAACCTTAAAGGACAATCCTGTATCTCAACCCCCCTTTACAACCAAACCAGAAAATCCTGTATCTCAACCAATTGTTTGAAAACTTGTTCAGGTCCTTGAGGATGAAAAAAACTCTGATATGTTAATTTCCAACTCAAAAAGGACAACAAGCTGTTGAATTCCATGGAAGCAAAACAATGGAAATAGCCCAAGCTTTGTGACTATAATAGCAAACTGTGTAAATCTCCTTCAATTCCTACCACTTTTTACCCAGTCATATCCATCCAATTGCAATGGTGGGTAGAGATCTTTGCACAAATGAACTGAATGAAAATTAGAACTATCACTCCTCCTAGCATCCATCAAATGCCTCTGAATAGCTTAGCCTTGATTGACTGAGTCAGATTCATATAGCTTGGTTTATTGACATTAACCTCCACTAGGGTGTTGTCGGATCCCGGAGTTCCAGATGCTGATGAAGTTGAGGTGGTGCTTTCATCATATGGAAATTCAGAACACGGATCCGAAGACGAGCGAGTGATTTTGCTAGCTATCAGAGGTTTTGCAGATACCCTTGTTGAAACATTGTTTCGTCTAACTTTTGTTGAGTCGTGTTCAGAAGAATCTGAACTAAACCTGACAGAATATTCTTCATATTTCTTAGATATTGGACTCTTCTCTGATGGGTCAGAGCCGAATTCTTCCAACAGCCTGCTTTCCCATGGCTTAGCTGCCATCCAGCCTTCTAACCAGCTCCATCCTGGGCTGTCCTTATCCACCATGGGAGAAGACACTGGCTTGTTTGATCTTGAATATGAGCTAGGCTTTGATCTCAATTGCTGAAAGCAAAACATTATAAACTTTTACCAAAAATACAAAGGAAAAAGCCAACACCCATATGATATTTTGGATTCATTACCTGTTGAGAGAGGGATTATGAAATTGCTCTCCCCCGCTTGATGGCTCCTTCTTGCTTCAGTTGTAGCTTTGTTTTCACTTCTTCCATTGTTCCAGGACTGTCACGCCATCCAGCCTGTCAAATGCCAAATACAAGTTGTGTTCATTCATTCATTTACTTCTTGAACTGCACTATGTACACAATTCATATCAAACAGCATATCATACCTCAGCCTGCTTGATCGGATCAGCTTGGTTGCGCTGTTCATTCTGCGCAGCCTGTGCTTCCAAGGATGCCTGAACACTTGTAGCCCTCACTCGAGCCTGAGCTCGGACCAGAGCCTGCATGCGGCTTGCTTTCTCACCTTCCGGCCTCTAATGCTTTCAAGGCCCTCAAAGCCTGTCTTGCCTTCAATCATCATATTACCCTCAAATTAGCAATAACAATATTTCACAAAGAGGAGTCAAATTTATAACAGCATGCTATTTCTTCAATCATGTCATTGTCATCTCTAAAACCCATTCAAATTTGATATCTAACAGTTCAAACAACAAACACAAACACAAACACAAACACAACTTCTCAAATGATTGAATTCCATTAATCCAATTGCAAGAGCTCTGACTCATTTTGCACCAAAAAGAATCCAAGCCTTGCATTTAGTAACAGTTAAATATACACACTAACACGTATATACATATAGGAATACACACACACGTGTGTTTGTGTGTATTAGTATATATAGACAGAGTAGCAAAAGCTGAGAAACCCATTTCCCAGGAAGGCGCGAAACATTGTTTGGATACGTATCGCAGCCCATTCTTGTCTGACTTCCATGAAATTCTTTGGTGGAGCCCGAACAACAGTAGCCATGGCAGCAGTGAACGCCTCATCCACCACAAACGAAGAATCAGACCTCTCCGACTCAGCCACGTGGCCTCCTTTCATGGCCTTCGACGACAGTGCGAGTCCACCTGAAGAACTCCTCCACAGCCTCCATTTTCCACTCTTATTGCCCATCTTTTCCTGCAAAAGAATCGAAAGAAATCCATTAGAATACAAAACAGAGAGAAGCAAAAATAGGAAAACAATTGATTGAAGAAGCACAGATTATGAATGAGTAATGTTAGCTTACATTGTCACATGTTTGAGTCTTCTTGAGACCAATCAATGACTTAATCCACTTTCCTGAACCACCCATTAGAGAGAGATACAGAAATACCTCAGTTTTTGAACAGAACAGAACTGTATAAACTTGAACCTTTCTGTTCTTACGAAGAAGACAAATTAAACAGAGCTCTAGTTAGTGCTTCAAACTCCAATATGATTTACCATCTGAACTTGGCATCTTTAATCCAATGTGAACTGCAGAAATGAGTCAAAATTTCCTTACTACTAAATTTTTTAAGCTCTAAGGCATGTCAAAATTGATTAAATCAGCCACAAATCCTCATCACAAAGTGACATTTCATCTTGGAAGGTATTTCACATAAATTTTCATGGAGTATGAGTCAAAATTTATCATATACATTGGTGCATTGAGTTTTCCAATTTGATTTATACTAGATTGATCTCTCTTTCCATCGTTGAACAGGGAGATTATTCATAGATAGAGCATTCTTGATCTTATTCAATATATATTCCTTGCATCACTATGATATGATATATCATTCTTGAAATTATTCTCATTAATATTCTTTGACTACACACACACATATATATATATATAACTGCTTACAATGAATGAACAATAAGAATCAGTCTATCGGATCAAATGTTGAGGAAGAGAACAACTGGTTCAGCTCAAGTCAAAGGACCTTCAAGGTCAAGAAGGAAAAAGAAAAGCTGTCAATGTTGAGTTAATCCCTTTATCTCCCTTATTAGTTAGCAGTGGGAACAGACAACCTTGCGCTAGGAAGCCCCATGCTAGCAATCCTTGCTCATAGGTGTATTCCCGGATTCAAACAAGCACTGTGCTTTAAGGTTGTCCTTAACGGTTTCAATGTTGTTTGCATCAGGTGATTCAATGTTAGGTGGGAGGCCTGTTCTAGACTCCGATTTCAGCTCTTCATTTGTGACACATTTCATTGGTGGGATGTCATCGTCTATTGCATATCTCTGCACAAAACAACCGTGAACATGGAATGCATTTTATAATAGCTGGAGTTTTAATTTCGAGTTCATGTTGATTATGTCATTATATATTTGAAAGAGGGTTTTGATAATAACCTTGACGTCGCTCAGGTCTACATTGTGTTCCTCGAGAAGGCTAATGAACTCCATAAAATTCTCTTCTGTTGGGCGATAATGACCACTGAATGGCCATGTAGCCTGAACAAAGATGAGAAATAAAAAATTTTTAAATTCAACATATAGATTATGCCACCAAATGTGAGAATTAGGTTCAGAGTACAACAACATGACAGTCACTTTGTGCCAATAATGCCAAAGATTAGCTTTATACCATCCAAATCATGTTCATTCTAGACTATACAGAATAATTTTGGCCTTCCTCAATACCCTTACTTGAAATATATCAAATCAAAGTTTGTCCAAGTGAATGAATGTTTATCCATGTGTATTTGTATGTGTGATACCTCAAGAACCCCATTATGGGCAACCAATCTTCCAGATGTAGTGGTAGCGCCTCCTGCTAGAAAACTGGAGTGCTGAAACTGGCCTTTCTTCTTCTCCCCAACATACAAATTCCTCGATGTGCTGAGGACAAATATCCACTTTGAACCCTCAATGGTATCCACAAGCATCCCACTTTGTTTGTAAACAAGCTTCCCATTGTCTACAATCACTTCATATGCTTTCCTCTCTTTCTGCAATAGTTTCAACAAAGACCAAATCAATAATTCACATCAACCCTCTACAATAAGCCAATATATGAACATACATGGTGTGATAAACAATGATGGGTTTTTTTTTTTTTATATATATATATATATCTAACATCCTATATTTTAACTTCCCTGCAAAAAAAGTGTTGTCTCTTGACTCTCTTCGATCTTACTCTGTTCTATACTTGTGTCTGAACTTGGAAGTTGATTCTTAGGCATTCCTATGTCCCTTATCATATTATAGGGATGCTTTGTTTATCGGAATAGTACTGATCTTAATGTAATTTTGTATCTGTAATATGACAATAGATACATACCGGTCCAAGATATACGACACATTGATGCTGCAGATCATTCCTTGGGCATTTCTCAAGATTTACTTCTTTACCGTCTCCTATATCCAACCTTCATTTTCAAAGTGAAAGGATCAATACATCAATATTAGTATTTCGTTTAAAAAAAAAATTTGTGTGAATAATGAATATTTTATGAAAGAAATTAGATTTACCAGAAAAAGAAAGGCTGTGACCTCTAACTATCAAACCAGACATCATAGTACATGTGTAGATTGAGTCCATAACGATGGCGTGGATCAATCTGTGAAACATAGGAAAAACGTAAACCTATATCTTTTCTTTTCGGTTGAATAGCACATAATATGTGGTGTAAAAAGTGACTTTTTTAGGTTTTCGAATCATGAATTAATGTGTCAAAGTAAGATTAAGTACATATTCAAAGAATTTTTTTGGGAGCCTGATAATTCATGGAAAACAATAAGACAAATACAGCCCAAAGAAGTATCTTAACAATGTTTTGGAACAGAAGTAACAAAATATAGAATGGGTATTCTATTATGCTTACAGCCTCAAGCTAGTGTCTGACTGCTAGCTTTTGAGCCTTCTCATCCTTGGACAAACCCTTTCTCACCTACAATCACAAAGTCTTATACTAATACTAAAAAATATACAAAATAAAAGATGTTGCTACAAAATGTAGGTAGTTATGTCATGTTCTTTGGTCTTGGTCAATATTCAAAATAAGAGAAGTCCTGATTTTCTGTCTAAAGTAACAGATTTTTGTGTTTCTAGAAACCAAATTCCCCCATCTTTGAATTGAATTTAGAATGATTTTCAAACTCTTCTTCCCATATAAATAAACTTTGACTATTTAGAAATGCACCAAAATACCTTAGCAGCTCTAGTCCTAGCCCGTGCCCATCGCGAAACAGCACTTTCTGGTTTCTCAATGTTAAAGAATGATATAGAACACCTCTTAACAGCTGCAAAGTCTAATGCCTTCCACCTTCAAAAATTGAAAGAACCATTGTTGTGAGTTGCGCTGTGCGGAAGCGGTTACGAAAAGTATTTTAGAACCTAGAGGGGGGGTGAATAGGATCACTTGCTCGTTTGCTTAATTTTTAATTAATTCAATTTTAAGTCCAATTAATCAAACAATTAAAGCAAGCAAATAAATAAAGTGCAAGTAAAGAAAAGAATGCACCAGATATACGTAGAAACCCAAGACTAAAAAAACCACGGAGGGAGGCGGCACGCCTCAGGAAACCAATTCACTATGATGAAGCAAAGTACAACAGACTCTGTCTCAGTCTCACACCCCTTTTCACTCTGTCAAGGATATGATGCGGAACACCTCAGGCTTATGATTGCAACAACACGTCCAACTGCTGCAAACTTCTGGCTAACGTCACCACCCTTATAGAAAGGTTGCTAGAAGAACCAAAATACTCAGCAAGTATTTTGTTCCCTTCGTAGTGCAATCTGGTCACCTTTCTTCCTCAGCAAGCAAGCAAGCGAAGAACCTTCAATCCAATATTCTGATCAGCAAATAGATTTGATGCAGTCTCTGAGCAGCTAATCAGAAGTAGAACACCATCTTAAATATCACTCGTGAAGTATGGATGTGTGTTCTTAAAAATATATAGCCCTAATTATATTGTATATACTTTCTCTCTCTAAAATAATATTCCAGGGCTTATTTGTAGAGAAAATATGAATACATATATATAGGCAAGGAAGTCCTAATTCTACTTGGAAAAGAAGTTGAATACCAAAATAGAACTTTCCTAGAAGTTTCAAACCCAATAGGAATCAGAATTTCCGTCAAAATCTATTTCCTATTTGGAACATGCTAAGTTGGACCGGTGCCAAATAAGTATGACCGGTGGGACTTTTTGAAAACCTGCAGAAACTAAACTGCCTTGAAAAGTTGGACCGGTTCTAAATATTGGGGATCGGTCCTACTTTGAAAAACCCTAAATTTTGCATTTAAACCCTGGTTTTTCAAAATAGGCTCGGAACTAAAAAGTACAAAGTGTCCTCACCATACTTACCTGTACTATATCGTGTTCTAACTGATTTATCAGCTTCCATGCACTTGAATATCAGCTCGAGGTTGTCGATGATCGATACAAAGAATAATATGAAAATTACAACCCGATCAATCAGGTTTTGATCACCGAAATATGCCAATTACAAATTTATATCTCACAATTGTGTCACACGTCCGACAAGTATTCAACAAAAAACCTCATTCTAAGGACTAAAGGCAGAGAACCAAGAAAAAAAGAGACTAATGAGAGAACAAACCAAAGCTCCTCAATAACAACAGCACAATCTGCAAGGTTTCTTCTAGTGTGATAACTCTTGTAAACTTTCTGCACTGTAAGTGCAGCTGCATTGAGCTCGCTAACTGGTTTTGGATAGAACAAAATAGAAGGCTCGGGTAAGTGTTTTTCAGGATTTGAGTTACCAGTCAATTCATCACCCTTGCTCCTTGAATCCAAATTTTCTTCATCCGAAACTAGATTCTTGAATGAAACAATTGTTTCGAGTTTTAGCTTTTTGGGATCCCATTTCTTAAGGCTTAAAGCTTCTTCAATGACCAATTCATCAGAACCATCAGATATGTTGTTGTTGTTTGAATCCCTTTTCTTGAAGCTCACTTTTCTTAATGTCTTTCCCTCTGTTGAATCAAAACTGATGGCCATACTATGACTGTCTCTACATTTTCCCTTGAATCAAATAGTCTCTGTTTTAAAATTTGTTTAGGGGAGGAGAAGAGTAAAGACAAGGATAATCCCATTGATTTAGAAGTGCTAAAACTTCAATAGGTGAGTGTCAACCGATCAACCTGCACAACAAGATACACAAATCAATAGATGTATAAATGTTTTACATGATTTTGTAGTTGGACCTAGCATGCTTATGAACATGAGATCTGTCATGATGACTGGACAGAGAACAATAGCATTGGGCATGTCATGATAGAACAAAACATGACTTGACCACATTCAAATGCAATGCATAATCATTGAATTTTGAACAACTAAAGAGAGAAAAATGAAGGTTTGTCACCTGAAATTCCAACACAATACTTCAAAATGTATGACATAGATATGAGTCTGGTAGCTTATCTCCTTTATATAGTACTAAAACCATATATTAGGACACAAACAAGAAGTCATGGAGAAACAAAGGAAATGAAGTCCACTGAAAATGGTACCTTCAAATACGTATTAGTAAAAGAATGTGTTCAAAGTAGAGTGGTTTTTGAAACCATCAAATGGTTTTGCTGAATGACAATGGAAAAAAGTGGTAGGCTTGTTTTCCTGCTGGCTTGTATTCACTTGAAGGGTTAAAAGCCTTTATTAATATTCTGTATTTTATTTTGGACAAAAAAAACTGGCAAATGATGATGGATTGTTAAGGTGTGCACTTGTGCTACACACACACAAATATGTGCGTATAGAGTGAGAGAGTCACAGAAACAAGCTTCGCATGTTCATGACTAATTATATAGCTTCATGAAAGATCAGAACAAGAAAAACTTTTTAACTAGAATTCTTTATGGATTGTTTCTTCCATTATTTTTCTTATTGATATTGATTGAAACATGAGTTCAAAGTTTCAAACTCAAACTTAAATAAATGAATCAAACAAGTTTATTTTTTGATTGTTGGGAATTAATCTCCTTTCGTTCGGCACAACAGAAGCATATCATTTCACACAAGCATATATGGAGATAACAATCAGACACATCTACACACAACACAATATTTTATATGGTCCACCCAACTCTAGGGCTAGAGATTTCACTATTAAAAAGAGAATATATAACACACGGAAAGTATGTCTACCACACACTCTTTCACCTTCTCTTGACATTTTTTCCCCAAAATTACATATACTCTTTCCTCTCCTCACAGCACTCACCAACCTCTTACATCTTTCTTCTCTCTTTTCCCCTTTAACCCTACATCTATTTATAGAGTCTCCAAAACCAATTCCTTTTTAAACAAGGATTCTCATACCTTGTCTAATAAGACGTTACCAATTCAATCACAACTCTAAAATAGATTTATACAACTTTCTCCCCAAGTCTTCAGCCTTACTCCACAAGTCTTTAGGCTTCCAAAACGGAAAAGGAAACCGCCGCAACTGAATTTGAGCCACAAACCCAACAATCTCCACCTTGGCTCAAATTCTATCAACGCGCTCTTCCATAGCTCGCATGTTGAGAAATTAATCCCCCTTCATTCAGCACAACGGAAGCATATCATCACATCAACAATCACACAATCATATATGGAGATAACAATCAAACACATCTATGCACAACACAATATTTTATATGGTTCACCCACTCTAGGGCTACGTCCATGGAGAGAGAGATTTTACTATATTAAGAAGAGAATACACAACACGCGGAACACACGCCTACCACACACACTCTTTCACTTTCTTTTGGCATCTTCTCCTAGAATTACATATACTTTCTCCTCTCCTCACATCTCATATATTTTTTCTCTCTTTTTTCCTTTAATCCTACGCCTATTTATAGAGTCTCCAAAACCAATTCCTTCTTGAACAAGGATCCTCATACAACAAGAAGTTACCAATTCAAGCACAACTCTAAAATAGATATATATAACTTTCTCCTCAAATCTTTAACCTTGCTCCACAAGTCTTTAGACTTTCAAAATGGAAAAGGAAACTGCCGCAACTGAATTTGAGCGACAAACCCAACACTGATCAATTGAGCAGAACTTATGTCGGACTTATTTTGATTTTAGCGTCAACCAAAAGGCTAACCTAACCTCATTCACCATCAGGTTTAGCTCAAGTTGGTTTTGCCCAACTTATATCCCTATTTTTAGGTGCCATTGCGTGGTACTACCATAAAAACCTGAATTGACATTATGGACTTTTTGACACCATTTTCATGAGCTTTTGCTTTTCATGCATGATATGTTAATTGATTTATGATGTTTTGTATAATCAATTTTTCCGTTTGATTGAAGGAAACGAATCTGACATTACGAAGATATAATTATATTCCTTGAAACATAGCATGACATGACATGGGGTGATATTGGCATATAATCAAAATGATGTGGTCTTATATTAAGTCACATAATTTTTTATATAGGTGTCGGTCTTGCATTTGGCGCGCTCTCTTGCTTCGTCACTCTTTCTTTATGATATAAAATTTATAACTTTCGTACTCTCCCTATGTGTGACTTAGGTCTTATAAATATATAAAAAAAATAATTTAAATAAATTTACTCTTGCTCAAGCCTTCAAGGCGAAGTTTGAAAATAAAACAATTTATTGTGGAACGTCTCTTCCATTAAGTAGCCTTAGATGATATTATAAAATTCAAATGTGGATTCTTTCAGTTCACTAAGAATTGAAAAGTGAATTACCTATATGTTATAGGTTTAAATATTCAAGTTGCACTCCTCCTTATAAGCACTTTTAGAGTACATGGTATTCAACAACCTGGTATCAGAGCCTGCCCAACACCTGCTCTGATAATTATAAATTAGGGTAAAGTACAAAAAAATCCCTAAACTATGTCCATATTTGCAAATAGCAAAATTTCCTGAACTATTATATTTTGTTACAAAAAGCTTCTCGTGCCTAGTTATTTTTCATTAAATGACCATAATGCTCTTTTTTATTGAATTATGCTTAACCCATTTTTCTTATTAAAATAAATTATTAAAAAAAATCATACTATTTTGATGACATATATATATATTTTTATCAAATTTGCATAAATTTACCTTTAATTAATTATTTTTTCAATAAAAAACTTAAGAAAATTTTTTAAAAACAATTTAAGTAATTTCTTAATTTTTCATGAATATACTACACGAAAAGAAGGTACTTTTTTATTTAAATAGTTTCCTAATTTTTCATGAATATATTGTATGAAAAAAAATTATATTTTTTACGGTAAAAAGTTTAGATCGGGCGTAATAAGATTTATAATAAATTATAAAGTTTTAATAATAAATTAATCATTTTAAAAAATGGTTAAATTTGATAGTAATTAAAACTTTGTGTATTTTTTTTATTGTTAATTATGACAGATTGATACCAATAATAAAATTAAAATAAATGGTATAATTAATATTTATACAAGAGAAATAATAATAAAGATAATTTAATAATAAAAAATAAATTTAATATGAATAGGTAAAACTGTCATGGAAATATTCTTAATTGCAACAAATGAATGATTTGTAATTTAAGGAAATTATTTGCAAAAAAGGCAATATTTAAGAAGGGTTATTTGCACTATATCTAATAAATTATCACTCACTCAGTTCTCACGATAGCCCACGCAAGTCGCGCTTATGTAAGCGTCGACTATTTTAAGGGAAGAAGCAAGAAAAAAAGAAAAAAAAATTCATGTAGTTGTTATATGAAGACAGAATTTACAAGATAAAATAAATTCAACAATTGTTTTCTATTTTAATACCTACGACTTAGGTTTTTCTTTCTTTGTTTTTTTTCTTTTTAATTAGTTTGTAAAGTTCTCACTTCTCAGCTTTTTGGAAACAGGCATTTAGGTCTACCGAAACACAGAGGGTTCCACCGGAGAACATTCGAATTTGAACCGAGACCATTGAAATTCTCAGCTGAACTTCAATGGCAGAACAAAGAGCCAAGCCAACAAACTCTGTTTCAGGTACAATTTCGTATTTATTCATTTCCCTCCATTCCTGTTATATACCACCACATCAATTGATTCTCTCAGTTTGTCATATAATCGATTCTAGCTGTAGACATTTTTTTTATATTTTATTTTATGGGTTTTGTGAAATGAAAGATACCCATGTTTGTTTGTTATGTTTCAGCGAGAAGAATACGTTCTGGGTAATTATTCCCAGTTATACCAATTCTTGTTATTTTGATTCCGCAGAGTTGGTTGTTCAAAGATTGTATGTGTTTTGATATTTTAAAAAGTTGGATGTCAATTATGGGCTTTGCCCAAAAATGATAATTTATACATATGGTGATCTTCACAGTCAAGTTTTGGATAATCTTCATTAGATGGCAATACTTTCTTTCTCCTTAGCTTTTATGACACTTTCATAGTTTTCCCTTAATTTGTTGACAATTCTGAGTTTTCGTTCCATTTAGTAAAGGAATAACAATTTAACTTTCAATTCTACCAAAAAATATTCTTTCTAAGTATGTTTGTTGCACATATTATTACTTACAAATGGTTTCCTTTTTCTCTGAGATTAGTTTTGTACTTTAGTTATGTAGTGAAGCTTCAAAAAGAAGTTCAGGTCTTTTGATATGCTTCCCATTTTGTTTTTGAATGTAGAAGAGAAAGATGTAAAATCGCCGAATTTGTTTGAAGGAGGTAAGGAAGAGATTGAGGCGGTAATCCACACTCAGAAATCATCTAGTCATCACAAGGAAACACATGGGACAAGTGAGGACATTAATGAGAAAACCCCGATCAATGTAGTCAAAGGCCCAAATGTGTTTGAATGAGTGAAGGAAGAAATTGAGGCTGTGTTTGAAGCTATTCACCCTAAGAAATAATGCACTAGTCAGTTGTAAGTTGACTTCAAAATTGATCGAGAAAGTCGGTTGAGGCTTTCTTCCAAGGAGGTCTGAGAAAAACCTGTTTCCTTTGGGATTAAAAAGAGGATCCTAGTGTGCCGCTTATTTGTTGTTTTGGTAAGTAAGTTTAAGTTCTATGTAACTTCTTGGGATTAAATGGTGCATATGATACAATCTTTTTGATTTATCAATTGTGCTCTTTGAGACATGGAATATGATACAGCCTATTTGATTTTATCAATTGTGCTCTTTAATTAAAACAAACCTTGTTGAATCCATCATAATCGTTATCATGAAATCAATTATGAATTCTATTTCTTGTAGAAAGTGTTTGACATGGGGTGATACTGACTTCAAGCAAATTCATTTTCTAATGTAGCAGCATTGCTATTTTAGCATTTAAAGCACATGAACACATTCTAACATGGCTTTTGTATATGTCAGTAGATTGTTCCTTAAAGTTGTATCAACCAAATATTGCTCGTGTCCAGCACTGATACTTTTGTACGTGTCACTCTTATTAGTCAAAGCCATATTTACCTATAAAGAGAGAGTTCTATCAATCTTGACCTGTTTCCTATCAGCCGAGGGCCTGTGGCATGAAATGAGTCTTGCATGGTTTATTTTATCACTACTGTTGGCTTGAAGGTTTTTTGGTTCAAAAATCCGAACCAATTGATTGATTATAATATGGCTACACAATATGGTTTCAACCATATTGGTACCTTGATATCTAATTACATTGAGTGAGTTTGTCATGGTTTACATAGCATTTGAGCTGTGGTAGAATTTGGACGACTCATTTTTCTCTTAATTCTTGGTTTACTTGCACACATGAGCAATTTAAGATGATGTTTTTTTTTAAAGTTCTTTTTTCTGGCCATTTTGCTAGCATCTGTGGTGAGGGTGCTGTTTACCTATAATGATTTTTACTTAAAAACAGTATGCTTGGTTTAAGTTGCTATAATTGGCAAGACATGCAATTACTTCATTCATATATTTATATATATTTGTTATCCTGTGTGATTGCGAAATGCAATTCTAGTGGTTTTCTTTCTTGATGAGCTTCCTAATCTTTAAGAATTAGTTTTTCATAATTCTTTGTGGCACTCTTCAGGGCTAAGAACAGGAGCTTGGATTTCTCTGTGCTCCAATTCTAGTGTCATAATTTTTTGGGGCACCTTGAACTCTATGGAGAGGGAGGGGGTGGGAACACACACTGTGCTGTAAGCAATGAAGGGAAATGGTGGTTGAGGAAGCTCATTCCAGGATAGAATATCCAAGCCAAGTGTGATGTTTTTTTTCTCTTTCTTTGGAACTATTATATTAAATTAATGGATTTTTCAAGGGAGAAATTTTTATGTACTCTCTCTCTCTAGTTTCAAAGAACTTGATGGATGAATGACTTGTAATGGATTCTTCAATGCAATTTAAAATCATGATTCATGAATGACTTGTCAAGGATTTCAAATGGAAATTTCAGTTTTCCATTAACAGCTGTTTCACGCCGTGTGTATTTCTGTTAGTTGAGGGGGTGCATTTTATAGTTCAAAAAGTTATTTGAAATCCGTTGATAGCTGAGGCAGTTTTTATGCAATTTATCATTTTTTATTTACTAAAAAGAACCAACACCCCTGTCATCGACAAAAGAAGAAAAAAAGGGAAGAGAAACAATAATTGGGCTAGTTAATGGGGCCACTGGCTTAATCTCATCTTTAATGGGCCATTATATAGTCCAGTATGGCTAATCTTACTCTGGGCCTCTAAAACGATCTGGTCATGCATAAGAGTCCATTAGACGGATTGGTAAAACATGTTAGGGATTGATAAGTGATGACAACTCTCTATCTCTCTAGGGTTTAGCACTTCACTGAAACATCACCATTTCTTTCTTGGCCAAAAATATCGTTTAAGACCCTAATGCGCATCGGAGTTTCGCTGATGAATCGATTATTGAATCCAATGCTTCTTAAAAAGAGCTCCGATTCGAGCCATCTCATTGCGTCCCACGGACCTGAAATCACTCCAAAGCTTTTCCCACCATCCCTATCCAACTTTCAAACCTCTCTCAGTTTGCTCCACGACGATGACGAAACCCTCAAAAGATTAAATTTTGTTGGATTCTTGTACCCCTGCGAACTTCCTTCTCTCCGATTCTTCTTACCAGATGGTACTCTCTCTCTCCTCCCTCTACACATTTAAACGTATATATGTTTGACATATAGGTGTATTTTGATTGGCTGTATGGTAGAATTTGAATGATCATTTTCTTCTTAGAATACGAATTGAAAGGTGTTCACTGTGATTTCGTGACGATTACTTTAAATTGAGAGTATTTGAATTTTTTTTCTTCTGATTTTTATGTGATATTGGCTTATTTTGATCAATGTTTAATTGTTATGTAACTGATGGGTTTTGCTGTACTAGTTGTCTTGGAAAATTTCAATTACCACCCTGTGAATTCTGGAAGTCAAAAGGTGCTGGTTCATTCCATTCCTTTGCTTGTATGGATCATTCAAGATCTCAACTTAAGTTCATTTTGCACATTGCATCTTTTGAATAAAACTCTAAATTATCCTCACTAATGGCCTCTTGCCATTAAAAAGTAGAATAGCCAAAAAAAAACTTGTAGCAGTTGGGAAAAGGCTCTGTTGAGTTGAGTTGTTGTTGTAGCACAGTGATTAACTACTGTAGTGGCATTTTAAAGGAATGGATGAGGATAGATGTTCAATTTGCTGAGGGGGTAGGGGCAGGAGAGGGATTAATGGGGACTAAACTTCTGTTAAGGGTTTCTATTTGATTATTTTTCCATTTGTATGTGTCCATGAGTTTTAGTTTTGGGTGGGTTGGTTTTATAGAGGCTGCTTGTATTTAGTGTTTTAAGATACCATAGAAAGGAATAGGTTTCAAACATAATATGTGAGTTCCACCAAAAGGTTTAGGTTTCAAACAGATTGTCTGAGTTCCACCAAAAGATTTACTTCTTGATGATGAAGCTATGAAGGAATCAAGTATAATTAATTAGTATCTTCAAAGTCATGATGTGTGTACCAATTAAACTCACAATTAAAGGTATTTTAAAGGATGACAAAAACATTTCTAATGATTTTAAGTGGAATAGGTATTGAAATTTTAGTTAAAATAATATTTTCTTTAGAAATAAATGAAATTGCATTTTTGCCTTCTTTTTTTTTTTTTGTAGTTTTTCAAAAAAGTAATGATTTTGAAATAATTTGTTGGTTTTCAACCCTAAATAATGATTCTTCATATTTTGCTTAAAGTGCCATGAAAACTCTTTAAAAAAATTTATTTTGAAAAAATGCAAAAACTGGATTTCGTCATAATAATGACGGTGTCCTAAGCCAATTTTAGCAAAGTTTTAGAGTTTACCTTAATTAATGAATTTTTTAATATTGGTTAATTATATGTTTCTAACAAAAATAGGATTATTAATATCCTAAATGCACACATGTAAAATTATTTTTGATTATAGCATATGAATACATAGTAGGATAATCGTGAATTGAGCCAATAGTGTACGTACGAATTAGTTTACAATTTACTTTAACAGTGTACGTGCGAATTAGGTCTTATTTAATGACTACTGTAATCTTAAACTTGAAAAGTAATTGGGGCCAAAAAAAAAAAATTAAGAATATAACGATATATGGTTGGAGTGATACACTAGAGTTCGTTAGCTAAAAAAGTTAAACACTTCAGAATAACAATTATTGTAAGAGCAATGCTGTGGGATTCTCCCCATACACGAAATGTCAATGGTATTATCACTTGCCACATCATTCATGAAGGCAATTCATGATAAAATTTCATGACGTTTAGCATTTCCCTTATTTTAATTATATAAATCGGGTTGTTGGGTTTTTGTGATTTAGTTCAATATATAGTGCAAGCTTCTTATATGCCAATCCAGGCCCGACCTGAGATTCAATATATACCCGTCCTAGTTACAGCCCTAATAAAACCCTAGGATTCTACAAACTTTTCTAATTGCCTCCTCTCTCACTTTGATTTTTGTTTGCATCAATTTTTTTGGACATCTCTTTACTTTGCTTGGCGAGTTGTGAAGTTAAGATTATTGCAGATTTCAGTAAGTTATTTTGATTATATATATATATCATGAGGAGAATTTACGGTTATTCGGGTCGGGTCGGGTCGATGCAGGTTGAATCGCCTCGTTTAACCCGTGTAACCCGTTTAGCGTTAATATTTATTAATTTATTTAAAAATGTAAAAAATATAAATCTTAATATTGTAAATTTGTTTTAGAATGTTAAAAACATGTAAACATATATTTTCACACTGTTTGTGCTTATATATATATATTATCTTCTAATATGTTATAATTCTTTCTTTCTTTCTCTAGCTGTTTGGTAACCTAGAGCGATGGATAAAGGCGGCGATGAAGGAAGAGGAGAGAGTTAGCAGGGAGACAGAGAAGGTGATGGAATGGGTGAAACAGGAATCAGCCAGAACGGATGTTTCTGTAATCAACACTGTTGTAAGAGAGGATGATGAACTAATCAAATAATAGGCTATGATTTTACATTTCTTCAAAAGAGTTCTCTTGATTTTTGTGGCAAGAACATGTTTAAAATCCTCTGTTTTCAGAATCAATTTTTTCTATTAATCTTTTATGCATAATTGTAATTGGAATTCAGCTGGTGTGTTATTCTGTTTCCTTTCCAATTTATTTAAACATCTCATCAGTTATCAGTTGTTTTGTCTCAAGATATAGGTCCTATTTGTTGGTTATGTCAAATATTTTAGACTTAAAAAGACCAAAAATAAAAATTGCCATAGAATCTCCCCAACAAGATTGTTTTCCTTAATTTCTCGTAGTAAGGTTGTGATAGGACATGTAAAATGAGTCCTTGGAGTAAATTAAGCATTCCCAAAGGTTTTGGAATCCTTTATGTGCATATATATATATTTTTTTTAAAGAAAACTTTATGGATAAATCTCATATTTTGCAGGTTCATAATGGAATGTAGTCCTACAGAAGTTGAAGCACAATAGGGAGATTCCGAGTGTTTATATTCTGGACCTCATAGTTCATATGAGGAGGAGGAGCAGGTAGAGACTACTCCGAAACAACTTAGGAGGAAAACTTTTGGCCCTTCACTTTCCTTAAAGGTTCATAAACACAACGGCCAGATTGTTTTGAGGCGACTCTATATATGCCAGTGATTTAGTAGTATTCCTAGATATGTGACATTATTTGTATATACTTTGACATGATTTTTTATTCTTATGCAATGTGTGAACGAATTAGGGCAGCATTGGTATATTTGCTTCCAACTTCGCCAACTTTTTAGGGACAATTGCACGCAATGGAAGGGCAGCTCTGGTGTTGTATGATGATTGGCGTAATGTCCCTGATAAAATTAAAGAAGACTCGTGGAATAAGTCATGGTAAAACTTCTAGTATTATCTATTTAGGGTTTGGGGTGTCTTATATTGCAATATTATCAGCAATATTGGCAGATAAATTTGCTGCTGCTTGAATTTTACCAGAGTAAATGTTGTTCTGGATATTTTTCGAGTTATTACAAAGACGAGGGCAGCAAAATTCTTCTTTCAGTGATTGTAATAGATATGAAATATTACATCTAGGCAGTTGGGGGCATGAGTTCATAAAGTTCTTCCTTTGATAAAAGTTCGTAGTTGATCTCACCTTTGCATATAAGTTTATAGTAATGTATACATAATATATATGGAATTATGAGCAGGGTTTACTTAATCATTATTAGACTATTAATACAATCATTTAAATAATTGGCTAATGTACCACCTCAGGTCGTGAAGGACCAGTGGGACTATCTAGTCAAGGGTTTGGAGTTCAGAGGAGGGGGAGGTAATGCTTAGGGTAATGCTTATGTTTCCAATGATGATACATCATGTGATATATTATGGTTGTATGATGCATTTAGTAAAGCATGTTTATTTATATATGCTATATGCAGTATGTGGTATGCTAAGCGTTGGGCATGATTTATTTGACTATACAGTGTAGGTGAATGTTACATTAAGTGTCACATAGTATATGTAGTCATATTATTATTGCCTAGAGATCCTAGTTTTGGGGATTTGGTAAGCCTGGCCAGAGGTTTGAGCTTGGGTAAATTTACAATATTTGAGATATACGGGTTGTAATAAACTCTGGTTGTGGGACTCTAGGACTTTGAGAAAGGTCTAATGTAGTGTTTTTCATGTGAAAATTTTGAGAAGTGATTGTGGTCATAGGTATGACCCATAAGGGATACTTGGTGACTTATATGCGTTGGTTGATGTGGGTTGTGTTAGGATGGACAATTGGAACCGAATGTGTGAGGACAAGGAAGGCATATTGCCGGGGTTGGGCTAGTGAGGGAAAATGACCCGATCGGACATTTTTCTTTGATTAGCAATTTTCTTACAATGTGTTGGGTCCAAGTAATTATAGAGTTGACTCGTTGGGTATTGACCGGTAAGGAAATAAGGCTTTGGTGTTTTTGAGAATAAAAGATTTTTACTCATAGATGGGTATATGACTGAAAAAGGTTTGTGTAACGTGTTACCGGAATATACAGTTATAGATAAACAAGAAAAGTACTTATCAAATGGTTCATGATAATAAGAGTATGTTAGTTTTAAACCACTCTTGAGATTATGTATTTTGGTACTTGTTAGAGTACTTGAGAAAATAGTTTGAGGTTCTCGAAAAGTTACAGATTTTGGATTTGTCATCATTCCTTTTATTGAGTGCTTGTCTTTTTCTCTAGCATCATCATGAATAATATTTCTTAAAACCAGGTTGGAAACACTTGAACAATGGTTGATGATCAAATTGTCCTATGCAATCCAGCTCTCCAACTGTTCCTAAGACGATGAAATGAAGTGGAGAGTAACACATGGGTGAGGGCTCATTCATGATATTGGATCTGAGTTTCAACCAATGCTCGATTAATGAGTAATATAATTGAGTTAAATTGTGATGCTAGTAGTGATCAGTAGTAGAGGATTTGATTGATTTTCCTAGATAATATTTATATAGTCGTTACTGTAATTCTTATAATCATCTTAAGACTGCTTGGATATTCTTTATTTAGATTATTTGCAAAATTTATATATTACATATAACTCATATATAGTTCATTTGTTTAATCCCTCTAGTTAATTTGACCTCAGTCCCTCAATCCAGAAGGATTTCACCATCAGTCTAACCCGCATGACTTTGCCCTTTGGACCTCTAATCTGATTTTTAGAGAGTTTTGCATTGTTTTTATCCAATTAATTGGTAAAATTAAAGAAAGCTATTTATTATCAATCAATCATCATGCTCAACACATTCAACCATACCTAATTTAAAATAAATTAAAGCACGCACAATGAACACAGATTTTTACTTGAAAAACTCTAACGGGAAAAACCACGGGACCTAGTCTAGTCAGATCAAAATTCACTATAAGAAGAGATATTATCTAAGTTAACAGTTCGAACCCATAATCCCCAGTTACTCTTAATACAGACTGATCCACCTAACTCAACTCCGAGGCTCTAGGCACACAGTCCGCTCCATTGACAGACTTCGCTCCTCACAAATCTGTCTTTTCAACAGCAATTCTAGTATCTGAAATAGTTATCCAACCAATCTCAGTTGATTGATTGTTAGTGTTGATCTCTAATTCAGCTCCGTAGCAATTTAGATGTCAGCACTCATATATCACACTCACCAATCTAATGCAATCTGATTGATGAATGCTTAAACAAATGTATGCTCAACAATGCTGAAAATATCTCTAAATTAATAGTAGAGTTTTTATATACAAAATAAAGTTATAGAAAGAACTTGGTTTTAGTGTTTCAACCCCAAATGGAAACTGTTGTTTAGGACGAATCAGTTGATTGAGAGTTAATGTTGATTGATTGATATGCAACTAGTGGCCTTCAATTGTTCGGTTGGTTGATCAAAGCACCATGTTATCTATATTTAGAAAATTTTCAGTTTTAGCAAGTTCTCAAAAGCACTTTTATGCAATTCAATTGGGATTTTCCAAAATCAAAACATAATCATGAAACCCTAATATATGAATGCATGAACCCTAATTTTGCTGCGTGCATATATACATGTCAAATTACATTGAATTCCATCTTTGACCATGACCAAGAGGTAACTAACTTGACACTAACTTCTAAAAATCTAGCTAATCTAGCAATAAAAAATTAAATATATAGACTCTAATTTTGATCCATGAAATATGCCAATATAAATCCTCTTGACCTAAAATTGCTTTTGATTATTAGTCTGAGAAATATGGGATTGTTACCTAGGACTCTGATACGTCAGAGTATGCACGGTTAATTAGACCTAGAGAGGGGAGCGAACAAGTCTTGTGGATATTAATCTGCAAGTATCTATTCAAATTACTGATAAATTACTTAAAATCCAGTTAATTAGTTTGTTTATGTATCTCAAAATCATTTTCAGAAACACATAAAGCAGTAACTAAAACAAAGAAGAGATATAAGATTCTTTTTGTGGAAAACCCTTGAAGGGAAATAACCATAAAACCTCATCCAGAATCCACTTTGAGAAAGAGGTTTACAACTAGGTTATCAGATTCCACACCTAGAATCACCTAGTCCCTCCTGATTCAAGACTTACGCAAGGTCTCCTCATTCCTTCCAGCTGCTGGTCAGTTAATAGACCCGCTCATCACGCAATCCACTTCTCCGTGGTTTGTTCAACCCTTGGTCTTGAAAGTACTCGGTTGAATTGTTCTTTATATGTTGTCACTGATATGCTCCTAGCTTTGAATCCTTAATATTGCATGTTTCTATGGGAAACTCTAGATTGAATCTCAAAACTCTCTCACAAAAAATACAAATTCTATAGCTAGATTATGGAGAGACTCAATATATGATCCTAGACGGACTATAACCTCCTATCTATAGTTAATATAGGAGTCCCTTGTAGAATAAAAGTAGTCATTTTAGATATATGTTTTGAAGGAGTTTCGAAAAATATGGTTCTGCACAGGTCGATCGAGTGACTTTGGCCATTTGTTGATCAATTGAGATTTCAATTGGCACGTACAATCCAAGGTTCGATTGATTGAGCTTTCGATCAAGCTATTTTGGACTTCAATATATTTTGATCGAGGTATTGATCGAGCTATATATATATATATATATATATATATATATATATATATATATATTTGTAAAAATCTCAAATTCAAAATCCTCATTTGAAGTCTTTGAGAAAGCTTTGGATAAAAACCTTAATTTTGAAAAACATGAATAAAACATAGGCTGAGCCTTTTTAAATATCAAATCTAGGTCGAAAATGGTCTCTAAGTCCTAATTTACCTTTAACATAGATATGTGATTTAAGTCTTGAGATATTTATGGTGTGTTCTTCGTTAATCTACATCTCCATCATCTTTTGTGATTGTAGACAAATGACTCACAGTGTTAACACACATTATGATTGAAGTTTTTAGTAGGAATTTTCCAATATGACTCATAAACCTAACAGTCTCTAAATGTGAAACTGAATTTTGAGTCATCAGATCATATAGGAAAATATAAAAAAATTAGGAGTTATCAAACCTGCAGTTTATTGGCCCCTACTATAATAGATTTACAATAGGTTTCTAATCTTAGTAGAATATGAAAATTAGAATAGTCCAGTTCTGTTTCTTTCCTTACTTCCTATTGTTGTTTGCAGTTCTATTAACCTGCAACCAGGATTTAGTAATTACTAAACTTTAAAAAATTTATTTCAGTATGCCTAATCGTTTCCTCCATAAAAGTTTCAATTCTATCTACCAAAAACAGAAAATAAATCAGTGTTCAAAAATTACCATTCATAGCCCCAGAACATCCTTTGTTTGCCAAAAAGTTATGTTATAGTAGTGATTCATGTATTTTGGACAAACAATAAGATATAGTAGTGATCCATATGTTTTGTTTTGTTCTGTTCAAATTATATTATTTGTTGTTCTATGGTAGGTCACAGACCTAGTATAAGTGTGAGGATGACATCCTCCTCCTTTTCCTCCTCCTCTCTCCCATCTTCACCTTGTAGAAGTAGGAAAAACAAAAGTCTAATTGCTTTACAGTAGGTTCTTAATCTAGTAGAAGTATGAAAAGAACAGTCCAGTTCAGTTTCTTTCCTTCCATTTGTTATTTGCAGTTCTATTAACCTGCAACCAGTCTTAATAATTACATAACTTTAAAAAAATTATTTCAGTATGCCTAATTGCTTCCTCCATCAAAATTTCAATCCTATCAACCCAAAAACACAAAACAAACTAAATTAATGTTCACAAATTACCATTCATAGTCCCAGAGCAACCTTTATTTCATCCCCAAAACTCTCATCTAGCAAGATTTATCAACCCTAATCCTTACCCTACATTTTGGATTTTATCTTAATTAGCACCAAAAATCCTACAGTTAAAATACTTGCTGTTCATAATTCCACTCATTTATGAGATTGCTCATGAAATGTAGGTAAGTGGAAGTGCGCTTGACCGTTACCCAAGGCTCTGATGAATCAGAATGTGAGCAGTGCAATAGGCCTAGAAGGGGAGTTGGGGTGAATAGGACTTATGGACAATTTTTTGCTTTTAACTAACTTTTCAATAATCAATTACTCTAATTCAAATTCCAGTTAGTTATTTTGTGAGAATTAATTATCAGTTAGTGTATATTATGTAGTTATTCTATATATTGGTGTTTCCTTATTTAGCTAGGAATTAGTTGTGAGATTGATTATATAGTTGTCAAATTGATTCTGATTGATTGTATGATTGACTATCCTAAAATAGAATTGTGTATAATGTATAAATACCCTTGAGATATATGAAAAAGATAAGTAAGCCAATTTTTCAATTTGGTATCAAAGCGTAGGCAAAGAAATTCCGCTGCTGCCTTTTTTTTCTTTCTTTTTTCCGGCTGAAACCCTAATCCCGAAGAACTCCAACTGCTGCCATTTTATACAAGTAATTCTGACAGCAAGAAGCCTTCCACGGTGACCATTCATGAGACTTCCTTTCTAATTCCTTCTATTAAATTGGATGGTGCTAATTATCGTGTTTGGTCTCAAATTTTGGAAATGCATATTGCTGGCAGAAAGAAGAAGGGCTATATTACAGGGAGAAAGGTTGCACTCGCAGAGAGTGATCCAAGCTATGATGAATGAGAGGCTGAAGACGCTCTAGTCAAGTCTTGGCTCATCAATTTCATGGCTGACAAGCTGATGTCACACTTTGTGCAGTGTGGAACGGCTAAGGAGGTTTGGGATGCGGTCAAGATGAGCAATCTGAATGTTTCTAATTCTTCACAAGTCTATGAACTGATGAAGAAATCCTTTCAATCACGTCAGGGTGGTCGCCCTCTTGCAAAATATTACAATGAGTTAAACTCAATATTCATGGACCTTGATTATCGTAGGCCAAATGATATGACGTGTCTAACTGATTGAGAAACAAAGGAAGCGTACCGCTGATGATCGGGTCTATATGTTTCTTGTAGGACTTGATCACAGTTTGAATCAAGTTAGCAGTCATGTATTGACCACCTCTCCTTTACCAAGCCTGGAGGAAGCCTATTCTCTTGTTCATCGTGAAGCACAAAGAAAAGTCACCATGGGAATGGAAGATCACTCTGAGGCCTCCGCACTGGCTGTCCAAAGGAATAATACTCGGCCAACATTTTTTGCTCCTTCTACTGACTCTTCTTCTCGCTTTTGCACTCACTGCAACAACATCAAACATACAATAAATGTTTGTTGGAAGAAGCATGGTTATCCAAAGTGGTATAAGCTTAAGCAAGTCGAGAGAAAAAATAAGAAATCTTCTCAAGTTGCTCTCTCCGCCACTCCTCCTACTTCTGCTTCTCATGTTTCTTGATTGTCTTCTCAAGAAGGTAATTCTGGTTCGGTCTTTATTTTTGTTGCCTCTAATACTTGGGTTATTGATTCAGGGACCACTGATCATATGACTAGTAAATCTTCCTTGCTCGACTCTCTAATACAGTCACCTGTTAAGTCTGTTCAGGTTGCTAATGGGACTCCTATGCCAATTTCAGGGGCCAGGAATGTCTCACTTTCTCCCACTCTCTCCATGTCTTCTGTCTTACTTGCGCCCAATCTCTCTAATAGTCTTCTTTCCATTAGCAAGATTATCAAACATATTAATTGTTTTGTAACCGTTCACTCTACTCATTCTGTGTTTCAGGACAATCATATGAAGATGACGATTGGAATTGGTAAGGAAAGGGGAGGACTTTACTACTTGGAGGGGGCAGGGGAGTTACAATCTGAATCTAGCCGTGATTTTCAAGTAGCAAGAGAGACCTCTGATAGAGAGAAGATTCTTTTATGGCATTGTCAGTTGGGTCATCCATCTTTTCTTATTTAGAACTTTTATTTCCTCAGTTGTTTTCGGAATGTTTCTCGGAATGTTTCTGTTTCTAGTTTAAGGTGTGAACAATGCATTTATGCTAGAAATCATCGTGTACCTTTCAAAGTAAGTTTCAATAAAAGTCCGATTCCTTTTACCTGTGTTTATACTGATATTTGGGATCCTTTTTCTACTCCTGCTTTGGGACATAAATATTGTATCTTTTATTGATGACTGTACTAGGGTGAGCTGGGTATATTTGCTGAAGTCTAAGAGTGATGTTATACACGTTATCCCTCAAATTTCCAAAATGATTACCACACAATTTCATACTCAGGTTCAGGTCTTTCACTCCGATAATGGTCGTGAGTTTGTGAATCAGTCTCTTACTGATTTATTCAAAGAACGTGTACATACACGCCACAACAAAACGGCATAGCAGAGCGTAAGAACCGCCACATTCTAAAGGTGGCCCGGGCTTTATGCTTTACTATACGTGTTCCCAAACGTTTCTGGGTCGAGGCTATTATGACCGCTGTCTTTCTCATCAACCGAATGCCTGCTTGTATCATTAACTATCAAACTCCTTTGAGAATGTTATCACGGTTTCACCCTATTCCTTCTGCTTTAAATCTTTGTCCTAAGGTTTTTGGTTGTGTGTGTTATGTTCATGTGCACTCTCATCAAAGGGATAAGCTTGATCCCCATTCTCTTAAGTGTGTCTTTCTTGGATACTCTAATTCCCAAAAAGGCTATAAATGATTTCATCCTCTACAGGAAAATAATATGCATCCATTGATGTTCAATTCTGTGAACGGGAGTCTTATTTTTCTGGAGATGTGTCTCTGGTTCCTCTTCAGGGGGAGATTAGTAGTAAGGAAGAGGAACGATTATGGTTAAAAGAGAAGAGGTTATGGATTTCGGGTCTGGGGGAGGATTCAACTGATTTGGGTAAGGGAGGAGTCTTTAGATGCTCCCAACCCTATGGCATTTAAGTCTGAACCTGAGGAAAGAAGAGGTGAAAGACCAGCCTAGATGTTCTAACAGGGTTATACAAGGAAGAATAAGGATGCTACTGTCATATCCCCTCCAAGCTCCAATACTCCTCTTGATGATACTACCATGCCATCGGATGACTCTTCCAAGACTACTCCTAAGGTACATGTTCCTTCTCCTTTAACTTCCGAAACTACTACCTTAGATCCACAAGGTAGTGATCAAGGTAGGAGATATCCTCTTCGTGATCGCAAAGAACCTAATAGGTTGGGTTTCTCAAAATCATCTTCTAATGTTGTCTATCCCATTTCTAATTTTCTCTTATCATCGTCTATCTAAGACTCACCTAGCTTTCGCCCTTCAGTTGTCTTCTGTGTCTATTCCTAGTCATTTTCGGGAAGCCCTTGAAGATCCTAAGTGAAAGTCTGCTATGGTAGAAGAAATGAAGGCTCTCCAGTAGAATTTTACTTGGGAGATGGTCGAGCTACCTCAGGAAAAAAAGACAGTGGAATGTAAGTGGGTGTTTTCAATAAAATACAAGTCCGATGCGACAATTGACAAGTACAAGGCTAGATTGGTTGCCAAGGGATACACCCAAACTTATGGGATTGACTATCAAGAGACCTTTGCTCCTGTGGTGTGGCCAAGATGAACACTGTTAGAGTCATACTCTCTCTTGCAGTCAATCTGGACTGGCCATTAAGACAGTTTGATGTTAAGAATGCCTTCCTCTACGGTGATCTGATAGAAGAGATGTAAATGGATCCCCCTTCGGGGTTTACACCAAAAGGAAGTAAGGTATACAAACTGAAGAAGGCTCTGTATGGGTTGAACCAGTCGCCAAGGGCATGGTTTGGCAAGTTAAGCTAATCTATGAAGAAGTATGGTTTTAAGCAAGCTTTGGCAGACCACACTCTGTTCTATAAGAGAAATGGTGATGACATTACTTTGCTTATTGTTTATGTTGATGACATGATTGTTACAGGTAGTAACTCTGGTGAAATAGAGAAGCTCCGGAGATATCTAGGCAAGGAATTTGAAATAAAGTACTTGGGGGATCTAAAATACTTCTTGGGCATTGAAGTGTCTCGGTCCAAGCAAGGACTCTTCCTCTCACAACGGAAGTATACATTAGATCTCTTGGCTGTAGACCTGACTTATCATATACAGTTAGTGTCATAAGTTAATTTATGCATAATTTGAGTGACCGACACAAGAATGCAGTGAATCCTGACTTATCTGAAGTCCTCTCCAGGCAAAGGTGTTGTGAAATAAGCCCCCAATCACGAACCACCAAGTATTAGGATGTGATGACAAGTAAACAAGTAAGAAGAAATTTGCAATAACACACCAAGAATTATACATGGTTCGGCTAAACAAGCATGCGTCCACGGAGAGCCGGATTTCACTATATAGATTGTAACAGTACAAGTAGAACGATTGTATCAAGAGTACGCTCAACTCTCAACCCTTATACACCCAATCTCACTCAAAAGGAAATCATAAATTCTAAACAAGAATTCTCTCTCTAAGTGTCCTTTCAAAAACAATAAGAGTATTGCCTCTTCTCTTCTCACTCATCTCAACCTATAACATAGTTAACTATTTATAGAGCCCAGAGCCTAATTCCTTGGTGGACAAAGAATACAATTCCTTAGAGCTCAAGACTTGCCTGACAAGTACTTTCCTTCCTTGAGACCAAGACTTGCCTACTAAGAAATTATCTAATAAGATACAACTCTATAATAGAAACCTAATCACAATAGGAATTTCAGCCAACCTAACAAATCTCCTCCTTGGAAATTTTTTTGACAAGTCTTCAATGGAGCACTTGTAGTCCATGGAGCCCAACTGGCTCAAGGAAATCAGATTACACCGCAACTTGGGTGCATAAGCAACATCCCCCAAAATGCATTCCACCCCATCAAACATTTTGAACTTCACCGTTCCCACACCCTCAACGGCACAGTTGTTACCATTAGGGAATGTCAAAGAACTACCATCAAGTTCTTTAAATGAATCAAAACATTCTTTCACGAAGCAAATATGATCGATGACCGAATCTATAAACCACTTATGTTAAGTAAGAGTGTAACCTTTGAAAATTGTGATAACATCTCCAAAGTTATTATCACAAGCATATGCGGTAGATCCATTCTCAAAGCCGCCATCATCCTTCCGATTTGCAAGTGGACAGTTCTTCCTAATGTGGCCCCACTCATGACATCTGTGGCACTGCTTACCCTTTTCTCCACCCCTTGATCTAGACCTGCTGTTATCACTAGATCCCTGGTTAGTCTGCCTTCCCCTATTCTACCAATGAGCAACCATAGCCGAACTATGAACTCTCATCAATGGCAGATTTTCTTTTGTCGTTGGACAAGAGAGCTGACTCAATTTCCTCCATCTTTAGCGTATCATTGCCATACAAGACGGTAGTCACTATGTTCTTATAGGAATCTGGAAGTGAAGTAAGAAGTAATAGGGCTTTGTCTTCTTTTTCAATTTTCACATCGACCTTTTCAAGTTGATCAACAATTCTATGAAATTTATTTATGTGCTCCAAGAGGTTTCCGCCTTCCTTCATCTTTAGCTTGTACAAATTCCACTTTAGATTAAGTTTAGTTGTGAGACTTTTTGCTAGATAGAGCTTCTCTAGCTTCTCCCACAATTTCGGCACCAAATCCTCTCCGTTAACATTGTTAATGATGTTATTCCCAATACAGAGTCGAATAGTGCTAACACACCTTGACTCTATATCCAGTCAATCATCAACTAACATTTTTTCTGGCTTTCCATCCTTCCCTTTCAACGCCCGCGCTAAGCCTTGTTAAACTAAGATGTCCTTCACCCTCCCTTGCCATAGGGTGAAGCTATCCTTAATATCAAATCTCTCCACCTTGTATTGTGTAGCAATATTACCGGCCATGATTGTCATGAGTACCTAAGACGAACAACACCCGTATTATGAAGAAAAATCTAGACAAAACTTTTATCAAACACCTTGTGTGTACCTTGAAGCTTTGATACCAGTTTGTTGTGAAATAAGCCCCCAATCACGAACCACCAAATATTAGGATGTGATGACAAGTAAACAAGCACGAAGAAATTTGCAATAACACACCAAGAATTATACATGGTTCGGCTAAACAAGCATGCGTCCACGGAGAACCGGATTTCACTATATAGATTGTAACAGTACAAGTAGAAAGATTGTATCAAGAGTACGCTCAACTCTCAACCCTTATACACCCAATCTCACTCAAAAGGAAATCATAAATTCTAAACAAGAATTCTCTCTCTAAGTGTCCTCTCAAAAACAATAAGAGTATTGCCTCTTCTCTTCTCACTCATCTCAACCTATAACATAGTTAACTATTTATAGAGCCCAGAGCCTAATTCCTTGGTGGACAAGGAATACAATTCCTTAGAGCTCAAGACTTGCTTGACAAGTACTTTCCTTCCTTGAGACCAAGACTTGTCTACTAAGAAATTATCTAATAAGATACAACTCTATAATAGAAACCTAATCACAATAAGAATTTCAGCCAACCTAACAAAAGGTATTATGTTCTCTAAACATAGACATCTTTATATTGTGGGTTACCCAGACTGGATCGAGATTAGATAGAAAGTCTACTTTAGGGTATGTGTCATTTGTAGGACGTAATTTAGTGACCTAGAGGAGTAAGAATCAGAATGTGGTATCATTGTCTAGTGCAGAAGCTGAATACCGTGTGCTTCATCATGCAACTACGGAACTTACTTGGCTAAGAATTCTCTAAAACGAGCTCGGGTTTGGTTCAAATAAACCTATGGTGCTCTTTTGTGATAACACGACAGCTATTGAGATTGCAAATAACCCGGTACAGCACGACCGAATGAAGCATATTAAACTTGACAGGAACTACATCAAAGATAACCTAGATTCTAGTATGATAAGGGTTCCCTACATTAAGACTACAGATGAGCTGGCTAATATGATGACCCATGCTATTACTAGTGGTCCATTCTATACATCACTATCCAAGTTGGGCATGTGCCATATCTATGCACCAACTTGAGGGGGAGAGTTAGTGTATATTATGTAATTATTCTATATATTGGTGTTTCCTTATTTAGCTAGGAATTAGGTGTCAGATTGATTATATAGTTGTCTAATTAATTCTGATTTATTGTATGATTGACTATCCTAAAATAAGATTATGTATCATCTATAAATACCCTTGAGATATATGGAAAAGATAAGTAAGCGAATTTTTCAATTTTTTCCAATTCTAATTTGCTTTTAATCTCAATAATCAACTCACAAGTAAACATAATCAGAAACTAAAGTAGAAAAGAATGAAACACAGGATTTTTATGTGGAAAACCGTTGAAAGGGAAAAAATCACGGGACCTAGTCTAGTCAGGTACAATTTAAAACAATTTATGAGCCCAATCAAGATCCCAACTAAGGAATTACTAGAGTCCATTTACTTGATCCTTAAACGTGTGATTGAGGGTGCGAATATTCCGCTGTGATCTTCGCAAATCTCTGTCTCCCATATCTTCAATAGATATCCACTAACAACTCAAGACACTTTGACACGTTACAACTAGGTTTTGGGTACAAATATGCCATCACATGACTTAATATCCTAAAAGTAAGCACCTAACATTTCAAGCCATTCCGAGATCGTTTTGTGGTACAAAAAAGGGAACATTAGAAGAAAATTGCATACAACCTAAGTAGCCTACACAGAAGGTACAACCTTAAGAGTTTAGTTGAGGGGTCAACCGAAGTTGGATTAGGGCGAAGCATATGTCATCGAAAGCTCATTGAGTCCAGTTTCTGAAACTATAAATTTCACCACCGAATTCTATATAAATAACCTATAGTGATTTTAAGGAAGCCATATAGGTTAGATTTTCATAACATTTTTCTCTTTATATGACTAGATATGATTTAGATGTTATCCTCAAAGGTATTCTTGGGATTATAAAAAACTTCTTCAGAGTCTAGAAAACATTTTCATAAAGTATTAGATACCCTTAGACATCTTACATAAAAGGATTAGGCAAGGTTGTTAGGATCGGGTTCCTATGCTGGATCGAGTAGTGGGTCCATAGGATCAGATCAAGGATCATAAAATCCTAGAAAACGAGGAAAAAAAACACTCAAACTATATGTACAAGTAAAGAATTCTTAAAATAGATAGAGAAAAATTCTAAAACACATAAAAGTAGAAATATTAGTATAAACAAATGGAACGTGCATGTATGCAAAAGTTCATGCAAGTAAATTTGATAATGAAGCACGGCTCAGAATGTAAAATCCTAATATGCAACTTACAGAAAAGGTTGTACATGGGAAGATCAATATTCAATTACTTTTATTCTCAATTTCTCATACGAAATGCATGTTTATAATATTAAAATTACTTCTTAATGACACAAATTCCAAGAAAAGTCTTTAATAAATCTACCAAATACAAGATACATATGCCACAACAATCAACATTTTTTACAAAAGGTTTAGAATCAGTCCACTTTACAAATATTTTCAAGTATCATAAAAAAAGAAAAAGATTATTGGATTTTTTACATACTTAACCGATCCTATGGCAAAGCCCTATGATCCTATGGAAATCTTATGATCTTGAACAGTTATGATAATCCTACCATGATCGACTCCTCTATGATTTTTCGTACTATCTAGATCAATTTCATAAGTTTGGATCATAGGATCGTGCAATCTTACAATCTGTATTTTGACTTTGATAACCATGAGATTAAGTAGTTGAGAATCTAGAGATTATGCTAGTTTAGTTTGAGCACTAAAAGGGCATGAATTGAACTCAGACCTTAAGGGAACATCCGAACATGTAATGTTAACTATTTGATTATCTAGGAGTAATAAAAGATAAGGAACCAAAACTAGAAAGATCAAACCGTGGGAGAGTCAGTGTGTCGAACAATAACTTTCTAGGAGGGTAAGGTGCATCCAATGATCTTCCTAGATTAAAATGAACAACTTGGAGTAGTGACGATGCACACTTTTGCCAGGGTGAGACCTTGGGATGGCAATGGCATGTCAAATAACCCTTCCCAAGATGAAGCCACTGATTGTGGGAAATTTTAAGAAATTTTTTGAAGAGAAGTGTGAGCTCCACGTGATTCTGATGGTTACATGGGTGAAATTTCTATGATCCCCATTCCTGCCTAGCATGCCTTGATGGGTGAGCTGCATGTGATCACCCTATTATTTAGTCGTGGTACAGCTTGAGCATCTCTTAGGTGAGTTTTGTACCATCCAAACCACAATATGTGTGCGCGTGAGTTACTTTATGATCATTGACACTTATTACTTGGGATAATTTCTTACAATCCCGATCATTGGATAGGTGCAGATCATTAAATCAGTTAAGTACAATCATGTATCCATGGCTTAGAGAGTTAGTCACAACGTTCATGATTATTTGCATTCAGATTCATGAATGAGTTATAGACTTGTGGAAACACAAAGAAAAGTAACAGTTAACCAAGATTATTGACAAAATAAGAAAAGATCAAATAAGAGATAAACGAATATTACAATAAAAAAAAAAAAAAAATTAGCCAGATGAACACTTCAGATGACACTTGAGACATAAATCATGCAACTACTAAATTTTTCCCATACTTAGATCTTAAAATTCTATTTATTAAATGTCAGTCACATAGTTATATATTGAGCGACAGTAAGATTAATACTTGTTACCTCTTCCTGTCATCCTATAGTGTGAGATGAATTCAATGCTACTACTACAGAGTAACAGAAGAAAGAAGAAAGCAGAACTGATGATCCTAATGGTGTTACAACATAGTAAATTATGGAAAAGCCAATTTTGATGAAAGAAATGACAAACCAACCTCATAACTGTACTCAAAAATGATCTTTGAGTAGTCTGTCGACATAAGCAGAAGCAGCCCATCATGCGTAAATGATGCCAACAACTTCCCATTGCGCGACACCACCATTTTCTGCAGTGGTC